>CAMRHE010000483.1:0-480000 GCA_947044405.1 Leptodactylus fallax
CACATTGGCAAGCCCATCATGATTTGTCCCTTCAGAATGACACAGGCGCAACATATTTCGGTGAAGTACTCGAACACAATCAGTTCCTTCTTTCTGGACCTGATACACTGGCCCATTCGCATACTTGCGGCCAACAACACGATACGGCAAAGCCTCCCATTGGCTTTCCAATTTCCCCTTGGGGTTTCTTGACACGAACTAGCACCAGGTCGCCTGGTTGCAATGGTGCTTCTTGCACTGGGGTCTTATCAGGATGGGGATGTTCTTGCAGGCGCTGCCGCACCAATCGATGGATCGTCTCAAGTCTCTGCCGGTGCGCCCGCACCCAAGAGGTTGGATCCCTCGGAGGGAACCCATCCACATCATCCAACTGTAATTCTCCTACACTTCGCCCAGACCGCCCAAAGAGAAGTGTATAAGGAGAGTACCCCGTTGTAGAATGGACCTGATTGTTATAGGCCCACACCATTTCAGACAAGAACTGAGGCCACTGTAACTTCTTGTCTTCCTCCAGAGTCCGCAGCATCTGTAGCAGAGTTCTGTTGAATCTTTCACAGGCCCCATTTCCCTGAGGGTGGTATGGAGTCGTGTGCGACTTCTTTATCCCGTAGATACGTTGAACTTCTTTCATTACGTGTCCCTCAAAGCAGGCACCCTGGTCGGAGTGGATGCGTTTAGGGCACCCATATACTCGAATGAAATCTTGGCACAGAGCACGAGCTGCTGACTCAGCTGTCTGGTCCTTGGTGGCGGTTACCACCGCAAATTTGGTGAAGTGATCCACCATTACGAGGCAATACTGGTGTCCGCTATTGGATGGGCCCACCATTAGATAGTCTATCATGACGATTTCTAAAGGTTCCTGGGTCACGATGGTTTGCAGGGGGAGCTCTCTGTTCTATTGCCTTATGGATCTCACAAGTTCGACAGCTGCGGCATACTTCTTCGACCATTTGACGAAGACCAGGGCAGTAAATCAGTCGCTGTAACCAACGAAAGGTCTTCTCATGACCAAAATGTCCATTCTTATTATGAGCCTCAACTGCCAACGAGCGAGCCAGTTCACTAGGCACCACAATTTGGTATCGAATGTCGATCTCAGAAGGTAAATAGACCTTTCGGCATAGCACTCCATTTTTCATCTCCAACTTTTCCCACTGACTCAAAACAGATAATATCTCACGTGTCAGTCGTTCTCTTTCCTCTCTACAGGGCTTCTGGCCTTTCTCAACACACTTGATCATCTGCGCCAGCCCCTCATGGGTCTGTTGTATCTGTGCCCATTCCTGTCGTGAGGGACCAAAGAAAGGAGCCATTTCAGTCCCCTCCATCTCAAACTGATTAGTGGCGGTCAAGGCCTGTGAAAATCTGCTGAAATCGGGCACCTCCACATGCTCCAACTCATGATCCACGTCTTCTGTGGGGGTCTGGGCAGTTACCCTAGAAAGTCCGTCAGCATTCTGGTTCTCTGTCTTGGACCGATACTTAATGCGGTAATTGAATGTAGACATTCGGGCTATCCACCTCTGCTCTAACGCCCCGAGCTTGGCATTTTCCAGGTGAGCTAGTGGGTTGTTGTCAGTCAGTACTAAAACTTCAGCACCGGTCAAATATTCAGAGAATTTCTCGGTCATGGCCCATACCAGTGCCAACAGCTCCAACTTAAATGAACTATAATTCTCGGGGTTTCTTTCAGAATCTCTCAAAGACCGGCTGCCGTACGCTATGACCCTCTCCTGGCCATCCTGAAGCTGGGAAAGCACTGCTCCAAGACCATACAGGCTTGCATCCGTATACAGCTGGAACGGCAAGTGGTAATCAGCATATGCCAAGATTGGGGCTGTTGTCAGTGCATCCTTCAATGCCTGGAAGGCTTGTTCCTGTTCAGGTCCCCACTTCACGGACCGGTTCTTTGGACCACCGGATGTGCTTCGTAGGAGAGCATTAAGTGGTGCTGCTACCTTGGCGAAATCCTTAATAAACCGTCGATAGTAACCGGCTACTCCAAGGAACGCCCTCACTTCTCGCAGGGTAGTCGGTATCGGCCAATCTTGAACAGCCGCTATCTTGTCTCTTGATGGTCTCACCCCTTCTCCTGATACGCGGTGACCCAAGTAATCAATTTCAGATTGGAACAACCGACATTTACTGGGTTTCAATTTGAGCCCATGTTCCCGCAATCTTCGAAATACTTGCCCCAACTGGTGGAGATGGTCTTCAAAGGTCGCAGAATACACTATAATGTCATCCAAGTAGATGAGAGTGAACTCAAAGTTGAAGTCACCGAGACATTTCTCCATCAACCGCTGAAACGTTCCGGGTGCATTTGTCAACCCGAAGGGCATCCGGTTAAATTCGTATAGTCCCATGGGCAAGATGAATGCCGTCTTCTCCTTGTCTTTTGTGGCCATCGGCACCTGCCAATACCCACTAGCCAGATCTAGTGAGGAGAAGTACCCGGGCTCTCCCCAGCGCTGAGAGGGACTCCTCAATCCATGGCAAGGGGTAGGAATCTCGTACGGTGCAAGCGTTTAACTTCCGATAGTCTACGCAAAATCGGATGGACCCATCTTTTTTTCTTACTAACACCACAGGAGCCGCCCAGGGACTCTGGCTTTCTTGGATGATCCCACCCTGTAGCATCTTAGCTAACAGTTCTTTCACTTCCTGATACAACTGTGGAGGAATTTGTCGGTAGCGCTCTCTAATTGGAGGGGTGTCTCCTGTGGGAATCTCATGGTAGATCCCTGTGGTACATCCAAAATCTTCAGCATACCGTGCAAAGGTGGCTCGGTTCTCCCACAACAGCTCATCTACCTTCTGCACCCATTCCAGAGAACATGAACTTACATCCATCTTCATCTGTTCTCGAATTGCACAGCCATTCCATTCAGAGGTGGGTTCCTCATCTTCTCCCATGGACACAGTTACGGTCCACTCATCCCTTTCAGTCGGCTTCAGCTGCATTGGAGTTACTTTCCTTACTTCCTCCGGAGTCACATAGATGTTAGCCAGCAGCCTCCCTGGGGTCAGGTCCACACTCTGGTCCTGAGTGTTTACACATCGAAGTGGTACTCTTCCATTGCGAACTATTGCCAAGGAACGGGCCACTAGCGGATCAACACCTCCTTCGGCTGCCTGCAGTGGTTCTACCAACACAGCTATGCCCTCTAGTTTCCGACAGGTGCCTACGGGCATGGACACTATTGTCTCCCGACTGGGTGGCAGTGTAACTTTTGTATGCAAAGGAACTGAAATTCGAGCCAGAGGACGCTGCGCATCCGAACTTTTCTGTAAGCCACATGTCCGGATCAGCCGCTGGAAAGCTGTTTGAGTAGGCCGATGGGTGGTGGTTTCTTTCCAATAACCGTGACCTTTCTTTTCAAAGAGGATCTGATCTAATTCTTTTAACACATTCATCCCCAAAATGACAGGGACCTTTACTTCATGTGACTCCTGTACCACCACAATGCCTTTCCTACCCAGATCTTGGCCACATACCCGGACATTCATCCAGGCCACTCCCACGACTGGAACTGGTAACTGGTTAGCTGCGACCACTCGTACGAATGTATGGGGATCATATTTCACATGTTGCCGGAAGTACCGTTCATAACAGTCTCTACTCAAGGTCGTTACTTGGGAACCCGTGTCAATCATCCCGGTAACCGGAATACCCTCCATTTCCACCTGTATGACAGGACTTGCAGCGATCAGGTCATCATCAGGGCATTCTCCCCACATAGTCTCCTTGTCAGTCTCCCCTACTACACGCCCTACAGCAGCAGGGGACTTCAGTTTAACGGCGGTCTCTCATAAGTTTGTCGCTGCTCTGGACATCTAGCAGCAACGTGGCCCATCCGTCCACACTCCCAGCAGCGTATCCCCCGTCGTTCTGGCCATCTGTTTGGGCCCCTTCGGTAAGCCCCTTCGATTTCTCCTGAGCACTGCACTAAATGATTTGGACCCCTTCGGTAGGTCCTATCCTCACCCCTCCAGCGGGGTGGTGGGTGATTCTGACTTGCTGGGTGTGGATGACTCACCCTTTCATCTCCAGTCTTCTGGAAGTCTGCAATTTTCATAGACTGCTCATCACAACGAGTGTGCAAGTGTTCCATTTGTTCTTGCAGTTTCTGCATTACTGTGAGAATTTCTTTAACCGTCCCTTTTTCTACTGTCTCTGAGCCAGAACTAGCCCCCTGTGACAAAGTAACTCCAACTGCGGTCTGCGGCCTCGGGACCATACTATTGGCACGGGAGATGGCCTCTACCTGTACATCATGGAATTTAGCATCAGTCTCTCGTCGTATAAAATCCTGCATAGTCACAGTTAAACTGCCGTCACGTATCCCCAGGACAAACTGGTCACGGAGAGTCCGATCAGGGTTACAGAAGGCTGGCGAGCCCCCTCTTTCCTTCCTTTGAATATCTCGGAGCAGTTCTTGTAGGGCATTTGCATATTGGGGAAGGCTTTCATTCTCCTGTTGTACCCTCTGGAAGAACCGAGCCTGCAGAGACCCCAGCAATGCAGTTTCTCCATAGATGGTTTCTAGAATCTGGACTACTTGCTCAAATGTCTGCCTTTGTTCAAATGGCCTCAGTATCACCGTGGTCTTAGCATCCCCTTGTAATGTCAATATTGCTAGCTCTACTAGTACTTCTGGTGCGGTCTGGTACATTCGCTGTATCATTCGTATCTGTTCCACCCACATACTCACTGACATATTATTGCCATCAAATTTAGCTAACTGACTCATTATAGCCCCTGCTGGCATTCTTCCTCCAGCACCATTCTCCCGAACGGGTGCGTCACCGTCCATTCTGGTAAGCGGATCCTGCCGACTACGCCAATTTGTGAACCGAGAGCAAGGCAGGTGGTTTGGACTCCGCAACCAGAAATGAACGCACACGCGGTAGTTCAAGAAAAAAATATATATTTACTATAAGTTAATAAAGGCTAGTTAAAGGTAAAATGACAGGGCTAAAGACAAGCAAAATATACAATATAGCATGAACAATTTCAAGGCAAATTCTGCAATGGTTTCTACTTTTACTCTGTCCACTTCTGCAGTATGGACACTGAATGAACAATATACTCAAAACTATCCCTAACTGACCCTGACTTCACATTTGGGTGCACCCCCTTTTCCCCAGTGGTCCAGGTGGACCGCTTACAGTCCGTAGAAGCGCGCGGTGGGGCCCAAAGTCGGTCCTTTCTTTTATAGTGAAGCGTCCTCTCCTCACGGTTATCAGGATCTTGGGAGAAATGAAGTCCTCTTTAACAGACAGGGAAACCAACTGAATGCAATGTAATCCAACAGCAGATTCCACTCAGCACACTGACAGTCCTGCCGAATCCATACACTGAGCTGGGATGTAAGCCGGGATTTAGCAGGTGCCGTCCAGTACATCAACAGCACTGCGAGTCTCTATCTGTGGTATCCATATACACAGTCACAATGTCAGTCTCACTGATCAGCCACTGAGCACAGTTCCTTTCACGTGGACTCACTAGTCCTGTTGTCTCTTTACACTCTGTTTGTCTCTGGACCAAGATACAGCTTAGCTGTACAGAAAAAATCTCCACACCAGTTCAATACAACACTTGCTAAGATGGCTGCTGCTCTCTGTCTCGTCACTTCCTGCTTCTCTGCTCACATTCTGTCTGCAGAACAGGCAAGCTGACATAAAGGGGGGGGGGTCTCACTCCAGCATCATGTCACAATTACAATGGCTGCTGTCTTAAAGGAACAGAATCACAGAAATACATTCAACATTAACAGTTTATACAGACAAATGAAGCTTAGGACAACATTGGCTGTCTCTTACAGAGGGGGATCAGAGAGCTGGATCTATATGGGGGAGAGCATGGGACCTATATGGGGGGGCATGGGACCTATATGGGGGAAAGAGCTGGCCCTATATGAGGGAGACTGCATGGGACCTATATGGGGGAGACTGCATGGGACCTATATGGGGGAGACTGCATGGGACCTATATGGGGGAGACTGCATGGGACCTATATGGGGGAGACTGCATGGGACCTATATGAGGGAAAGAGCTGGACCTATATGAGGGAGACTGTATGGGACCTATATGGGGGAAAGAGCTGGCCCTATATGAGGGAGACTGCATGGGACCTATATGGGGGAAAGAGCTGGCCCTATATGAGGGAGACTGCATGGGATCTATATGGGGGAGACTGCATGGGACCTATATGGGGGAGACTGCATGGGACCTATATGGGGGAGACTGCATGGGACCTATATGGGGGAGACTGCATGGGACCTATATGAGGGAAAGAGCTGGACCTATATGGGGGAGAGAGCTGGACCTATTTGCGGGAAGAGAGAAGCACATTTCAGAGGTGCACTGTGCTGTATTTGGGGAGTACAGTGTATGTAAGTGTTATAATCTGAGGTACAGTGTGTGTACAGTATTATTGTTGGCATATATTATATTTGTTCCCTTTTTGTTTTACTTTAAAATGAGATACGTGTAGTGTGCATAGGGATTTTCATAGTTTTTCTTATAGTCCGGCCCTCCAACGGTCAGAGGGACAGTGAACTGGCCCCCTGTGTAAAAAGTTTGGGGACCCCTGGTCTAAGTTATAGGGCAAGTTTAGAAAATGTGACACTTTTTCAAAAATTTGGAACTATAAAATAAATTTTTTTTGGGAGGTTATACCTCGGTGTGCCAATTCAATAAACTGGCTCAATGCCTAATATGACCATGTCTATTAGTATAGCACTCACTGGGACTAAATCCCGATTCAGCCCTTTCCAAATAATTTTTAGCACCATTCTTGCTCGATTTTGTTCCTTTTTAAGTGATATTTTTCTTCAATATCAAAACGCCTTTCATTTTCTCCGGTAATTGTGCTGTTTTAATGAGCTTAATAATGCTGCATGTAGTTTTATGCACAAACCACATTAACCGTTTTTGATCCCTTGCCTTCACTTTTGCGAGTAAGCACAGCCACCTAATGTGCGGCATTCCTCTGCTAAACCCACCTATTATCATATGAAAGGGAATCGTGAGCCATGTGGAGTTGATTTTTGATATTCATTATATCCCTTTGTAAAGAAACATCAATTCGAAAAGAATGGAATATTTTTAGGTTTTAGAAAGTCAAAAGGTGGCATTCGTCTTGGTGGGAGGTTGGAGAAGAAAAGACCTCTCTATCAAACTGTAAATGCCGCAGTCTTGAAGGGCACTTGGAGGAATAAGCAAGATTGTATCACTGTATGGAATATGCAGCAACGCAAGTTTATTAAATTGCTTGATCGCGCTATTAAATGCACAGCAGAGATCGAGCATATGAGGAAATTACAATCAAGGTTTGGAGCTGACAGTCTTTCATCGAAGGAAGGAAAACTCGAAGAAAAGCACCATGGAGGAATTAATCTGGCGGCCTTTGAAAAGGAAGAGAAAAAATATCTTATGAGCTTAAAATTTTGTCCTTCAAGATGTTTTCCACCAATTCACGGAAAGTATCAAGCAGATCACACCATGCAATGCCCAGTGTCGGACTGGTCCACCAGAGTACTAGAGGCTCCATTAGTGGGCCCATTCTCAAACACAAGAATGGCCCAGCAGGAGACACCCATATTTAAAGGTACTATTGTCTATTTCCTAAGGGTTGTTGGAGGGTGGACCCATAGTATCATTTTATCTGGGGGGCCCAAGGAACTTCAGTCCTTGGAGAGAGGAAACCCAGTCTTGACTGCTCCATCCATTTTGCTATTGAGTAGTAAAAAACTAGAAGGGCCAACAGGAACTTTATTGGTAGCAGACTAGAGGGTGGCCCATGGGTCGTGAACAGGGAAAAACAAAGTAGTTAAAATTTTCCAAAAATGTGGGGTTCAAACCCAAGATTTTTTGGGGTTTGTCACCTGAAAATCGGTGAATTTGTCTCTACAAAAGCCAGAGACATTGTTGTGATTGTGGTGTCTGTTATTGTTATAGTAGCCTACTGTGAAAAGCAGTAAAACAGTGGGCCAGTACACCTGAAACTAGGTCAATCCAGTGGATAGTAACCAAAAAAACATTCAATGAATATCAATGTGCCAATGAGTTGGGCAAAATTCCTTGAACACTCATTTAGGACATTATTGGTCCAAGAAATTCCACCAATGGTTTCCCCTTGGCTAATAATGTAGCATCGACAAAGTGGATCCCCAAGAAATTAGCTCGTAGGAGATCTCTCCAGTGTAACCCTTGTGGTCAAGTTTAATTCATGGAACCAAAAGCTATGACTATTTCACTGATGCTTCTGTTGTTTTTTTTTTAGAAATACTTACTAATCCTTGGCTTTTCTGTCTAGTCTGTTGACTAATACAAATGTACCATATAACTGACTTTGCTACCTACATTCATTACTGTTCATCTGATACCACATCTGTTTTCTGAACTGTCTAACCTCAATTAATCCCTCCCATTGTTACCTTCCTGTTACATCTATCTATCTATCTACCTATATTTTGTTTACAAATGTGTTCTTCCTTACGTTTCCCATTGGCTTTACATATCCCAAGATGAGTGGCTTTGAGAAAAAACATTATTCTGTGATACTCTGTCAGGAGTTGTTCATACTATGTGCATCTATATGTGAAAGCATGAAGAACCAGAAAAGGATCACATGAGCTCAGGGATCAATCAGATATCCCCATGCTTTGCAATAAGTGGGCAGCCAAACATGAGGGACTATAGGTCTGCGATCACTGATGACTCATAGGCAATATAAAAAGACCAGAATAAAGAAGGTGTCTATTTTGTGGGGAGAGATTAGAGAGATAGGGGTTCAAACAGTCAGACTGAGATAGATAGGATAATACACAGGTAAAACAGTGTGGAGATTCTGGGGATTAGTATAGTATTAGTATTGGAGAAGAATTTAATTGATAGAGAGATATAGGAGTCTCTGTGTCTGTCTGTCACACTGTTAGAGCAGTCAGCAGCACAAGCTGTGTGTCACTGAAGTGACGTGCTAGCATTAGCTGTGCTGCAGCAGCTCCATCAATCTCAATGATAATTCTCAGAGTCAAAGTCAAATTCAATCTGTATTGTGTCCAACACCAAGAACAGACAATTTAGTCACACCACATGGCCCTCTTTTTGTACATATCTGGTATAATTTATCATTTTTTTTCCCTTGCCACAACCCAGTGAAGTTATATAAACTATCTTCAATTATTTTTTTCCTAAAAGTGGTTTAATAAAATTTGGCCTATTTTTTTCCTTTGTCAAACACCAAAAAAACACTAAAATTTTAAAAAGTGTAAAAATCCTACATTTCTTATTATCATATTATCATTATTATTATTTTTATCTAGCACCATTAATTCCATGGTCTATACATTTGTAAAGGGGTTTACCAATGGCCATATCGCTTGCTGTCACTTTGACATTACTAAGGTTATGTTTGCGTTTGAGAGCTAGAAATGGGTTATAGGAGTCCCCCAGAGGGTCATACACAAATAGTCTCAACAAATTTCACATACATAAATGAATAATATTAGATGATTGTAAGAAACTTTGTAATACAGTGAAACCTCAACTCAAAATTACATGAAAAAGTGGTCATCTAGGGGGTGGACCTCTCAAAGAAGCTAGTTAGTATAGAAAACTGAAAATTCATCACAGAAAATGTGGTCCGGGTAAGGAGGTGGTCTTTTCAAAGCGGTGGTGTCAGGAATCTCAGTTTAGCTACTGTTGCTGACCTGGGAAGCTTCTGCAGTGTTCAGACTTCTCTTAGGCTTATCCAATTAGCAGCTTAGGAGGTATATTTACACCCTCTTCCTCCTCAGCCAGGTACCTGCTGAGATCATATGGCTCTGACATTACCTCACGGGATTGACCTTTGACTTGTTACTGGAAATCTGCTTCTCTCCTGATTTTGACTTTGACGTCACCTCTTGGACTGACTTTTGGCTTGGACGTTCACTCTCCTGATTTACCTTCCTGGTTCTGATCTGCCTTGTAACGTATCGTGGGCTCTATTTTGACTTCAGTTTGTGGAGTGTTTATTTCTTGTATTTCTTGTACTTGGGCCAAATTCTGCACAAGTCCATCTGGCTTCGTGGCTGGCTCTGGTGAAGGCGTTTGGGTGTCTGGAATCTATCTCTCAGCAAAATATAGGATTTAAATGACTAGGTCTACTGCTCTCTGTTGTCATCCAGTTCCTGCAATTTCTGATATTTGGTCCAAAGACTCTATCATAACAGGTGGTCTTTTGGAAAGGTTTCACTGTATATGTTATCAGAGAAAATGCCTCTACCTGCTCTTATCAGGTTGTTTCCCTACTCTTCTTGCCTCTATCAAAATGACTTTCACTGTGACAATCCCTATTCTATCCGTCTCAAGACGAACTGTAGGTCACTTGACTCAGATGACTTATTTCTAGAGAAATCTATAGAGAGCGGGAGGAGAGGAGTGAGCAGGAAATGAGGGAAGTAAGACAATAAAGACAGCTTTTAGTCTGACCCTCTAGTTTTCTATCACAGCCATAGCAGTTTATTCACATTACACCTATCAGTACTTCTCTACATATGTCCTGCATGATCCTGGTGCTATTTCTCTGTGAGTAAGTAACCGTTATGGAGCAGATTCTCCTATGTTCACTGTGTGCAGTACATGGCAGCTAGTCTACACCCAACAGATCAGAGAGGACTGAAAATTCCAGCTATAGTATGTGGTCGGAAAAACTGCAGAATATAAGTCATATAATGACGAGAAATAATGTCACTCCTCATGCACACACGGCATGCATGAAAAGTTACAGGTACGATTTAAGACAATTTGGTTTGGACTGAATTGAACATTTGGTCCAAACCGGTTGAACCCAAACTGGAACGAATTTTGAAAGTTTCGTTCAAGTTCAGCTGATCAAAAATATGTAATAATCGAATCTGGTCCCATTCATGGTGGATTAAAGGAATGTTACTGCAATGGGTTTGTCTGTACAGTTATGGCTTGGTTTTTGATGGACTAAGACATAACACCAGGATAAATATAGTGACCTGTAGCTTTCAACACAATGTGATTGTCAGTATCTGTGTTATTTCTTACTTATCGCGCTCCGCTCTCTTCAGTCCTCCCATGAATTCTGAAACAAAATGAACACCTGCGCTCAGTAAAATCTTCATACGTTTGCCAGGCAGCAGATTACAGTGTTTACGGCCATAGAATTGCCTGTGAGTGATTGCTTATCACACTGTATATCATCGGACACATACATCAGTCTACAATTTTCAAGCTGCGGGCTCACAATTCTTACAGCCTTGTAGCTGTGATCAAAGTTTACATTTCACATAATTTGATGCTCTGAACACGTAATAAACATATCATTAATATACAGCCGGCACTGCCAATAATATATAGGACATACAAGTGCATCTCAATAAATTAGAATATCATCAAAAAGTTATTATTTTTTTTTAGTAATTCCATTGAAAAAGTGAAACCCATCTATTATATTGAGTCATTACAAACAGAGTGAACTTTTTCAAGTGTTTATTTCTGTTAATGTTGATGATTATGGCTTACAGCCACGGAAAACCCAAAAGTCATTATCTCAGAAAATTAGAATATTATATAAGCCCAACTGTAAAATAATTATTTAACACAGAAATGTTGGCCAAATGAAAAGTCTGTCCAGTAAATGCCCTCAATACTTTGTCGGGGCTCCTTTTGCATGAATGACTGCATCAATGCGGCGTGGCATGGAGAGATCAGCCTGTGGCACTGCAGAGGGGTTATGGGAGCCCAGGTTGCTTTGATAGCTGCCTTCAGCTCATAGGCATTGTTGGGTCTGGTGTCTCTCATCTTCCTCCAGACAATACCCCATAGATTCTCTATGGGGTTAAGGTCAGGCGAGTTTGCTGGCCAATCATGCACAGTGATACTGCGGTTATTAGACCAGGTATTGGTACTTTTGGCAGTGTGGACAGGTGCCAAGTCTTGTTGGAAAATGGAAATTCCATCTCCAAAAAGCTTGTCGGCAGAGGAAAGCATGAAGTGCTCTAGAATTTCCTGGTAGACAGCTGCGCTGACTTTGGCCTTGATAAAACACAGTGGACCTACACCAGCAGATGACATGGCTCCCCAAACCATCTCACTAGACCTCGAGCAGCTTGGATTGTGGCCTCTCCACTCTTCCTCCAGACTCTGAGACCTGGATTTCCAAATGAAATGCAAAATTTACTTTGATCTGAAAACAACACCTTTGAGCACTATGCAACAATCCAGTTTTTTCTCTCTTTGGCCCAGGTAAGACGGTTCTGGCGTTGTCTATTGGTCATGAGTGGCTTGACACATGGAATGCGACACTTGTAGCCCATGTCCTGGATACAATGTCTGTGTGTGGTGGCTCTTGAAGCACTGACTCCAGCAGCAGGCCACTCCTTGTGAATCTCCCCCAAAATTTTGAATGGCCTTTTCTTAATCCTATCAAGGCTGTGGTTATCCCGGTTGCTTGTCCACCTTTTTCTACCACACTTTTTCCTTCCACTCAACTTTCCATTAATATGCTTTGATATAGCACTCTGTGAACAGCCAGCTTCTTTAGCCTTTTGTGGCTTACCCTCCTTGTGGATTGTGTCAATGACTGCCTTCTGGACATCTGTCAAGTCAGCAGTCTTCCCCATGATTGTATCGCCTACTGAACCAGACTAAGGGACCTTTTTAAATACTTAAGAAGACTTTGCAGCTGTTTTGGGTTAATTATTCTAATTTTCTGAGATAATGATTTTTGGGTTTTCCTTGGCTGTAAGCCATAATCATCAACTTTAACAGAAATAAACACTTGAAAAAGTTCACTATGTTTGTAATGACTCAATATAATAGATGGGTTTCACTTTTTCAATTGAATTACTAAAAAAAAAATAATTTTTTGATGATATTCTAATTTACTGAGATGCACTTGTATCATTTGGCAATGCAGAAAAAAAATTCCCACATGAGAGATGACCGCACGCAGCAGCAGAAACGCGTCTGTCACTACCACCACCCCCACCCCATGAGCTGTTCTGGGCAGGCTTTTTGGATGTTGGGCCTGTGCATTGGCTGGAATTGTTACTATCACCACTGCCACCATCCTCTTTATCTGATGTCATCCTGACCCAGTTGTGAAGTCCTATCCGCAAAAGAATCATTATCATCATCTTCCCCACTTTTTCGGCTCATCATGGTCATGGGCAGTGGCGTAACTAGGAATGGCTGGGCCCCAAGGCGAACATTTGACATGGGGCCCCCCCCCCCCCCGAACCGGTTACGGGTCCCCAAACAGTAAAATATGCTCAGCAGAGGCCCCAGATAGTATTATATGTCCAACAGTGGCCCCCACACAGCATTATATGCTCCACAGTGGCCCCCATACAGCATTATATGCTCGACATTTCTCCCCCCACACACAGTATAATATGCTCCACACAGTGGTCCCCACCCAGTATTATATGCACCCCATAGTGGGCCCCACCCAGTATTATATCCTCCCCACAGTGGTCCCCACCCAGTATTATATGGCCCCCACAGTGGCCCCCACCATTATATGCTCTACAGTGGCCCCACCTAGTATTATATGCTCTACAGGGGCCCCCACACAGTATTATATGCTCTACAGGGGCCCCCACACAGTATTATCACTAGAAGTCCCAGAAATTTCGAGCTCCCCCTTGAAGTCCTGAAAGAGGGTCAAATGACCCTTAGTCCAAACAGACAACTCTGATGGCTCCAATTAGCATCCTTTCATTTGTAAATGTGGCCATTGTCTGAGGAATCTGCAGGGGGCAATTGTGTTGATCCACCTCAGGTCTTGTAAGAGAGTGTAAACAAAAGAATGTAAGCTGCTCCTGAGTGTGTCTGCCCACCCCCCAGCTGCATTGTTGTGCTGGGAATATGCATAAGGTTGCTAACACCTTAGCAAATTTGCATGCAGCCTTTTGTGCTGTGGGGGATAAATAGGTGACTGCTTCACCTATTTTGTTCACAAGAAACAAAATGCAGAGAAGGCACACCATTCAACAGGCATTGGAACTGATCCTGAGCAACACCAACCCTTCTGACTATGGAGAAGACATAGTCCTTCAACTGGATTCGGACTCTGAGCTGTCTTCAGGTTAGATTTTTCAAATTACCAATTTTTATTTCCTGACTATCTTTTTTATTTAGAACCAAAACAAAATGTTAATTTGAAATTATTTATCTTGCAGATGAGGAGACTCCTCCTCTACCAAAAAAGAGAGCTCGGTTGGCGAGTGAGCCGACAGAGACCGCAAAAGATGGCACAGTGTGGCGTGAAGTAGAAGTTGGGAAACGTCTCCATTTCACCCCAATAGAACCGTACCCTACAGATGGAGAGCCAAGTGCTAAGGCCAGACGAAGTGTCCAGAGTCGCCTTCAGAGCTTCCTCTGTTTTATCACTCTTGACATGCTTCGTAGCATTCAAGAATGGACTACTCAACATGCACGTCACACGGAGCAGGTGGATTGGTTCATGGGTCTCCCGGAACTAATGGCATTTATTTCAGTCATCATCTTGCGGGGGGTGACCAAGGTTCCATCACTATGTGACAGCTGGTCAGCAAACCTAGCAAACCCAAGGATCATTGCAACTATGACCCGAAACCGCTTCCAAGACATCATGCAACACCTGCGCTTTGATGACATGTTCACACGCAGTGAGCGAGTGGAGACCGATAAGTTTGCTGCAATCTCCGATGTGTGGAGATCGTTTGTCACCAACTGCATTGCATCCTACAACCCTGGTCGACACATCACTATTGATGAACAGCTTTTCCCGTCAAAGACTCGCTGCTGTTTTCTGCAATACATTGCAACAAAACCAGACAAGTTTGGCATCAAGTTTTGGGTGGCTTGCGACGTGAAATCAAAGTACATCTGTAATGTCCTCCCATATCTTGGCAAGGACCCCAGTCGTCCCAGCGGGGAGAGACTGTCCGAAACTGCAGTGATGAGGCTGATGGAACCATTCATGGACAAGGGCAGAACTGTAACCACGGACAATTTCTTTACATCATTGTCACTTGCACAACGACTGCTTAGCCGGAAAACCACTATCCTCGGCACAGTCAACAAGAGTCGCCGGGAAATTCCTCAATCCGCTAGACAGATGGACCGCACTGAATTCACCACTCAGGTGTTTTCAACCACTGGTGCCACACTGACAGTGTATGCACCCAAATGAAAGAAGGCCGTCTACATTCTCAGCAGCATGCACAGCGTGGTTGAGACTGAGGATACCAACAAAAGGAAGCCAAACACGGTCACACAATACAACCACACAAAGTGCGGTGTGGATGTAATGGACCAAATGGTGCGGGAGTACAGCGTGCGTGCAGGAACATGGAGATGGCCATTCGCCGTGTTCTACAACATGATTGACATGGCAGCACTGAATGCTCATGTTCTTTATCAGGCATGCACTGGGGTGCAGGAGAGACGGGTAGACTTCCTGGTTGAGCTTGCAAAAGAGTTAGGTGGTTCTCATGTGACTGAAAAGAAGGCACGCAAGGAGAAACTCCTTCGGCAACAACCTTCCACACCCAGCCCTGGCAAAAGGGCGAAGTGTCAGGTCAACCATCGATGCACGAACAATTGTGCAACTGAGAGATGTGTTGACTGCTACAAATACACGTGTGGCAAATGTACCAGGGACATACCCAGGCAGTGCCAGGTATGTTCCAACAGTGCAGACAGACTGCTGAGTGAGTGCTGAAATGCTAGTCACACAAGAAGGACATGCCACTCACACACACACACGCAGCCCCCCACAGCAGCCTATTGTAAATATGTGTGGAATTGTTTTATTCCTTGTATTTTTTTTAATATTTTCATAACAAAAATAAAAAGCATGGAAACAAATAACAGTTGTTCTTTTGTATGTTTACATTTTTGTATATTTAGATTCAAGTCAATGGGTGCAGAAAAAAAAAAATCGCAAAAAAATCGCAGCTATTTGCGATATTTTTGCGATCTGTCCCATTGGTCATATAGATCACTCCTCTGGGATTTTTTCGCACAAAAAAAATCGCACAAAAAAAAAAAAATCGCTGGAAAATCGCACCTATGAAAAAAATCGCACGAAAAAAAAATCGCAGGTGTGCTTGGTGCCATTGAAATACATTGGCAAATCGCATAAAAAAATCGCAACGCGCGCGATTTTTTTTTCGCTAGTGTGCTTGAGGCCTTAGACAAATGCTTCTGGTCATTACTCACAGCTGTACCTTGCTCTAAAATTTCTAATTCTATTTAAAATATATAAAAAATTATTCATTGTTTCAGTGCTTTTTTGCTCAAATAAAACTAAACTAAATACAATATGTATAGTCTTTATATTATCAAATACAATAAACTGAATAGAACTAACTAGAAACTAAATGGCTAAACTCAATGGAAAACAACAACCTCCTGTGGTGTGACAGTAATGGCCTTAATTACTTAAGAACAAAAGACGGTGATTATAGGTTGTTTGCTTAAATCCTTCAGGTCATTCGACCCGTCTCTGGGTTCCAAAGGTAGAAATGTTAAATGACCCCTCTCTGGGACTTCTAGTGTTATATGCTCTACAGTGGCCCCCACCCAGTATTATATGCTCTACAGTGGCCCCCACCCAGTATTATATGCTCTACAGTGGCCCCCACACAGTATGATATGCTCTACAGTGGCCCCCACCCAGTATTATATGCTCCACAGTGGCCCCCACCCTGTATTATATGCTCCCAACAGCCCCCTCCGCTTCGGTGCTATTATTATACTTTGGGGTCTCCTCAGACCCCAGTGTATAATAATCGGAGGCCGGGGAAGTGATTAAAAATAACAAACATTCATACTCACCTTGCCTTACCTTTCCTTGGCATCCTCGCTCCATCCTGCTGCCTTCGGCGTCTTCAGGCCCTCTTCCGACGTCGCTGCCGAGGCCTGTGATTGGGCCTCAGCGGTCACATGGGGGCGCACTGATGTCATTATGCGGCCGTGCCCCATGTGACCGCTGGGGCCTACTCACAGGCCTCAGTCATGACGGAGGAGCGCCGGAGAGAACGCTGTGCCCAGGAGAGGTGAGAATATGTGTTTATTATTTTCAGTCACCTCCCCCTGGGCTGCCATCTATTGGAAAGGGGCCTACAATATGCCAGGACTCCTTTCCAATAACAGTATGTATAGCGGTCGGGGAACCAGGCTTTCCCCGACCGCTATCATAATAGTCCGGGGCCCGGCCATCTCCAGCTGGCCGCGGGCTCCGTAACCTGTCGGGTCCGTTCGCGGTCGCACCCCCTGCGACCGCGATCATTACTGGTTTGTGGGGTTCGCGGTAGCATCTGCCACTGGGCTCCGGGCCCCCTAATGTCCCGGGCCCTGTGGCAGCCGCTACCGCTGCTACCCCGATAGTTACACCCCTGGTCATGGGATTCCTGCACAACCTCATAACTTCCACCTCCAGATTTACCCCTACCAGAACGACTACGACACCCCCTGCCACTATTACCTCCACCACCAACAGTCATGTCTTCCTACTCCACTTGCAAACAATGCTGACTGTTTACATCCAGCTCATCAAAAAGAGGAGGAATATTATTCGGTATCATGTAGTGATGAATAACACATCCATTCCCTACATCCACCATCACTGAAATGCCTCGTGTTAAAAATTACAGCAACTTATATAGTGTATATAACATCAGCACTGAAAGGTGTCCGTCTACCACTGTCTATTGGTTGAGGGACTGTCAGGTGATTTCAGGTGTTGCCAATATGCCCCAGTGACTCACAGACACGTTTCTCTTCTGTATTTCACTGCACATTGCATGTTGCGGAGGTCATTTTTGTTCATCCGTTTATTCTATTTTGTTAAAAACCAAAAAAAAAATTCCAAGTTATTAGCTATATATATATTTATTTTAAATTAAAAATACTGCAGTTCTGAATCTGGCCACTATGCTAAATACTATGCTGATACTTCCTGTTTTCTATACATTTCTTTTCAGCAGTAACCTCACTTACAGCACACTGATGGCCAAAGAGATTATTATTATTATTGTTTATTTATATAGCACCATTAATTCCATGGTGCTTTACATTTGCAGATTTACATACGGTACACCAGATATACAAAACAGATAATGCTAACAGAGACCAACTGGTACAGTGGGATAGAGGGCCCTGCCCGCAAGGGCTTACAATCTATGAGGGAAGAGGGAGAGAGACAGAAGGTGGGGGTAGAGACTGTACAGATGGCGGTGTGGTGACAGTAGTGTTATTGGAGGTTGTAGGCTTTCTTGAATAGGTGAGTTTAGGGCCTTCTTGAAGCTTGTGACTGTGGGGGTCAGTCTGATGTTTCTTGGTAATGAGTTCCAGAGTATGGGCGATGCCCGGGAGAAGTCTTGGAGACGTTTGTGTGAAGAGCGGATAAGAGCAGACTGGAGTAGGAGGTCTTTGGAGGATCGGAGGTTACGTGTGGGCAGGTAGCGGGAGATTAGGTCGGAGATATATGAAGGGGACAGGTTGTGGATGGCTTTGTATGTCAGTGTTAGTAATTTGAACTCTATTCGCTGGGCAACGGGAAGCCAGTGAAGGGATTGGCAGAGGGGAGCGGCCGATGAAGAACGGGGGGAGAGGTGTATTAAGCTAGCAGCACAGTTTAAAGTGAACTGTAGGGGGGTGAGAGTGTTAGCTGGGAGGCCATAGAGAAGGGTGTTACAGTAGTCTAGGCGGGAGATTATGAGGGCGTGGACTAGCATATTTGTAGTTTCAGGGGTGAGGAAAGAGCGGATTCGGTGGATGTTCTTGAGTTGGAGGCGGCAGGAGGTGTTGAGGGTTTGAATATGCGACTTGAAGGATAGGTCAGAGTCCAAGGTTATCCCAAGGCAGCGGGCCTGTGGGACTGGGGTGAGTGTGGTTCCATTAATTTTGATAGATGGGTCAGGTAGGGGGGCCGTGCGAGGAGGGGTGAAGATTATGAATTCCATTTTCCCCATGTTAAATTTGAGAAAGCGGGAGGAGAGCAAGGAGGCTACGGCTGCTAGACATTCTGGGACTCTAGACAACAGGGAGATAATATCTGGTCCAGAGAGATATATTTGGGTGTCGTCAGCATAGCAATGGTAATGGAAACCATGGGATTCTATGAGTTGGCCAAGGCCTAGGGTGTAGATTGAGGACAGGAGGGGTCCTAAGATGGAGCCTTGGGGGACACCTACAGAAAGAGGACGTGGCGGGGAGGTGGTGTGTGAGTGGGAGACGCTGAATGTGTGGTTGGTGAGATATGAGGAGATCCAGGAAAGGGCCAGGTCTGAGAAGCCAAGGGATGAGAGAGTTTCTAGCAGGAGGGAATGGTCGACTGTATCAAAGGCAGAGGAGAGGTCGAGGAGGAGGAGGACAGAATAGTGACGTTTGGCTTTGGCGGTTAGAAGGTCGTTAGTGACCTTGGTTAGGGCAGTTTCTGTGGAGTGATATGGTCTGAAGCCTGACTGTAGTCTGTCAAGAAGCATATTGGACGAGAGGTAGGAGGATAGTTCGGAATGGACGTGTTGCTTTAGTAGTTTTGAGGCATACGGGAGCAGTGAGATGGGGCGATAGTTGGCTGGAGAGGACGGGTCCAGGGAGGGTTTCTTAAGTATAGGTGTGACGGTAGCATGTTTGAAGGCGGAAGGGAAGGATCCATTGGTTAGGGATAGGTTGAAGAGATGGGTTAACGCAGGAGTAATGTCTTCCGAGAGTTTTGGGATGAGATGTGACTGGATTGGGTCGAGTGCACAGGAGGTGAGGTGTGATTTAGAGATTGCATGTATACCAGATAAGATATGTAGATAAGACCCAGAATCCTCCACTCACAATAGGACAGCATATAGATCTGTGCTTCATTTGTGCAGAGGTTCTATAATTGGTTACAACTTTTATTGTATCACGATTGGTCTGTGCATGTTGTACTAGAGACAGAGTCTATGACTAAGAACCAATTGTTGGAAAATGCATCAGCTCTATGTTTTATGGTTTAGAAAGAGAAGATTGATTTTATTCAAGGGAAGTGCCGGACAGACTTTCTTCTTCTAGGTACTCAAAATCACCTCTGTGATTTATGTCTTGGAATATGCAAGATGACAAATAAAAGAGAGAGAAGCAGCACACACTCCTCACTGGAAGTCTTCAGTTTCCTTCTTCGTTGTATACAGACACATGAGAGATTTGGATGTCTTTTCCCTTGAAATGAAGTCACCACTTCCCGGCATCCAGAGCCTCCATCTCCTGGACAAGAGCACTGACATCCTCTGAAGGGGAAAGGATGAAAGGAAGGAAGGTAAGGAGAGATCAGAAGAAAGAAAGGTAGAGAAAGGAAGGAAAGACAGAAGAAAAGAAGATATGAAGGGTAAGGAAGAAAGGGTAGGAAAAAAAAAAGAAGAAAAGTGAAGGAAGGAGGAAAAGAATGCACAAAGGAAGGCAGGAAGAAAAGAAAGAAGGAAGGAGGGAAAGACGGAGAGGAGGAAAATGAAGAATAGATGAAAAGTATGGAGTGAAGGTAAGGAGAGAATAGAAGAAAAAAAGGTCGAGAAAGGAAGGATGGACAGAGGGAAAGAAGGTAGAATGATTAAGGAAGGAAGGGAAGGAGAAAAGAAAAGAAGAGAAGAAAGTGAGAGAAGGAGGGAGGAAAAGAAGGCTGAAAAGAAAGGGAGGAGGGAACATAGGAAGGAAAATAAGCATAGAAAGAAAGGGAAAAATAGATGGTAAGGATGGATGGAAGGAAGGGAAATGCAGAGAAAAAGGAAGAATATATCAAAAGTGTGGAAGGAACGAACAAAAGAAGGAAGGAAGGAAGAAAAGAATGAGGAAAATACAGACAAGGAAAAGGAGAAATAGATAAAAGGAAAGAATAGAAGGAAGGGATGAAGTAAGGAAGAAAGAAAGAAAGAAAGAAAGAAAGAAAGAAAGAAAGAAAGAAAGAAAGAAAGAAAGAAAGAAAAAAGGTAGGGCAAAAGAAAGGTACAAAAGGAAATGAAGAGAAGGAGAGAAGAAAAGTGAGGATAGGGAAGGAAGTACGTAAGGGGAGAGGAATGAGGAAACAAACCAATGGAAGAAAAGATGGAGTGAAGGAAAGAGTGATAGATGAAAAGGATAGATGGGAGCAAGCATGGAAAGATGGAACAAAGAAAGGAACTAAAAGAAGTAGAAAAGGAAAGAGAAGAATAATGAAAAGGATGAAGGGTGGAAGGAAAGATGGAAGAGTGAACACAGAAATGAAAATAAGAAAAGAAGGAATAGTAGGAATAGATGAAAAGGACGAATGGAAGGAAGGAAGGAAGAAAGAAGAGAATAACGGAAACAGAGGGAAGGTAGAGGAGGAAGAATAAAGGTACAAAAGGAAATGCAGATAAGGAGAGAAGGAAATGGAGTAAAGGAGAAAAGAAAAGTGAGGAAGCAAGTAAGGAAGGGGACAAAAAGAAAGGAGGAAACAAAGTAATGGGGGAAAGGATGGAGAGAAGGAAAGATGGGGATACATGGAAGGAGGGAACAAAGGAAGGAATTCAAGAAGAGAAGGATAGATGAAAATGATGAAGGTGGAAGGAAAGAAGGAGGGAGGTAAGGAAGGAAGAATATGGAAAGCCGTAGATAATTTTTCTAAATGCCAAAGAAGATACATTTTGACAGATTGCAAGATGACAAAAGCCTCTAGTAAGGAATATTTAAATCTTCAGTTAGTTTGGTGCTTTACTGCCTACAACACCCCGATGATGTCACTCCCCAATGATGTCACTACTACTCTTCTCATCACGCTTACATACTCGTGCACACATATTGAGGGAGTCGTCCTATAATGACTTTTACTAAGCCTCTCGTCTGTCCATTCTGCCGTCTTATTACTAAATTGAGCTCTTCTCATTGATACACCTGCACAATCCACACTAGTTATTACTTGTGGCAGAAAGCTTTTACCTTCCAATTGCCGTCGTATTTACAGCAATCTTTATGAAGTCGGCTTTAAAAGGCCATTCTCTCCATGAATCATAAGCTAAAGTCTCGCTCGCCTTCCATGCACAGTTAAACATCTGCTCTTCACGTTGTAAACCCTAATTATATATTTGTTCCTCCGGTGGAAGAGGGTTTAACGGAATGACAATAAGACTTAACACCTTAGTGACCAGAACAGCTTGACCGCATTTCATGATCTTGATTTTTTTATAGATACCAGAGACATCTTAAAGCGGTTGTCCTATCCTGACTACCCTTGCTCATTTCTTATAATTGGGCATGTGTATGTGGTAAAGGTGGTGTAGGTATGGGGGATGCAGAGGTAACAGTTACACTCAGGTCCTTGTACTCAATCATGCCGCCCTACGAGGCTCATGGTGATTAACCCCATTGGGTCTGAGGCTGATTAATAAGCAAACTTGTTGCAGAAAACAAAAACTCTGCTTTAGCTTTCCACTGTGGTTTGGATGGGACTCTAAGGTGGAAGACCACCACAAATTCTTCTCCAAATTCCTCCATGTGAAACTAGCGGTAACGGGGCGGATGTGTGGACAAGATGGGCCACCTACCGGAGGGGTCATGGTATAAGAGACTGCTGACCAGGGACCACACAGACTCTAGTATGAGAAACCAGAGGGTACAGGCAGAGGGATAGTCAGGAACAGGCCAAAGGACAATGGCAGGCAACAGACAAACAAGGTCATAGAAAAGCCAATGGGTCAGAGCGGGCGGCTCAGTAGTCCAGGACAGGCCAAGGTCAGAACCTTTGCAGAATCAAAAGCAGCAGATTCATTGTTGCTTGGACATGGTTCAGAGGGCTGAGCAGACTAATATAGGCAGATATTGATTGGGATTGACTGAGGAGTGTACACAGGTGAGTTTCTTAGGCCTTCAAGGCTAGGCCAGGTGCTACACAGAAGGAAATACACTTGAGCAGGGAGAGTAAAAAAATGCATAGCGTGAACTGGAGGCAAGCCGGTGACTGCATTTGTTAGGAAAGAGAGCTTGACAACAGGCATAGGCCTTTACATTAGCCTTAGTCACTTCACCCTGTTCTAGGACTGGATCGTGGCAAGTGGCTGTGACTCTTTCCAGTGTCTGATTCTGGTTGTAAGGTAACTGAATACTTCCTCCACTGGTCCTGATCTTGATCATAGTCTTCCCAGATCTAGCCACAATTTTTGTTCTCTTCCCAGTTGGTGTCGTTGAGTTGCCAAACAAGTTCCACCTGCTGATAACACAGGCCTGGCATCCTATCTAAAGGGTGACCAGCTTCCAATGAACCTGTTGGTTAAGGTTCATCCTGTCCTTTTTCTTTGTCACATGTTTCTCCCATTATGTTTGATTTCTGAAACTGATCCTGACGTCAGCCTTGTTCCTGATTACATTTCTTAACTTGTTCTTTGAGTTTTGTGTCTGATACCCCTTGTTCTACCCTTGGCTCCATTTCTGACTTCACTTCTAGTTCATACTCTGGGCTGTTACCCTCCTGACCACTCTGATGGTGATGACTCTTGACCGTTCCTGAATAGTGATACTTTTGTTATTCTATGACTACTTTGGAGCCTGCATAGTCATCTGCCTGCAGAAAAGCCCACTGGCTCTGCTCAATGGCATCCTCAAAATGGTCACTGATCCAAATGATCCTCTTTAATGGGAACCTGTGATATGGCACATATAGCCTTGTCTCTTATAGAGCTTAAGCAGCTGTGAAGATTGATATATAGTTTTGTGGGAATAGATTCAGTAGAATCTTTCATTTATTCATTCAATCCTTTGTGCATAGTCATAAAGGGAAGGCAGTTGATCACTGAATAGGACCACCCCTGGACTCCTAAGCCCAGAATGAGCATACAGACTGAGCATATATTAAATTAATAAAATACAAGTTATACTGAATATTTTCTCCTAAAACTATATATCATTCTGCTCAGCTCCTCCTCCTCCTCAATAACATGCTGTCTGCATAATATAAAGTGACAGGTTCCCTTTAAATGCAAAAAAAGAAATGCCTCCATACAAGGAGACTAGAACTAGAAAATCTGATTTTCTTTCATGACATTGTTACTGTGGAGTCAAGTGGAATAATAAAGTTTCAATGAGGTACAAACACCCCTGTAGGTGGCAGAGATAAATGACGTTATTAATTATAGGACATGATGGACTTAATCTCTAAATAGACAATTACACTGAGCCAAAAATAAAGCAACCTTCAGAAATAATCACTCGATGGATACAGACAGGAAACGACAAACGGAACCTTTATGTGGCGCAATAGGATTAAAAATTGTCGAAAATTCTTTGTACATTTCCTCTCATTTATATATCGACAAAATATTCCACAGTAAGGTGTCCGCTCTGATTTCCCTCTGGCACATATGGTATAGTAAAAGCAATTAAGTAGGAAGCCAATTAAAGCCAAACTAACTTGACAAACATTGTATAATTAGTGTTATGTAACCTTACAACATCCGTGTTTACTTCATTTTCTACATCCTTCCTTAGGAAGGTGAAATAGGGCCAGGGAAGGAAAGTTTTGGAGTGAGGGTCAGTGTGTAAATAGTAGAGCTATACAGCTAGCCCTTCATATGTGCAGCATAAAGCCAACTATGGCTTGACCCAGTGGCGTAACTAGGAATGGGCCCCAAAGCGAACATTTGACATGAGCCCCCCCCCCCCCCCGGGCAACTGCCCCCTCTGGCAACCGTCCCCCTTCCCCTGCACAAACCGCATTCCCCTCATTCCTGCACACACTATTATGCTCCATAGTGGCCCTGCACAAACTATTATGCCCCATAGTGGCCCCTGCACACAGTATTATGCCCCATAGTGGTCCCTGCACACAGTATTATGCCCCATTGTGGACCACCCATGAACAATGAAAAGACCCCAGAGTATAATGATCGGAGGCCCAGGGGAGGATACAAACATAAAAAACTGTGTTACTTACCTGTCACTGACTCCGGCGCACTCCCTGCTTCTTCAATGTTGGACCAGACGTCATGGCCGGCTTCGCGACGCATAGTGACGTCAGCCTGGACGTCACCAAGGAGGCCCGAATCCTGCTGGAGCACAGGAGAGGTAAGTAACAGTGTTTTTTATGTTCCCTCACCTCCCCTGGGCCTCCAATCATTATATTATGAGGTCTAAAAAGACCCCAGAGTATAATGATAGCAGTGTTTGTGGGGTTTGCGGGCCCACGGCCTTACTTACCAATCCCCACTCCTGCTCACAGCCACCTCCGCTTCCACAGAATGGTAAGCACAGGCGGCCATGAGCAAAAACGGGGATCAGTAAGTAAATATGGCCCGTTACCTGCTGGGGTTACACCAGAACGTAACTGCCTATTAAAAAAAAAAAAAACATCAGGGGGCCCGCGCTGGGCCCCCTTATGTCCCGGGCCCTGTGGCAGCCAGTCCTGCTGCTACTCCGGTATTTACACCCCTGGCTTGACCTTGTCAACATTGATCTTCAGAGTAGAAAATGAGGAGCAGGTCCTGACACCTGTACCAAGACGTGAGAATCTTAAAGGTTTTCTCTTGGGCATGGCAGTCCGTCAACATCTTGTGGATGAGTAATAAAATCCTCTGCCAACCAATCTCCGTCAGAGATATATTCGAGTCTTGTACGTATGCAAAGGTATGATCAGAAGACTCGTGATGAAGCCGTGTTTGTAGTGTAGGAAGTGTCCAAGCTGTAGGAAGACTGGACAAAAAATAAGTGTGGAATCCATATCACTAAGGGTTATGGCCATTTTCTCCAGGCAGGAGGAACAGAAGAATGCCCTGTTTGGGGCATAAACCAACTAGATGGGGTTCTTTCCAAGCAGGCCAAAATGAAAGAAGAGTTTATCCAGATTACTTGGCTCCAGTTGCTACCTGTCCCAACCTAATGGCATAGTAGGGGCATCAGAGGAAAAAGGGGCTGCTGGAAAGTCTGGGTTGCCCAAGATAGAGGTCAGAGTTCCATCGTTCTTGAAAAGTCAAGCAGTGGTATGGTAAGAACGGCACATGCACTCAGGACTTGTCGAGTAACAAACGGTAGGGACAAGGTAGCTCTGTCTGACCAGTGCCATATACTTTATGAAGCCAAGGTAAGGACAGGAGAGGAAGAGGACTCAGAGAGCTCTCAAGGGCAAGCCGGAGTATAGTGTGGGCAGCATGGTGCCAATCTAGGATCCGAGTGGTGACAGCAGCCATACATTAATTGGTACAGGTTTTGTGGCCCAGATGAATTTCGAGAACATCGTCTGAGTAGAGGAGAAGCTTTTAAAGAGGACCACAGGGACTGTCTGGAAGAGATAGAGAAGATGAGAGAGAACATTCACCTTGGTAAAAATATTTGTATGAGTTTGTAGATTTTGCATTTTCAGATGTGGGAATACCTAATGTGTATGTATTTTACATTGTTTATTTATTTTTATATCTGATCTAGGGAAAGTGGGGTGATTTTAACTTTAAAATATTTTTTTTATTTATTTCTTTTTAACTTCCTGATCACTAATACAATGCATTACAATGTATTGTAAAATCCCTATATTTCTGTGTAGGGAGCCTGTAATAGAACTAATGTAATATCAATAGTCTTCAATAGTCTCCCGGCTGTCGTGGTAATGGATAGCCCAGATCTCGTTCCAGGGAATGGTGATCCTACCAAAAATGTCAGCGTCGCTGGTAAAATGGTGCCTTGGTCAGGTTAAAGGATGCAAAGAGCTGACATTGGTGGAGGTGGTGAAAGGTCCTCATTACAGGTGTTGCATCCTATGTGGCCTATATTTCATGCTTGACATTATGGAATGGCAGATGCACTGAACAGGGTTTATTAAGCAATTCTCTGGCACTGTATGATTACTGTATATTATGTCGGCGGTAAATCACAAGGCTCCATAGTGCACCGACCAATCTACTCCAGACCCCGAGTTACCGTCTTATAAATGATTATTTTCTCCAAGGCACTACTATTCACAAGGTAACCCTTTGTGGCTTGTTTCTCTTTATACTTACATGTGTACCTGGAGGTTGCTGTTCCTATAATAATAGTATAAGCTCTCCCTGGTATTTCAGATACGTGATGTCTGCAGACACAAGCCCAGGAAATTGACTTGACTTTCTGTAAATGCAGCAGTGTTCCAATGTGTCAGCTGGCAAGACGATGCTAAATGCTATGCCCTTTAATGCGGAGTGACAGATAAGCCTTGTGAGATCACAGGGAATACAGAGTTGTCTTAATACTGAGAAAGATGCAATGTTCGTGATTACATAGAAATATCAGTGGACCTCATGACGGCAGAGGAACAGACAGTCCTCCGATCAGAATACTAGGGAGGGTCAATACAGGCCAAGGAAATCTAATAATCTAATATTTCTTAAAGCAGAATTCCTATCCTACAAAAATGGCTACACATTGGATGAACCTTGCACGATTCGTCTTGCAAATGTTAAATAAAGTTCAGTTATTTTGGACTGAATTTGGTTAGTCCTATCCAGAACTGCTATCATTATACTTTGGGGTATCCAGTATAATAAGCGGGGGAGTTGAGCAAACATAACAAACAGTGTTACTCACCTCTCATGGGCTTCCATGTGGAGTCCTGTGCGGGTCCACATATTCTTTGGGCCTCCGCTGGTCTCCTGAATGACGTCAATGGCCTTGGAGATCACTGAGGACTCTGATTGACATATATGAGATCTGACTTATGGACTGTTTAACCCTTAAATCATCGCAATCCTGGTTCTTTTTGTCATGTTAGTGTCAAAAACCAGTCCACACTGAGAACCGATGTAAATGACCTGTAGAAACAGCACCAGGACATCAGCGAAGGGATATGCACATTGGGGTCAATAGCACATGGGAGGTATACTGACTATGCTACTATAGCATTGTGATTTGTACTATTTTGAATACATTGCTCAGTTATCTCTATCAGTCCCACAGACAATGAATGGATCGCAGTGCAAGAGCATGACCACCATTCACATTTCACCAGAATAGGGGGTTTGGGGCACCCCTTCAAGTAACTGGTGGTAAGGTAGGTAAAGACTCATGGGTCCTGGCGCAAAAGTTCAACTTGCCCATGGTCAGATACCAGCTACACAATGAGAAGTGAATACAGTGCACTTACTACTGGCAGTACATTCTCTAAATGTAGTGGTGGTAATGGAGTAAAATATCATGTATAGCTCCTTGCTCAGCCTTCCCAGCCTACAGCCTCACTTACTTGAATATATAGTGATCTATTGCTACTTATGGTGTTAAAAGGATAATAATCTTCTCATAGCGGGGAAGCCTGCGTAACCTAAAACCCTGTGCACAGAGCAGAGGAGAAGGATTTAGGATACAGAGGCTGCCAGACATCAAAGAAGATCAAACAAGTACAATCAGCCCTAATGTGGTGAGAAGGGTCTGGCTTGTGGGCATAGTAGCAGCGGTGACTACTGCGACCCCAATAGCTATAGTATGCCAGTATACGTGGGGGCTTGCAGCAGGTGGCCCCCAGTAACTAGACATTTATCATATATCCTGCAAGTAATAAATGATTTTCATAAGCTATTCCCTTTACATATTTCCAGTGCTGTAGATCATCTTGGTTTCAAAGAAACACGGGTATATTCATCAAATACTTATGTCTCAGAAATCCTAAAAGTGGAGATTGTTTTTCCGCAGCGGGAGGTAGGATGTGAAATGTAACCAGCTTTAATTACCTGCAACACAAAGCGTTTTATTTTTCATTTAACATTTATCAGATTTACAGAAAAAAGGTAATTTTCCACGCCAACAATTACATTATCATCTGTAGATGAGTGCTTGAAACAATGTAACAAACTATATCCACTGCCTGATTCAATAAACTGGAAGACACCAGCAGCATGCCGAACCGGCACTAAATCATAATGGAGCTTATACAAGTGTGCGGAAAATTAATGTTGAATTTCTATAAATATTAATTGGATATTCTAATCTATTTGCCATGCTGGTAACTTCACTTTTAATGGTGAATTGTGTTCTGCAGTCACTTGGGCATTTCTGCATTTTATATTGTCATTTATTAAGTTTATCCAGGCCATGTACTGTTTACCCATAGCTAAAATGTGGCAAGTATAAGCAGAATAACTTTAAAGTGGCTTTTAAACCCTTGTCATACACTTACTCCTGTCTGCCGGACTTCTCATATCTGATGGGTCCTCTCTCCTGTAGAGTGCAAGCTCTTATGGGCAGGGTCCTCTCTCCTGTAGAGTGTATGCTCTTATGGGCAGGGTCCTCTCTCCTGTAGCGTGTAAGTTCTTATGGGCAGGGTCCTCTCTCCTGTAGAGTGTAAGCTCTTATGGGCAGGGTCTTTTCTTCTGTAGAGTGTAAGCTCTTATGGGCAGGCTCCTTTCTCCTGTAGAGTGTAAGCTCTTATGGGCAGGGTTCTCTCTCCTGTAGAGTGTATGCTCTTATGGGCAGGGTCCTCTCTCCTGTAGAGTGTAAGCTCTTATGGGCAGGGTCCTCTCTCCTGTACAGTGTAAGCTCTTATGGGCAGCGTCCTCTCTCCTGTAGAGTGTAAGCTCTTATGGGCAGGGTCCTCTCCTGTACAGTGTAAGCTCATATGGGCAGGGTACTCTCTCCTGTACAGTGTATGCTCTTATGGGCAGGGCCCTCTCTCCTGTACAGTGTAAGCTCTTATGGGCAGGGTCTTTTCTTCTGTAGAGTGTAAGCTCTTATGGGCAGGGTCCTCTCTCCTGTAGCGTGTAAGTTCTTATGGGCAGCGTCCTCTCTCCTGTACAGTGTAAGCTCTTAAGGGCAGCGTCCTCTCTCCTGTAGAGTGTAAGTTCTTAGGGGCAGCGTCCTCTCTCCTGTACAGTGTATGCTCTTATGGGCAGGGTCCTCTATCCTGTAGAGTGTATGCTCTTATGGGCAGCGTCCTCTCTCCTGTAGAGTGTAAGCTCTTATGGGCAGGGTCCTCTCTCCTATATAGTGTAATCTCTTATGGGCAGGGTCCTCTCTCCTGTACAGTGTAAGCTCTTATGGGCAGGGTCCTCTATCCTGTAGAGTGTAAGCTCTTATGGGCAGGGTCTTTTCTTCTGTAGAGTGTAAGCTCTTATGGGCAGGGCCCTCTCTCCTGTAGAGTGTAAGCTCTTATGGGCAGGCTCCTCTCTCCTGTACAGTGTAAGCTCTTAAGGGCAGCGTCCTCTCTCCTGTAGAGTGTAAGTTCTTAGGGGCAGCGTCCTCTCTCCTGTACAGTGTATGCTCTTATGGGCAGGGTCCTCTATCCTGTAGAGTGTATGCTCTTATGGGCAGGGTCCTCTCTCCTGTAGAGTGTAAGCTCTTATGGGCAGGCTCCTCTCTCCTGTAGAGTGTAAGCTCTTATGGGCAGGGTCCTCTCTCCTGTACAGTGTATGCTCTTATGGGCAAGGTCCTCTCTCCTGTACAGTGTAAGCTCTTATGGGCAGGGTCCTCTCTCCTGTAGAGTGTAAGCTCTTATGGGCAGGGTCCTCTCTCCTGTAGCATGTAAGTTCTTATGGGCAGGGTCCTCTCTCCTGTACAGTGTAAACTCTTAAGGGCAGTGTCCTCTCTCCTGTACAGTGTATGCTCTTATGGGCAGGGTCCTCTATCCTGTAGAGTGTATGCTCTTATGGGCAGCGTCCTCTCTCCTGTAGAGTGTAAGCTCTTATGGGCAGGGTCCTCTCTCCTATATAGTGTAATCTCTTATGGGCAGGGTCCTCTCTCCTGTACAGTGTAAGCTCTTATGGGCAGGGTCCTCTATCCTGTAGAGTGTAAGCTCTTATGGGCAGGGTCTTTTCTTCTGTAGAGTGTAAGCTCTTATGGGCAGGGCCCTCTCTCCTGTAGAGTGTAAGCTCTTATGGGCAGGCTCCTCTCTCCTGTACAGTGTAAGCTCTTATGGGCAGCGTCCTCTCTCCTGTAGAGTGTAAGCTCTTATGGGCAGGCTCCTCTCTCCTGTAGAGTGTAAGCTCTTATGGGCAGGGTCCTCTCTCCTGTACAGTGTATGCTCTTATGGGCAAGGTCCTCTCTCCTGTACAGTGTAAGCTCTTATGGGCAGGGTCCTCTCTCCTGTAGAGTGTAAGCTCTTATGGGCAGCATCCTCTCTCCTGTAGAGTGTAAGTTCTTATGGGCAGGGTCCTCTCTCCTTTACAGTGTAAGCTCTTAAGGGCAGCGTCCTCTCTCCTGTAGAGTGTAAGCTCTTATGGGCAGGGTCCTCTCTCCTGTACAGTGTAAGCTCTTATGGGCAGCGTCCTCTCTCCTGTACAGTGTAAGCTCTTATGGGCAGGGTCTTTTCTTCTGTAGAGTGTAAGCTCTTATGGGCAGGGTCCTCTCTCCTGTAGCGTGTAAGTTCTTATGGGCAGGGTCCTCTCTCCTGTACAGTGTAAGCTCTTAAGGGCAGCGTCCTCTCTCCTGTAGAGTGTAAGTTCTTATGGGCAGGGTCCACTCTCCTGTAGAGTGTAAGCTCTTATGGGCAGGGTCCTCTCTCCTGTACAGTGTAAGCTCTTATGGGCAGCGTCCTCTCTCCTGTAGACTGTAAGCTCTTATGGGCAAGGTCCTCTCTCCTGTAGCATGTAGGTTCTTATGGGCAGGGTCCTCTCTCCTGTACAGTGTAAGCTCTTAAGGGCAGCATCCTCTCTCCTGTACAGTGTAAGCTCTTATGGGCAGGGTCCTCTCTCCTGTACAGTGTAAGCTCTTATGGGCAGCGTCCTCTCTCCTGTAGAGTGTAAGCTCTTATGGGCAGGGTCCTCCCTCCTGTACAGTGTAAGCTCTTATGGGCAGTGTCCTCTCTCCTGTAGAGTGTAAGCTCTTATGGGCAGGGTCTTTTCTTCTGTAGAGTGTAAGCTCTTATGGGCAGGGCCCTCTCTCCTGTAGAGTGTAAGCTCTTATGGGCAGCGTCCTCTCTCCTGTAGAGTGTAAGCTCTTATGGGCAGCGTCCTCTCTCCTGTAGAGTGTAAGCTCTTATGGGCAGCGTCCTCCCTCCTGTACAGTGTAAGCTCTTATGGGCAGCGTCCTCTCTCCTGTAGAGTGTAAGCTCTTATGGGCAGGGTCCTCTCTCCTATATAGTGTAATCTCTTATGGGCAGGGTCCTCTCTCCTGTACAGTGTAAGCTCTTATGGGCAGGGTCCTCTCTCCTGTAGAGTGTAAGCTCTTATGGGCAGGGTCTTTTCTTCTGTAGAGTGTAAGCTCTTATGGGCAGGGCCCTCTCTCCTGTAGAGTGTAAGCTCTTATGGGCAGGCTCCTCTCTCCTGTAGAGTGTAAGCTCTTATGGGCAGGGTCCTCTCTCCTGTACAGTGTAAGCTCTTATGGGCAGGGTCCTCTCTCCTGTAGAGTGTAAGCTCTTATGGGCAGGCTCCTCTCTCCTGTAGAGTGTAAGCTCTTATGGGCAGGGTCCTCACTCCTGTAGAGTGTAAGCTCTTATGGGCAGGGTCCTCTCTCCTGTAGAGTGTAAGCTCTTATGGGAAGGTTCCTCTCCTGTAGAGTATACGCTCTTATGGGCAGGATCCCCTCCAGTGGAGTGCAAGGTCTTATGGGCAGACCTCTCCCATATATTGTCAACTTTTAAGGGAAGGGTCTCTATCCTGTTTCTTTTCATATGGACAGGACTCCCAGCGATCCATGTGCTACCCCATGGCTATGCCAAAAATTGGTAGCACACCACTTTTTCTAGACACTTCAAAAAACTGTTGAGTCTCTAAAGCATATCATAAATTTAGCATATGCCATAGCACTTGGACACAGGATCAGTGGAGCTGTGTATTGTTATCAGGACAGTCGTGTTTTAGGCTTCAGAGTAATTCATCTGGACAATACCTCGGAGCAGGTTCTGCCCTTCTAACAATCTTGAATAGAAGATTCAATGTATTTTTTTCTGGTCTTGTACAGATTTCCACAGTCTTAAATTTTGAAGCTAAAGGAAACTCTTATTAATAAATGTCACAAGGATGTCATGTTTCTGGGAATATTCTTTTTCATCAGATCAAGTGAACAGCACCAAGAAAAAGACATCTTAAATTTGTCTTTTTTCTTCTGACCTTGTTGCCAAGTGATCCAGTATCCAGATTGAAGACATTCAGCATATCACTCTGTTCACCCCATAGACGGTTACTTATGCTCTGTTGTACGCCATCAGGTCAATGGATTTCTAATGTCCTGCTTGTCCATTAGAGCAAGATGTATTATACAAGGCACCATCCTTCTCTTTATTATTTCCGTCAACATTTATGAAGGTCATCATTGTGGTGGTGACATGATGTGAAGGGATGGACCTGAGGGGGTTTGTGCTGAGCTGAGGGGGCCTACAGGATACCTGATGGCCATGATGATAGTTTCCCCAAGGCACTTCCTTTTTCCTTCCTGAGCCATGCAGAAGTTGGAGGGCCCTTGATGGTGAATGCAGATACAGACTCAGAAGACAGGTTTCAGGTGAAAACAGGTTCAAAATGAAGTGCAACAATAACAGCAACCAACAGCCTCCAGATAGTCGTAGCGATGGAGATATTATAACAACTTCACTTTGGTCAAGGGGTGAGCCAATTGATGGTTTATCCAGCAGTTCCTGCCTAAAATATACACTATAGGTGCCAATATACTCTCTCTGTCTCTCTCTCATATGGTATACCCCCAGGGTGGCCCTGTGAGTCCTGTAGCACGACAGAATCTGTTCTCCAAGGCCTGAGAAAACCTCCAATCCAAAAATGGCACTTTTCTCCTCAAACACCTCTTAATGGCTGTCAGCAGTTTCTTCACCCTGTCTCAGGGCTGCAGCCGGTGTTCCCTTTGTCACTGACTCAGCTACCACACAACCTTTCTCTTTGGAAGCACAGTGAAGACTCTTGGAAAACTGACTACTGTCCTCGAACAACCAGCTGGGAGCCAGTTGGACTTAAACCATTGGCACATTCCTCCTCTCTCCCCAGTGGAATAGCCCATTTATGGGAAAACAGCAGTTACATATAGAAAACTGTGTACAGGATATACACACATGGACAAAATTGTTGGTACCCCTTGTTTAATGAAAGAAAAACCCACCATTGTTGAAAACAAATCATAAAAAAGCCAGACTGGAATTTGCCAAACTACATGTTGACAAGCCACAAAGCTTCTGGGAGAATGTCCTATGGAAAGATGAGACAAAAATCGAAGTTTTTGGCAAGGCACATCAGCTCTATGTTCACAGATGGAAAAATTTAGCATATCTTGAAAAGAACACTGTCCCTACTGTGAAACATGGAGGAGGCTCTGTTATGTTCTGGGGCTGCTTTGCTGCATCTGGCACAGGGTGTCTTGAATCTGTGCAGGGTACAGTGAAATCTCAAGACTATCAAGGGATTCTAGAAAGAAATGTGCTGCCCAGTGTCAGAAAGCTTGGTCTCAATCGCAGGGCATGGGTCTTGCAACAGGATAATGATCCAAAACACACAGCTAAAAACACCCAAGAATGGCTAAGAGGAAAACATTGGACTATTCTGAAGTGGCCTTCTATGAGCCCTGACCTAAATCCTATTGAGCATCTTTGGAAGGAGCTGAAACATGCCGTTTGGAAAAGGCACCCTTCACACCCGAGACAACTGGAGCAGTTTGCTCATGAGGAGTGGCCAAAATACCTGCTGAGAGGTGCAGAAGTCTCATTGACAGTTACAGGAATCGTTTGATTGCAGGGATTGCCTCAAAAGGTTGTGCAACAAAATATTAAGTTAAGGGAACCATCATTTCTGTCCAGGCCTGTTTCATGAGTTTTCTTTTTTTAAGAATTCTGTTGAAGCCTGGTTGGAAAACAATGTCTGACTTTCATTTGTTCATTTTCATAGAATTTTTATATATTATTACTTTTGTCAGATTCAAGTTATTTCTATGACCATTGTGTGTTTTTCTTTCATTAAACGAGGCATACAATAGGTATATACAATGGCACCAAGACACACAATGCAATATAAACTATTTTAGCCGTGTCCAGTGGGATGCTACATTAACACAAGACAAGCCAATGAAATGTCAGGTGAAAGTTTTCTGCAAGTACATATTTAACATATGTTAAAGGTTGCTGCATCTGTATATATACAGTAGATATACTATATAACACAATGGGGAAGATTGGGAGCTGTAAAAACAATGAATCAGAATGTCCGCACTTTGTAGCAAAATCAGGTTGGACTGAATCTACAAAGTGGTGGTAGAGGTTAATACATGGATCACTCTGGGCAGTAAACATCATCCATATGGGTCGGAGCAAGCAGATGTAACCAGTGCCACAACTTACATTGTATTTATGCCAGAAACAGGTTTACATACATTGGTAAACCTGCCCTACCTTTTTGCATCTCTAATTCAGTTGAAAACCTTTGTGCCTCCATGGTTACAGACTACAAACAAACCCTGTGTAGTCTGATCCTACAGTTTTGTGGTATCTTCTTCGATTTGCCCCCTCTACAACTGTCTGTAGATTTGCAAGAAAAGGAAATAAAAAACTTCACAAACGCACATACTACAGTATTCAGTTTTGAGTAAGTAACCATAGAGACACATACAGTAGGTCTTTGGGCTGTATAAATAAAACAATAGCAGATTTTTCATCAAACTCTTTGCAAAGTTGCTTTATTCTTTATTCTATATGGTGTAGCATTGAAAGAATACGTGTAAGCCTATCTACAGGTACGGGCAACTTATATATAGGCGGATGTTGTGAGGCTTTTTTTTTTAACACTGAATGCAGTGTATGTAGCAAGGAGAACAATTGCCAGGGCCTACAGATACTGCCAGCCTGCTAGGCACAGGAATCCAGGAAGGGCAAATTCATTGACTTACCTGGCCCAAACTTTGGTGCAGAATAGTCACTTGGTGGGCAGACAGTTCAAAAGCAGGATGAAGTCTAGAGCCTGGGAAGACCAACTGAGCTCGGTCCAAGTTCCTGCATCTAGAAAGCTCTAGAAGATGGGCTGCAGAGCAGAAGTGTGTGTGACAGCAGCTTGGTGGACAGCAATGACTGTGCAGAAGTAACGGTTGCGATTGCAGCGTGACAAGGCCCATGTGCGGGAGAAGTAGACCGGTCTGGTAGCCAAAGACCACATATGCATTGCTCTATATCATCAGTAAACTACTGCGACCTTCTAGCCAGTTGCCACTACTGTGTCTATCACCTGCACGTTACACTGAAAACAATGTCATGTAAAGAATTGTTGCCAGTCACGATGTATTCTCAACTCTTTATACTGAAATAATTGTCTGTTTTTAGATCTTTCATAATCTTTGTAGATAATTCTTACCTTCTAGTTTCATCTCATCCTCCGCAGTGTCTCCTCCTGTTCTTACAAGAAATTAGTTGACATTTAGAATTGAGCGAGATGGTTGCGACCCAGCTGTAGTCAAGTGTGAAAGTGAAGGTTTGCTTTGTATTGTTTTTTTGGACATATGAGGTCGAAATTGTTTGTATTAGTTTTGAGGCATCCTGACCTAGACAACTGTCCATCGTGGAGTCAACTAAGAATTCTTCATTGCACCACAAGAAAATATAAGACTTTATGTCAGAGGATTGAAGCTGTGAAAGAGAATGTAGAAAGTAGAACTTGCAACACAACACTGACCATACAGTAGACATCTCAGTAACTCTACAAAGACCCAAAACTATCACCATACAGTGACCATATACTGTATTGGTAGACACCATTTCACTGCAGACCATAGATAAGACCTTATAATACTTATAGATGATGTCATCTCTAAATGGAATAATTCAATTTCCCTTTTCTTCTCAATCCAGCCCCAAACACCATGATGACTTCTTCCAGTTAAAATCACATCTGCAGAGTTTAATCTATAGATGTATCTTCAGCTCCTCAAATTTCCAACACATCCCCTTCCCCTACACAAACTTGCCATCCATAATGCTCCAGATGGGCAAAATGTCTTCCTTGGTGCCCCACACAGTGAAACAGCTTCCTAAACTATAATTGTGCCCCTTTATGACCAACACAGTAACAGTGCTCGTCACTAATATGTGCCCAATAATGCCCCCTCTATACACCACATATAGTAAAAATGCTTTTTCTGTGCCCCAATATAATAAGAATGACCCCTCTGTGCACCAATATAATAATAATGCCCGAGATAAAAACAATAATTCTTCCCAATGTGCCCCCATATTGTAATAATGTTCCCCCTTTTCAATAATAAATATAGCTATCAGTGCCGGATGCTGTAGATGCTCTATCGTGGCTCTGTCGCTGTCATACCCCAGGACTTTGGGGACTTTTAAGTTCATGATAAGTCATCAATTAAAGATTTTCAGGAGTCTGACACCTGGGACACCCGTGGATATTAGGTCTCAAATCCCTAACCCTGCCAAAACAGCTGATAAGGTCATAGAACAAACCAAAAAAGCCAAGCTGATAAGAAATAGATAGATAGATATGAGAGACAGAGATAGATAGATAGATAGATAGATAGATAGATAGATAGATATGAGAGACAGAGATATATAGATAGATAGATAGATAGACAGATATGAGATAAATGATAGATAGATAGATAGATAGATAGATAGATAGATATGAGATAAATGATAGATAGATAGATAGATAGATAGATAGATAGATAGATAGATAGATAGATAGGAGATAGATAGATAGACAGGAGATAGATAGATAGATAGATAGATAGATAGATAGATAGATAGGAGATAGATAGATAGATAGATATGAGATAGATAGATAGATAGATAGATAGATAGATAGATAGACAGGAGATAGATAGATAGATAGATAGATAGATAGATAGATATGAGTAGATAGATAGATAGATAGATAGATAGATAGATAGATAGATTGATAGATAATGATCTGTCCGGGCGGTGTACTAGTGGCGGCTATAATGTGCAGCACACAATCTGTACTTACATGTTCAGTGATCATTAACACCTCCCTCCACCCTGAGGTTCCCAACCTGGCTGCTGAGCTCTGCACCTTACTAAGTGTCACTTCCTGGGGTGTATAGAGATTCAGCACTAAGAAACCCCGGGGAAAGTCACAAATCTAGAAGTACAGAAACAACATCTGTGTAAAAAATGATTTTAACTAGTAAGTGAATGGCTTTACTTCAAAGCACAGCTACAGGGGTGACATTTGCACCTGAATTCTTGTGCCTGAGGGGGGCCAAAGGACCCTCAACTATATAAGAAGACACCACAAATATAATGGTAAATGGCCACTCCTGACCCCTAAATGTAAATTTCAAGCTACTCTGAACACTTGCAGCGTGAATTCTCTATTGCTGTTTCGACATCAGAGAAGAAAAATGGAATGAACTCAACAGACAGATCTGCCCAATGCCATGACATCCAATGAATGGACCCCCAACAGATTCCATTGAATGTAATGGGTTCCCTCTGACTATTTTGGTAAAAATTCTTGATAGAATCTGCGACGTAGAGTTAAACCTAGCTTTATTAAGTTGTACAGAAGAACGTACTAAAATATCTTTCTTTTCTGATGTCACTTCCTGTTCTAAACCTATTGGGTGAAGTAGAACCTCACAGGCTTCCTGCTCTGTCCACCCAATGCATTCATTTCTTACACATTACAGGTAATACTGAGAGATCATGTAGTCAGAGATCATGTGCTCAGTGGTCATGCAGTCAGAGATCATGTAATCAAAGATCATGTGTTCAGGAGTTATGCAGTCAGATATCTTGTAGTCAGAGAGCATGTAAATAGAGAATATATATTCAGAGTTCATGTGATCAGACATTGTGTAGCCAGAGATCATGTAGTCAGAGATCATGTAGTCATGAAGATCATCTGATCATAGATCATCTAGTCACAAATCATATGACTATAAATCATGTGGTATTAGAGATCATGTAATCAGAGATCATTTAGTCAAAAAGTATGTATCCTAAGATCATGGAGTTAGAGACCACAAAGACTGAGATCAAGCAGTCAGATATCATGTGATTAGAGATGGTATAGTCAAAGATCATGTGATTTAAGGTCACGTATTCAGAGATCATGTGGTCAGAAGTCATGTAGTCAGAGATTGTGTAGTCAGGGAGCATGTACTTTTGTGTAGTCAAAAGGTCATATGGTCAGATATCATGGAATTAGGGAGCATGTGGACTGAGATCAGGGGTGTAGCTATAAGGGGGGTCAGTAAGAGGCGTAGCTAGTGGGGGTGCAGGGGGCGGCACGTGCACACAAAAATTTCAACTGTATCGGCATCTACAGGACACCAATGCAGTTGAAATACATGACAGAGCAGAGAGCTATTAGCTTCCTGTTCTGCCATTCTATAACCTGTACATGTAGTAGTGATGGGCGGAAAACTGGCCCTTGTCGCGATAAAAGGTTGGGGACCACAGGCTTATAGAGGATTGCGGCTTACAGGTTCCCTAGCGACAAGTAAGATGTCAGTGTCCTGGCACAGGCAGGCATAATGACATCACTACATAATGCTGCCTGAGCTGGGACATAGACGTCCTGTGGTAACGGCATCTTGTAGGCTGAAGGATACAGCAAGGAGAGTCAGCGGTCACAAGTCCAAGCAAGGGGATTGGAGGAAGGTGAGTATTATTGTTGGGTTTTTATGTTGGGGGCACAAAAGGGCATTGTTAATTTAAGATACATATGGGGGTATCATTCGTTTACAGGGGATTTTTAAATCACATATTTTATAATTGGGGTAGCAGCAGGATGGACTTTGTATAGGCAAGGGAAATGTGGGTCAGGTGTCTGGAAAAGTGAGAAGCTAAATATGTCTGTGCTACAAACTTTACAGAGACAAGTCACAGCTGGAAGAAATGGTCATGGCGGTCCAGATGGAAGAGACGAGAAATGTGAAGAATTACAGTCAGAGACGTCACCTGTAAGTAACAACATGTTCCTGTACTGTATTTACTTAAACTGTATGCAGAGCCGTGTACAGCCAGTATCTATCACTATACGGTCACTGTATAGTGAGAACTTCGGTATACTCAGGTAGGGGCCCACTTGGATATGTTTACCCCCCTGTGCTGAACCCCTAGCTAAGCCTCTGGGGGCAGTGGTAGCAGTTGCTACTGGCCCTGGACCCTAAGGGGGCTACCAAAAAATATACATAGAAGGCAGTATTATAGTAGTTATATTCTTGAACATAGGAGCAGTATTATAGTAGTTATATTCTTGTACATGGGAGGTAGTATTATAGTAGTTATATTCTTGTACATAGTAGCAGTATTATAGTAGTTATATTCTTGTACATAGGAGGTAGTATTATAGTAGTTATATTCTTGTACATAGGTGCAGTATTACAGTAGTTATATTCTTGTACATAGGGGGCAGTATTATAGTAGTTATATTCTTGTACATAGGAGCAGTATTATAGTAGTTATATTCTTGTACATAGGAGCAGTATTATAGGAGTTATATTCTTGTACATAGGAGCAGTATTATAGTAGTTATATTCTTGTACATAGGAGCAGTATTATAGTAGTTATATTCTTGTACATAGGAGCAGTATTATAGTAGTTATATTCTTGTACATAGGAGCAGTATTATAGTAGTTATATTCTTGTACATAGGAGGTAGTATTATAGCAGTTATATTCTTGTACATAGGAGCAGTATTATAGTAGTTATATTCTTGTACATAGGAGCAGTATTATAGTAGTTATATTCTTGTACATAGGGGCAGTATTATAGTAGTTATATTCTTGAACATAGGAGCAGTATTATAGTAGTTATTTTCTTGTACATGGGGGCAGTATTATAGTAGTTATATTCTTGAACATAGGAGCAGTATTATAGTAGTTATTTTCTTGTACATAAGAGGAATATTATATAAGACCTCTAGTGGAAACAGAACCTTTCATCCCAGTACTTATCATCTGTATTTGTTTTATGTATATTTAATTTACTTCCCTACATTCCATCCTTTTATCTGCTTTTGACCAGACATCATATTGTTTCTCTTCCTCTGTGCTATGCTACTATTCCCATGATGCCTCAGCACAATTTTATATGATCAGGGGGGTCACTATTAACTCTGCCTGCAGGCTCTGCCCAGGGAGGATAGTGTGAATATATTTTACAACATAATATAAAAGACAATAAATCAGGAAGGCTAAACTGTGGCACAATTGCTTTTTTTTATCCATCCCCAACCAACCCCCATCCCTCCAAAAAGTTAGAACAAAATAAGTTAACTTCAAACATACTCAAACATACAGTCTAAAACACATAACTCAGGCCCTGCCTCAAACTAAAACTGTAATAACCACCTGAAAGCAAGGCAGAAAAAAACAGAAACATATTCTAGTGATAAGTGACACAAATAGCTGCATCCTTAAGGGTTAAAGTAAGTTCAAGACTCCACCGGGAAACCCAACTGCATCCAAGGGAAAAGCACCAACAAGGAGCGCTTCAAAGCCCCTCTACCTCCAATATCACCTCAGGTAGAGATTGACGATTCTCCACTACTTCACTTGTCAGCCTCTCTCCCCGATGTGGCCCAAGATGGATGACTACATCACTACCTAGCCCAAGGCTTTCCAGTCTCTTCCCTCCAAACCACTCCGATGGAGGTTGGACAACCATTTCATCACCCTCACATGATTCAAGAAACAGGATTGTCTGTCCTACTGACAGTGAGCCTACTTTCCTTGACATGTGGGAGTCTGCCAGCTCCATCCCCTGTTTGCGACCTGCTGTCTTTTGCTCCAATCTCAGTAGATACCAGTCATAGTTCTGTGGACTCCCTGATCCTTCAACTTTGGATGTCACATGAGCAAGTGACTTCAGCTGATGGTACCACTTATTCTTTGCAGACCACCTAGTTCTGTAACCCCAACATATGAGGCTAGGCTTCACAGTAACAACATACACTGGAATGAGCCTTGCTGAACATTAGGCCCCCTCTGTAGCTCTCTCTCCTCACCTAAAACACCAGGTCTGGGAAGTTTTTCTGATGAGACACCTGCTATGCTTCAGTGTGACCAACCAGATCTTCATGTGGCCTTGTCCCCCTAGATCATGTGAGTGAGTACCGCTTCTAATCAAATACCCATCCAGGAACAGAACATATGCATTACCCCTTACCCACATAGCCCTTTGGCCTTGGACTATAGGCCTCTGCTGTTCTTTGGACACACTGGGAAGGTCACTGACCCTTTCAAAGTTTTGCACCACTGGCCTCCAGATTCCTCCTAGGGGACTCCTCAAAATGGCTCTCCTCAGCAACATAGCCATGGGACCTCCCTTTGGATCCTCCCAAGATGACATCATTTGTAAACATGTGTACATTGTGCCTCTAGTTACACTATGAGTAAGAGCTGTTTGCTCGAATGTATACCAACAGAGGGTGCTATAGGGGTAATACATGACTGGTGCAAAGAGTACCTTTCACCTCCTTCACCAACTCCAGTTCTTTGCAATCTACTCCACTGATTCCAACACAGTTGCAATTTTTTCTCTAGCCCCCATAGTTCCTGAGCAATCCTTTCTATTACTTTCAGCACCCGATATGCTAATTAGGCTGTCTACTGTCAGATGGACAATCTGCTCCAGTCTAGGACCACCCACTTGCCAGTAGTGAGCCTAATTAGCATATTTGGTATTCACAGCACTGTTTGCTCAGATATGGTGGGGGCTAGAGAAAAAATTCCAACTGTGCCGGAATCAGTAGAGCATGGCCTATTAAAGGATGGAAAGCTCAGCAAATGGAGGAGGTGGTCCCTTTGTGGGGTTCTTTTGATAAAATGTCCTCATTGATGTTTATTGTGTGTATTTATTTCAGTTACTGAAAAACATAAAAAATGTATAGCAATAGAAATGGAGGATATAATGGGGAACATTACCACTACCATACACTGGGGAGTTGGCGAAAGAATGCAACGGATTGGCATTTACCAAGGTCTTGTAAAGTAAACAGAATTGTAAAAATGAACCTGATAAATCTGAAATGTTATTCTTTACACATCTGTATTAATAATTTAGCTGTGCTCTGTGGGAATAAAGCGGCTTTCATCAGATGAAACCATGAGATATGTGTCTACCAAACCATGAACAAAACATCACAAACTTTTATAAAGTAAAGCACTAGCCACAGTCCTAATGTTCAGAGGCAAAGTCGGAGAGTGAGTCATATATGAAAGTGCGTATAGCCTGCACAAACCAAGCGAAGGCTGCAACATCTAATGAAAAGTATAATAAATAAACATTCAAAGCAATTCTACTCAATGAGGTAGGCTTGGATGCTCAATTTATGGCAGAGAGAGAGAGATAAGAGCATATCACATAGACAGAGAGTGATAGAGACAGAGAGAGGAGTGTATGACATGGATAGAGAGTGATAGAGATAGAGAGGAGCGTGTCACATAGATAGAGTGACAGACAAAGAGAGGAGCATAGCACATAGATAGAGAGAGACAGAGAGAGAGAGGAGCGTGTCACATAGAGAGTGATAGAGATAGAGAGAGGAGCATATCACATAGATAGAGAGAGACAGACAGAGAGAGGAGCGTGTCACATAGAGAGTGATAGAGATAGAGAGAGGAGTGTATGACATGGATAGAGAGTGATAGAGATAGAGAGAGGAGCGTGTCACATACATAGAGAGTGACAGACAAAGAGAGGAGCGTGTCACATAGATAGAGAGAGACAGACAGAGAGAGGAGCGTGTCACATAGATAGAGTGACAGACAAAGAGAGGAGCATAGCACATAGATAGAGAGTGACAGACAGAGAGAGGAGCATATCACATAGACAGAGACTGATAGAGACAGAGAGAGGAGTGTATGACATGGATAGAGAGTGATAGAGATAGAGAGAGGAGCATAGCACATAGATAGAGAGTGATAGACAGAGAGAGGAGCGTGTCACATAGAGAGTGACAGACAGAGAGAGGAGCATAGCACATAGATAGAGACAGACAGAGAGAGGAGCGTGTCACATAGAGAGTGATAGAGATAGAGAGAGGAGCATATCACATAGATAGATAGAGACAGACAGAGAGAGGAGCGTGTCACATAGAGAGTGATAGAGATAGAGAGAGGAGCGTGTCACATAGATAGAGAGTGACAGACAAAGAGAGGAGCGTGTCACATAGATAGAGAGAGACAGACAGAGAGAGGAGCGTGTCACATAGAGAGTGATAGAGACAGAGAGAGGAGTGTATGACATGGATAGAGAGTGATAGAGATAGAGAGAGGAGCATAGCACATAGATAGAGAGTGATAGACAGAGAGAGGAGCGTATCACCTAGACAGAGAGTAATAGAGACAGAGAGAGGAGCGTATCACCTAGACAGAGAGTAATAGAGAGAGAAGCTTATCACATAGATAGTGACAGACAGAGAGAGGAGCATAGCACCTAGACAGAGAGTAATAGAGAGAGAAGCTTATCACATGGATAGAGAGTGATAGACAGAGAGAGAAGCTTATCACATAAACAGAGAATGATAAAGACAGAGAGAGGAGCGTGTCACATAGAGAGTGACAGACAGAGAGAGGAGCATAGCACATACTGTACATACAGAGTGATAGCGATAGAGAATGAAGCATATCTCATAGACAGAGGTTGATAGATACAGAGCGAGGAGCATATCACATACACTAATCACCACATAGTCCTTGTTATGGGAAAGTCCCTGAATAATAAGGCACCTAGTGTCCTGCAAAAGTATTCACTGTATTACTGTTCATTTTACCCATATGACCTCTATTTGTGATACCTGACTCAGAGCCTTTGCTGCCTGCCCTGACCTCTGTCTGTATTACTGTTATGCATGAACTCTGCCTGCCTGACTTTGGCCTGTCCCCTGAACAAATCTCTATCTCTCTTATGTGTATGTTTACATGAACGTCTGTTTAGACTGGCATTCTGCTCTGTTCTTCTGGGCATGAGGCCCAGATGTTCTTCCACCGGGGCCAATTGCTGTCAATAGCTACCCCTGGTGGTATCAAAGTTGGATGGCAAGATTTCAAAACTATGTGTAAGTTGGTGAGGACACAAATAATAAACATTTTGGCCTGTTGCAAGGTAAGAATTAAACCGTGATCCCAACTGCGCCCATAGCTGTAATGAATGCAGTGTTAGTAGAGTTAGTGTGCCATGACTTGGCATAGTATTGTATATTTGTTGCATTATGTGTTGTAATGTATTTTCATTATGTTGTATGCCTTGTCACCATAGTGCAAGTGATTGGTCTGTCTTCTAGTACCTTCTGGAAGCTGTATCATATGTTGACTATATAGCATCCCAGAGGCTGCTGCTTTTTATTGTTTGTCTTTGTGCCTCTGGGTTTTGTGTTGGTACATCCCGTTCTATGTTAAATGTGTTGTTCACAGCTTTTCCCTGTATTTTTCCCCCTGCAGTGTTCAAAACCTAGCCTTGTTTAGCCCTGGCCTATCACAGGCCACTGGACGGGGTTGTAGGGAGACCTCGTCTCCCCGGCGGCGGTTGGTCTTCAGTCTAGTGTGTGCAGTTAGTTGGAGAAGGTGTGCAGAGCTTGCTTGCCACAACCTCTGGCCTGAGGGTCAACGGTCACCTTCACAGCCCCAGGAGGTGTGAACCGAGAGCAAGGCAGGTGGTTTGGACTCCGCAACCAGAAATGAACGCACACGCGGTAGTTCAAGAAAAGAATATATATTTACTATAAGTTAATAAAGGCTAGTTAAAGGTAAAATGACAGGGATAAAGACAAGCAAAATATACAATATAGCATGAACAATTTCAAGGCAAATTCTGCAATGGTTTCTACTTTTACTCTGTCCACTTCTGCAGTATGGACACTGAATGAACAATATACTCAAAACTATCCCTAACTGACCCGGACTTCACATTTGGGTGCACCCCCTTTTCCCCAGTGGTCCAGGTGGACCACTTACAGTCCGTAGAAGCGCGCGGTGGGGCCCAAAGTCGGTCCTTTCTTTTATAGTGAAGCGTCCTCTCCTCACTGTTATCAGGATCTCGGGAGAAATGAAGTCCTCTTTAACAGGGAAACCAAATGAATGCAATGTAATCCAACAGCAGATTCCACTCAGCACACTGACAGTCCTGCCGAATCCATACACTGAGCTGGGATGTAAGCCGGGATTTAGCAGGTGCTGTCCAGTACGTCAACAGCACTGCGAGTCTCTATCTGTGGTATCCAAATACACAGTCACAATGTCAGTCTCACTGATCAGCCACTGAGCACAGTTCCTTTCACGTGGACTCACTAGTCCTGTCGTCTCTTTACACTCTGTTTAGCTCTGGACCAAGATACAGCTTAGCTGTACAGAAAAATCTCCACACCAGTTCCATACAGCACAGACACCTGTCTTCTCTCTTGCCAAGATGGCTGCTGCTCTCTGTTCTCGTCACTTCCTGCTTCTCTGCTCACACTCTGTCTGCAGAACAGGCAGGCTGACATAAAAGGGGGGGGTCTCACTCCAGCATCATGTCACAATTACAATGGCTGCTGTCTTAAAGGAACAGAATCACAGAAATACATTCAACATTAACAGTTTATACAGACAAATGAAGCTTAGGACAACATTGGCTGTCTCTTACATATTCCTCCCCACTTTAAGATTGGCAGTCCCTGCCTATGACTGTATATCCAGAGGGTTGTACTTTTATGCACAGGGTGGTAGTATACCGATGTATGGCAGGCCAAACGAACTCATCCTGTGCATACCGAACAGGGGGAATACCAGCATTTGGCCTAGTGGCCCATCTGAGGACCGGTGGTATATTATGGGGTGCTGCAGCTATGGGCTGAGAAGGACCAGCGGATTCCGCACCAGAGGGGGCACAGGCCAGAGATACAGTAGTCACAGGTGGAACATCCCCAGGAGCAGGGATCAGCCAACATTCATCCTCCTCGTCGGAGGCCCATTCCGCACCTCCATTCTCTGACTGTGGGAGCTCATTCACATTGGCAGGCCCATCATGATTTGTCCCTTCAGAATGACACAGGCGCAACATATTTCGGTGAAGTACTCGAACACAATCAGTTCCTTCTTTCTGGACCTGGTACACTGGCCCATTCGCATACTTGCGGCCAACAACACGATACGGCAAAGCCTCCCATCTGCTTTCCAATTTCCCTTGGGGTTTCTTGACATGAACTAGCACCAGGTCGCCTGGTTGCAATGGTGCTTCTTGCACTGGGGTCTTATCAGGATGGGGATGTTCTTGCAGGCGCTGCCGCACCAATCTATGGATCGTCTCAAGTCTCTGCCGGTGTGCCCACACCCAAGAGGTTGGATCCCTCGGAGGGAACCCATCCACATCATTCAACTGTAATTCTCCTATACTTCGCCCAGACCTCCCAAAGAGAAGTGTATAAGGAGAGTACCCCGTTGTAGAATGGACCTGATTGTTATAGGCCCACACCATTTCAGACAAGAACTGAGGCCACTGTAACTTCTTGTCTTCCTCCAGAGTCCGCAGTATCTGTAGCAGAGTTCTGTTGAATCTTTCACAGGCCCCATTTCCCTGAGGGTGGTATGAAGTCGTGTGCGACTTCTTTATCCCATAGATACGTTGAACTTCTTTCATTACGTGTCCCTCAAAGCAGGCGCCCTGGTCGGAGTGGATGCGTTGGGGGCACCCATATACTCGAATGAAATCTTGGCACAGAGCAAGAGCTGCTGACTCAGCTGTCTGGTCCTTGGTGGCGGTTACCACCGCAAATTTGGTGAAGTGATCCACCATTACGAGGCAATACTGGTGTCCGCTATTGGATGGACCCACCATTAGATAGTCTATCATGACGATTTCTAAAGGTTCCTGGGTCACGATGGTTTGCAGGGGAGCTCTCTGTTCTATTGCCTTATGGATCTCACAAATTCGACAGCTGCGGCATACTTCTTCGACCATTTGACGAAGACCAGGGCAGTAAATCAGTCGCTGTAACCAACGAAAGGTCTTTTCATGACCAAAATGTCCATTCTTATTATGAGCCTCAACTGCCAACGAGCGAGCCAGTTCACTAGGCACCACAATTTGGTATCGAATGTCGATCTCAGAAGGTAAATAGACCTTTCGGCATAGCACTCCATTTTTCATCTCCAACTTTTCCCACTGACTCAGAACAGATAATATCTCACGTGTCAGTCGTTCTCTTTCCTCTCTACAGGGCTTCTGGCCTTTCTCAACACACTTGATCATCTGCGCCAGCCCCTCATGGGTCTGTTGTATCTGTGCCCATTCCTGTCGTGAGGGACCAAAGAAAGGAGCCATTTCAGTCCCCTCCATCTCAAACTGATTAGCGGCGGCCAAGGCCTGTGAAAATCTGCTGAAGTCGGGCACCTCCACATGCTCCAACTCATGATCCACGTCTTCTGTGGGGGTCTGGGCAGTTACCCTAGAAAGTCCATCAGCATTCTGGTTCTCTGTCTTGGACCGATATTTAATGCAGTAATTGAACTTAGACATTCGGGCTATCCACCTCTGCTCTAACGCCCCGAGCTTGGCATTTTCCAGGTGAGCTAGTGGGTTGTTGTCAGTCAGTACTAAAACTTCAGCACCGGTCAAATATTCAGAGAATTTCTCAGTCATGGCCCATACCAGTGCCAACAGCTCCAACTTAAATGAACTATAATTCTCAGGGTTTCTTTCAGAATCTCTCAAAGACCGGCTGCCGTACGCTATGACCCTCTCCTGGCCATCCTGAAGCTGGGAAAGCACTGCTCCAAGACCATACAGGCTTGCATCTGTATATAGCTGGAACGGCAAGTGGTAATCAGCATATGCCAAGATTGGGGCTGTTGTCAGTGCATCCTTCAATGCCTGGAAGGCTTGTTCCTGTTCAGGTCCCCACTTCACGGACCGGTTCTTTGGACCACCGGATGTGCCTCGTAGGAGAGCATTAAGTGGTGCTGCTACCTTGGCGAAATCCTTAATAAACCGTCGATAGAAACCGGCTACTCCAAGGAACGCCCTCACTTCTCGCAGGGTAGTCGGTATCGGCCAATCTTGAACAGCCGCTATCTTGTCTCTTGATGGTCTCACCCCTTCTCCTGATACGCGGTGACCCAAGTAATCAATTTCAGATTGGAACAACCGACATTTACTGGGTTTCAATTTGAGCCCATGTTCCCGCAATCTTCGAAATACTTGCCCCAACTGGTGGAGATGGTCTTCAAAGGTCGCAGAATACACTATAATGTCATCCAAGTAGATGAGAGTGAACTCAAAGTTGAAGTCACCGAGACATTTCTCCATCAACCGCTGAAACATTCCGGGTGCATTTGTCAACCCGAAGGGCATCCGGTTAAATTCGTATAGTCCCATGGGCAAGATGAATGCCGTCTTCTCCTTGTCTTTTGTGACCATCGGCACCTGCCAATACCCACTAGCCAGATCTAGTGAGGAGAAGTACCGGGCTCTCCCTAGCGCTGAGAGGGACTCCTCAATCCGTGGCAAGGGGTAGGAATCTCGTACGGTGCAAGCGTTTAACTTCCGATAGTCTATGCAAAATCGGATGGACCCATCTTTTTTTCTTACTAACACCACAGGAGCCGCCCAGGGACTTTGGCTTTCTTGGATGATCCCACCCTGTAGCATCTTAGCTAACAGTTCTTTCACTTCCTGATACAACTGTGGAGGAATTTGTCGGTAGCGCTCTCTAATTGGAGGGGTGTCTCCTGTGGGAATCTCATGGTAGATCCCTGTGGTACATCCAAAATCTTCAGCATACCGTGCAAAGGTGGCTCGGTTCTCCCACAACAGCTCATCTACCTTCTGCACCCATTCCAGAGAACATGAACTTGCATCCATCTTCATCTGTTCTCGAATTGCACGGCCATTCCATTCAGAGGTGTGTTCCTCATCTTCTCCCATGGACACAGTTACGGTCCACTCATCCCTTTCAGTCGGCTTCAGCTGCATTGGAGTTACTTTCCTTACTTCCTCCGGAGTCACATAGATGTTAGCCAGCAGCCTCCCTGGGGTCAGGTCCACACTCTGGTCCTGAGTGTTTACACATCGAAGTGGTACTCTTCCATTGCGAACTATTGCCAAGGAACGGGCCACTAGTGGATCAACACCTCCTTCGGCTGCCTGCAGTGGTTCTACCAACACAGCTATGCCCTCTAGTTTCCGACAGGTGCCTACGGGCATGGACACTATTGTCTCCCGACTGGGTGGCAGTGTAACTTTTGTATGCAAAGGAACTGAAATTCGAGCCAGAGGACGCTGTGCATCCGAACTTTTCTGTAAGCCAAATGTCCGGATCAGCCGCTGGAAAGCTGTTTGAGTACCGATGGGTGGTGGTTTCTTTCCAATAACCGTGACCTTTCTTTTCAAAGAGGATCTGATCTAATTCTTTTAACACATTCATCCCCAAAATGACAGGGACCTTTACTTCATGTGACTCCTGTACCACCACAATGCCTTTCCTACCTAGATCTTGGCCACATACCCGGACATTCATCCAGGCCACTCCCACGACCGGAACTGGTAATTGGTTAGCTGCGACCACTCGTACGAATGTATGGGGATCATATTTCACATGTTGTCGGAAGTACCGTTCATAACAGTCTCTACTCAAGGTCGTTACTTGGGAACCCGTGTCAATCATCCCGGTAACCGGAATACCCTCCATTTCCACCTGTATGACAGGACTTGCAGCGATCAGGTCAGTCTCCCCTACTACACGCCCTACAGCAGCAGGGGACTTCAGTTTAACGGCGGTCTCTCATCAGTTTGTCGCTGCTCTGGACATCTAGCAGCAACGTGGTCCATCCATCCACACTCCCAGCAGCGTATCTCCCGTCGTTCTGGCCATCTGTTTGGGCCCCTTCGGTAAGCCCCTTCGATTTCTCCTGAGCACTGCACTAAATGATTTGGACCCCTTCGGTAGGTCCTATCCTCATCCCTCCAGCGGGGTGGTGGGTGAATCTGACTTTCTGGGTGTGGATGGCTCACCCTTTCACCTCCAGTTTTCTGGAAATCTGCTATTTTCATAGAATGTTCATCACAACGGGTGTGCAAGTGTTCCATTTGCTCTTGCAGTTTCTGCATTACTGTGAGAATTTCTTTAACCGTCCCTTTTTCTACTGTCTCTGAGCCAGAACTAGCCCCCTGTGACAAAGTAACTCCAACTGCAGTCTGCGGCCTCGGGACCATACTATTGGCACGGGAGATGGCCTCTACCTGTACATCATGGAATTTAGCATCAGTCTCTCGTCGTATAAAATCCTGCATAGTCACAGTTAAACTGCCATCACGGAGAGTCCGATCAGGGTTACAGAAGGCTGGCGAGCCCCCTCTTTCCTTCACTTGAATATCTCGGAGCAGTTCTTGTAGGGCATTTGCATATTGGGGAAGGCTTTCATTCTCCTGTTGTACCCTCTGGAAGAACCGAGCCTGCAGAGACCCCAGCAATGCAGTTTCTCCATAGATGGTTTCTAGAATCTGGACTACTTGCTCAAATGTCTGCCTTTGTTCAAATGGCCTCAATATCACCGTGGTCTTAGCATCCCCTTGTAATGTCAATATTGCTAGCTCTACTAGTACTTCTGGTGCGGTGTGGTACATTCGCTGTATCATTCGTATCTGTTCCACCCACATAGTCACTGACATATTATTGCCATCAAATTTAGCTAACTGACTCATTATAGCCCCTGCTGGCATTCTTCCTCCAGAACCATTCTCTCTAATGGGTGCATCACCGTCCATTCTGGTAAGCGGATCCTGCCGACTACGTCAATTTGTGAACCGAGAGCAAGGCAGGTGGTTTGGACTCCGCAACCAGAAATGAACGCACACGCGGTAGTTCAAGAAAAGAATATATATTTACTATAAGTTAATAAAGGCTAGTTAAAGGTAAAATGACAGGGATAAAGACAAGCAAAATATACAATATAGCATGAACAATTTCAAGGCAAATTCTGCAATGGTTTCTACTTTTACTCTGTCCACTTCTGCAGTATGGACACTGAATGAACAATATACTCAAAACTATCCCTAACTGACCCTGACTTCACATTTGGGTGCACCCCCTTTTCCCCAGTGGTCCAGGTGGACCACTTACAGTCCGTAGAAGCGCGCGGTGGGGCCCAAAGTCGGTCCTTTCTTTTATAGTGAAGCGTCCTCTCCTCACTGTTATCAGGATCTCGGGAGAAATGAAGTCCTCTTTAACAGGGAAACCAAATGAATGCAATGTAATCCAACAGCAGATTCCACTCAGCACACTGACAGTCCTGCCGAATCCATACACTGAGCTGGGATGTAAGCCGGGATTTAGCAGGTGCTGTCCAGTACATCAACAGCACTGCGAGTCTCTATCTGTGGTATCCATATACACAGTCACAATGTCAGTCTCACTGATCAGCCACTGAGCACAGTTCCTTTCACGTGGACTCACTAGTCCTGTCGTCTCTTTACACTCTGTTTGTCTCTGGACCAAGATACAGCTTAGCTGTACAGAAAAATCTCCACACCAGTTCCATACAGCACAGACACCTGTCTTCTCTCTTGCCAAGATGGCTGCTGCTCTCTGTCTCGTCACTTCCTGCTTCTCTGCTCACACTCTGTCTGCAGAACAGGCAGGCTGACATAAAAGGGGGGGGGGGTGAGTCACTCCAGCATCATGTCACAGTTACAATGGCTGCTGTCTTAAAGGAACAGAATCACAGAAATACATTCAACATTAACAGTTTATACAGACAAATGAAGCTTAGGACAACATTGGCTGTCTCTTACAGAGGGATATCACTAGCCCCAGGCTCAACTAGAGACAGCCCTGAGAAAGGGAGAATCGCTGTCAGTACTTTTGGACACTTTTGGTGTCGTGCCTGGAGGAGCAGGAGAGAACCCTGACAGGAGCAACTCGTTCTGGCCTAGTCTACAGGTAACCGGATCCCTGTCAGGACTCCCTGTAACTCCATCCCCGGTATACCTAGCTGGGAGAGGCAGAGAGGAGGAGTGGAGAACTATACTGCAGAGCCTGTATCATCCCTGGGCACCCTCCTAGAACCAAGGCTGGGGATTTGTCATTGTTGAACTCCTACCCCCATTTGGAAGCTGCTGTTAACTTTTGTTCATGTTGCCAAATAAAGGTTGTTTCTGGTTCACCTGCACCGCTGACTCCTGAGTCGTGCCTGCATCACCATCAGGGCCCTTCCAACCTACACCACACTGGCTCGGGGGAAAGAACTACTACCACCACCATCAGGTAGTGCTGCAGGACCCCCCTCGACTTTGTCCGGCCCAGGACTGGGGCTGGAGTGGTTGGTGAGTGTGCTCGCCCTAGTAGGTGGCTCACCCTCATCCACTACAACATCCTCCGGTCTCCTCCATCTGGGTTGCGGCAACTAGTTAGAGATGGAATGTGTTTGGGCCTGTGAATTGTTTGTTGCTCCACCACATTGCCCAAGTTACACAGGGAGGGAATGGCTCCATATTTAAGGTCTCATTCCAGGGCTCTTAGTGAGTGGGCCTGCTTGGAGAACCTCCTTCAGGAGTGGAAGATAACTTAGAGCATAACCAGCTTGAGGGTGCATTGGACAACTTTAGAAGAGACACCTCCTCCTGGCCATAAGAACACGATCTGGTTCTTCATTCCAGACAATTGAGGACGCTCATGGGTAAGAAGACAGGTTCTCAGGTGGTGGGTGGTACATCACCCTCGACAGCAGAAATATACTGTTCCTTACAACAGCTTGTGATCTTACAAACTAGGCCCAACTATGACTGCTACTTTCAACCTGTCATCTGTTTTACCTCTATAGAGTGAAGTTGCCCACCATTGCTGATGGGTGGCGTTGGATGACCAGCACTGGTTGGTGTCTAGGTGACAACTCGGGAGGAGACAGGCCGGACCCAATTGAGTGTTGGTGACAGTCAGAGGAGTGAGGTTCTGGCTATAATACAGCAACCATTTTGCCACCATCCCAAAGCTGGTGAGAACCTGGCAGCAAGGTCGTGAAGCAATGGAAGCTTGGGCATGTCCTAGAGGCCCTGGAGGTGAAGTAGATCTTGCACTTCTTGGATGGTGGGACTGTGGAGCTATGCATGGATGAAGTGTGTTTTTCGAGAGATGTACACCCACATCGGTGAGAATTATGCACATGTTGGGCACTGGTGGACTTCAAAAGATGACTACTTGGCAATGTGGAAGCTTCTAGGCTAGGAGTACTTTCCTCAAAGGTATGTCCATGTTCAGAATCCAGAGCTCTAGATCTAGCGCTCAGTAATATGACAACATCAGAGCCGCTTCTTATCCTATCACCAGTCTTTATAGTAAATTACACACCATTAGTGAATTAGTCGCTGGTAGGAGAGGAGATCTTCTCCTGGTTATTATACATCTTCTATGTTTAATAGGACAATTATTGGTATACGGCATCTGTGCTCCTCCATAATGATAGGCTGTGAGTACCAGTTATTTTTGCGATGTTGACCTTTTTTTCACAAATCAGTTTATTTTTCCCGTAGATGTGAAATTTTCTGCTCGGTCACCAGAGATACAACATGTTTTCACCATAATCTCTGTTGCTTTATTTGGAGGTCTCCAACGTCAGTAACCATGAAAACCCAGCCACTTAACGTTATTAGGGACAAATTAAGGAAAGTGCTGCTGTGCTGAGCGGTGGGTCATACCGTCCAAAGAGCGAGCTCTCATCACCACATGATGCTAAATGGATCTCGGTAATGTGTTTATTTCTGTTATGTTTTTGTTTATAGGGAAAAAAAACCTCAGCATTAGGAGATAAAAAATACATAAAAAAGCCTCTAGACAATGCCATATATACCATAGCAACTGCTACGTGGCCCTTACAGCAAGATACAGCAGCAGAAGAGTTCCCTTGGAAAAACTGTCTGAAGTGAGTAACCACGCCAATGGAAAAAAGGTCGTGCAGGAGAGGATGTATTCAGCTTTAAGGGCTTTATTCAGATTATGCGTTTCAAGGATGGGCTATCCTCTTTTTCTGATCAAACCAAGCAAGCATGTAAACACACACAGAGTGCCCTTAGATAGTTAAAAAATGGGAAGAACTAGCCACTTAGTTGTCGCAAGATGGCCTACCACCAATTGGTCCCAACCCGCTATTGGGTGCTAGGACACTGCTCTGTGTTGAGAAGATGGTTCAAGGGTCATGGCAAGGGTCTGGAGGGGGAAGTAGCCATCAGACCCTTCTGTTCTGGCCAAAACCCAGCACCATTATGATCTTTATACCCAAGACAAGACCCCCTTATAATGTCCCCAGATCAGACCTACCCTGTAAACAGTCCATAGGCCATCCATTTATACAGACAACAGATCCAACTCACCCTTTATACAGACCCCCAGACAAGATTTTCCTATATATAAGACCCCAGACACTAGACCCTTCTGTTATACAGACCCTACCGTTATGCAGACCCCATACTAGCCATTTATATAGTACTCAGGCCAGCCCTTTATACAGAGAGAATACCCGATCCATCCTGACATGAGACTTCCCCGTATACAGACCCCAGACAAGATCCCAAAGTCCACAGATCCTTTATATAGATAATAGACCAGACCACCCCTGTGTAAAGACAGAAACAGGACCTTTTGATGCAGATCCCATACTAGCCCTTTATACGGACCCAAGGTCAGTCCTTTGTACAGAGAACAGACCAGACCCATCCTATATACATACCTGAGTGCAGACTTCTTTGTATATAGGCCCCAGACAAGATCTTACAATCCACAGATCTTCCATACAGAGAACACACCAGACCAATTCTGCATACAGAGCAATACAACCCCCCCCCCTTAATGCAGATCCCATACTAAACCTATATACAGACCCCAGGCCAGTCTTTTGTACAGAGAACAGACCAGACCCACCCTTTATACAGACCCCAAACCAGACCTCTCTTTTTACAGATCCCATACTAGCCCTGTATACAGACCACAGAACCATCCTGTATACAGACTCAAGAACAGTTACCCTTGTATATAAACCTCAGACAAAATCCATCTGTCAACATATGCCAGACCAGACCCTCCCCCTGTATACAGACACCATACTCTTTGAGTATCTAGACCCTAGAACAGACTTTCCTGAATACAGACCACATCCCGCCATATACAGACCCCAGTCCAGACCCTCTGTATACAGTCTTGAGTCCAGACAACCCATATACTAACCCAAGACCAAGGTGTCCGGACTGGAACCTGTGGAGTATTGATATTTAATATATTATTTATTTATTTTTTTTCATATGTTTTTTCTTATACATTATTATTATTATTATTTACTTTTTGTCATTTTCTTATACATTATTATTATTATTTACTTTTTGTCATTTTTTGTCATTTTGCCTATGTGTGGTGTATTTCTGGAAGCAACAAGGCATTCAACGCCATAATAGCCAAAGAATAGCTTTAAATAGACTGAAAGGGGTTAAACCACCAGGAATAAAACAGGAAAACTACCAATAGTGCCCACAACCACTGGTTGTAAAAACATGAGCTGCCGTGCAAACCCCTTAAAAAAAATCATGCAATTGCCTCTGCTTATGGAGTCACTTTTTACAGGTTATTCAACTTATTTGTTAAAAATTCCTGTTCTATCTCTCTTGTAACCATTTCAGCCTTCTTAAGAGCACAGTTGTCTGTGAAGCCAAATGTAAGTTATACAATCTATCCTCACAAGGGTTAATGGGAACATACCGGAACAGGTAGCACGTAAGACTTTCACAGGAAGGAAAAACATGCCGGAGGCTCAGATGGTGTTAATTGCAAATTTTCTACACCAAAACATGGCGCCTCTTCAGCAACACTGACTCGGTGTTATAGTACGAGGGGAAATATTGCAAATAATCCATATAGGTTGCATTTGGGCATTTATTATGGTGCAGAGGCTGTCAGTCCACCCTGGGGTTGCTAATGCACTATGATAAGAATGGCTATGCTCACAAGGATACACCTGGAAGACACAATATATGCAAAACATCTCAAGACTACACGTTGCAAATTCTAATTTATCCGTACACTCACCTTAAAATCTTAAGGACACTAATTAACCCCAAAAGGTGTGAATCATGGCAGCATCACATATTAACAGCCCCTTAATGAATCTCTGGGTAGTCGCTAGCAGTAAACTATGAAGAGCGCACTGCCACAACACCTCCGAGCTCATTGGCATTCAGCACCAGCTGTCAGTCAGACTGTAGCCTTCGTCGAGGTATTTTAATGTTCCTATCGATTGCTATTTATCAGATTATGCCGCTTAATTCTGCATTGGTTGAAATGATGAATGCAGCGTTAACCTTACAAATGTCTTCAGCGTTTCATGAGTAAGAGGCAGGCAAAGTGAAATAATGAGAAGATGTCTGAGAAGAAAGTGAATGGGTTTAATTCAAGCAACGCGGAATCTGAGCTGTAGGGTATGGGAGACGGTGAGGCTCCAGATCATGAAAAACTAAGATCTGCATGGCGGCCATTCCTATCCTTGTCCCACTGCTGGCCCTTCACAGCGGCATGGATGTGGGAGCTTAAATATGGCACCACTCCGAAGCTCATGAGACATCTCTGTTCACTGGTACTTAACCCTAAGGCGCCACAGTCAGTAATATAGCTATTTATAGTATAAGCAATCTAATGATCATTAATTCCAAACCTCTAAAGGGTGGAAAAAAAGTAATGTTTTTTAAAAAATAAAAAAAATTCAAATCCACATATAAAAGTAAATACATAGACATATAAAAGCAAATAAACAAAAACACATTAGGCATCAAAAAATTCCCAGATTATAAAAATATAAACGTATTTATTCTATTTGGTGCATGCCGTAACAGGAAAAAAAAAAAAAAGTTTTTTTCAAATTTTACCTTTCAATAGACCATGATCATATTCTCCAAAATGGAATCAATAAAAATAAATAAATAAATAAATAAATAAATAAATAAATAAACACCTTATGAAAATCACTATATGGCACTTTTTTTATGGCACATGTTTTTAAAAAATTTTTACAATAGGTTCACACTTGCGTTTGGTTTCCGTTCTTCAGGTCCGCTTGGGGACCCATAAAACGGAAACTCAATCCACTTAAAAAGCGGTTACCCGCACACCCCATAGACTATAATGGGGTCTGTTGGGATTCCGCCCGAAAAATGCGGATTCGAGAATGCAAACCCTGAACAGAATCCAGGCACATGTGTGAACCTAGCCTTAAATGTGTTACAATATGAAAAAAAAAATATACACAATTTTGGTATCGCCATGATCATATTGACACACAAAAAAATGTACCGTCATTTTTGCCACATGATGAACGATCTAAAAACAAATCCTGTAAGAAAATGGCACGGTGGTGTTTTTTTCTTCCAATTTCACCTCATTCTGATTTCTTTCCCACTTCCCAGTGCATTGCACAGAATATTAAATGGTGTCTTGATGAAGTACATGTTATCCTGCAAAAAATAAGCCATTGTACAGCTCTGTGAATGAAAAATAAAAAAGTTATGGCGTTTGGAAGGTGGGGAGTAAGTGAGAAAAAGCAAAAAATAAAAGGGCTACAGTGGGAAGGGATCAATAGGCGCTTCTCCACTGATTCTGGTACAGTTGGAATATTTTCTCTAGCCCCCACCCTTAGACTAAGACCGCCCATCTGATACTAGGTATTGGGTGCTGAAACTAATGTCATCAATTGCTCTGGAATGGTGGGGGCCAGAGAAAAATCCCAACCACACCAGAATCAGTGGATCGACACTTACTGAAGGATTCAAATAAATTGGTGGAGGTGATGAAAGATCATTTTTAGGTACTGCAGGGCATCTTCGAGTGACCACCCATGTCTAAATAAAACTGGAGGACCCTTCAGCCATTTAGTATGACCCTCTGTCTTCTCATTTGACTGAGAATTTGTAGAATCCTCTTATTCATCATTCTAAATCCCTGTTGAAGTTTTTGACTTTAGAAACTTGGTAATAACAAAAAGTTGATATATTTATTGTATCATGAAGTATTTTAGACCAACTATGAGGTTTTGGTCTATTTTTGGTCTTCCTCATGACTAGGGTGCAGTCCGTAAATAGCATAGACTTGCTGTATAGCGTGGCTATTACATTGTGAAGACAGGAGAGTATAGTACCTTCCCTGAAAAATAAAAAGTTCACAAAGCTCTAAGATCTTAAGGTACAGAACCTTTGTAAAGCTTCTGCTTTGAAGTCATCTGTTTTGTTCTATAGATCTCTCCTTCTAACAGATTTGCTAACAGGTAATTCTTATCATTGTCTGCCATGTTACTGATATACTGTTAGTCCAGATTTGGAAGAAAAGTTGTTCATTCAGGTTTTGTTGCAGATTTTTCTGAGGATTTATAACAAATTTTAAGCCATGTATTGGAAGGGTTAAATCCACTGTAACAATTTGCAAAGAGGATGTGATGAAAACCTCATCTATATGTACTATACTGTAAATTGCTGATGAGCAATTTGCACCAAAATCTGTGGCAATTCCACCATGTTTTGACTTACCCATACCATAGATGTTCTGTAAGACAAATAGTTACTCTTTCTACCAACCTGCTAGCTTACATAGCACTTACCTCGCTTTCCTTTCTCTGTCTTGTTAGTGTACTCCTATGAATATGCTTCTCTCATATAGGAGAGATTACCTGCTTTAATATTTGCTGCTGATGCTGCTGTGATCACAGGACTTTAGTAAGATAGCAAGATTTTAATTACCTGGACTGGGGTAAGATAGTCAAGTTATTGTTGCTCTATCTATCTATGTATGCCAAAATAGTTTGAGTTTACATCTGTTTCAGAGTCACCTTTTGCAGTGCCCAGGTCAGTGGTTTAGTGGTTAGCACTGTTTTCTTGGAATGCTAGAGTCCTGAGTTCAAATCTGACCAAGGGAAACCTCTTCATGGAATTTGTATGTTCATTCTTTGCTTGCATGGGTTTCCTCCCAAATGCCAAAATATACTCATAGGCCAATTGGCTATCTGTATAAACAACTTACCCTGAGGTATTAGGAATGAGTGCCTGTATGTCAGCCACTATCTCCCTACTGCTCCCTGCACTTGGAGTCTCTGTAAGAAACACACATTATGCACAACTTCTTTGGCCTGGCATTTCGTTTAATAAGAACAGAAATCCATTATAGTCAATGTCCAAAATTTTAGCTGTCCACTTGTCTGTTGTTTTGTTCCCCCAGTGGACCAGAACAACAGACACCCCAACTAGTGTGAACCTTGCAGAAGAAATAGCTTCATCTTGGCAAACAAACTGTAAGAGTGCCAGCAATCTTGACCTTGATCCAAGGTCCCAGATAAATTGTATAGCAATAGTATAGTGTTTGCATCGCTTCAAAATTCAGTGATACAAATGATTTATTCACCCGACATTTACATGGGTGAATAAATCAATTGTATAACTGAATTCTGCAGTGTTGTGATTGCTTTGTTTGGTATCTATCTATTTTTCACTCAGCGGGGAGAAAGTAAAGGGCTGCAGTAATTCACTTCATCTCAATTCTACTATCCCCTTATCTGGAAATGAATGGAGTGTGCTGCCTACAAGTCAATGAAGCTTATAAACAACATAGAAAACGGATTTTTGTTGTAAATTAGGTACTTAGATTTAGACAATTTTTTACATGGATCACTGGAGGTACTGGAGGAGAGAAGAGGAGGTAAGGAGGATCATCAGTCAATCCTAATTTTCTTCTATGTTTATGGCAGCAAAAATCAGAGTTTTTTAAAGTTCTTTAAGGAAAATGTCTAACTTTTAGAATAGCAGATTTTAAGGAGGAGCTCCAGTCTCACTTCAATAGTGTGCACATCCTTACAATCTGGTCCGATTCGAAAATTCTTTTACCGAATTTGGCAAAGCGAGCCCTTTTATGATAATTGCCTAATGCAGCAATGCCAAAAATGAACGCCTGCATGGAATGTATGCTTGTTAGAGTAAATCTACAGATGTGCCCTGTCCTAAACAATCTCTAATTAGGATCTGTAAAATATGATGGAATACGGAGATCCTGACAGGAGTTGGGCAGGTTTTCAAGTTAGTGTGAACGGGTATTAAGTCTGTCCACATATTATGTGTCTTGCTGCGAGTCTATTAATTTTCGGGTGTGCAGTGGACTGTATTTAGTGTTTACTTAGTAATAATGAGAACAATGAATTATTTTTACAGCTGGACTGAGCGGATGGAATTATTTCTGAAATCGAAGCACAGAGAGAACACCGTAAGGACCTATTCTCACAACCAAGATCCTCAGTCGTGTGCTGTCTGTGTGTGACCCATTTTTTTTTCACCAACCTGGGCGAATAAAAACAGATACATGAGACGGATCCATGAAAAAAATTGGAAAAAAGTTGCATGTTCTATATTTTCATGGAGAGGCCTTTTGGGTCAGTTTTTATGCAACTGATTCATGGATCCATTAGAAATCAATGGGTCTGTTTTTAATGAACATAAGATCAGATTGAGGTTCCTACCTATTTTTGGTTCTTATTCTCGAGGTCTTGATAATGACTCCTATCTGACTCTGATCCTGAACACTTGGTTATTACTCGTCTTTTCCTTTGAATTCCTTGCCTGGTACCTGTTGTCCTACTCCTAGCTCCGACTCTCAGCCACATTCCTTACTTCATTTACGTATCTGCTTCTGACCTGTATCACATTCTGACTACTCTCTTGGTGACAACCATTGGTTTTGTTCCTGACTACGCTAACAGGACAGCTATGATACTGCACCTAATACTTGACTATTCTAGAGACTGTGACCTGGGGATCTTCCTGAAGATCTTTATGGGGTTAAGGGTGAAGACCAAGAAATCCCTTAGACCCTCCACCCCAGTCTGGTCAGCACCAAACAGATTACTATTTAGAGAACCTCAATGTCTGGTATGAAGTCATAACACCTAGACCCTCGGCACTAATGTTCCATTCATCTCTTAGTCCCCATTTTGTAACACTTTATTGTCATTTATTTATTGCCATTGGTCAGATGCAAATGAAAATTTGTAGCATTTACATAGTCGATTGTTGGACAAAATTGGTGGAAATCGGCAGAAATCACCCATAGAAAATGAAATGTGTATGCCCAGCTTTAGACTGTGTTCCAATCTTTCCTGCTGATATTAGGTATTTTTTGGAATTTTAACTTTCATTCCATGGCTGACTGGGTTGAGAGAGGACAAAAATATCGTCTCTGCAAATTCTTCTAATGTTTTTGAAAAATCCCCAGAGATTTTAAAAATTGTATAGATGTGACACAGCTCTGGTAGGATGCACAGAAAGTATAAAATTAGCTGCCTATACTATACGTACTGTGACATTGTAATAATCTAGGTATATAGGGATGAAAGGCAGCACTGTATTAGGATTCTTGCTAAAAGCAAGGCGAATGAGAGAAATTCTTGTAGAGCCTAGGTGTGAACAGGCTTTTAGAACATAAGTGTGAACAGCCTTCAACATGCTAATTGGGTTATCTTAGCAGCAATTTAGGTAAAAGATACTGTACTTATCTCCAGGAAAATTTAAAGGGTACCTCCAATTCTGAAACAACATTTCTTAAATGAATAGTACAGGTGAATATAAGAAACTTTGTAATATATCTTATTAAATAAATATGTTTCCTTAGGCTGCTCTCTTCCTCCTTATCTTCACTCACATGGTTCATCTCTATAGAACCTGTACTCAAGACACATAGCAGTCTATAGAAAAATAATGGGGGTGGGGGTTCTGCTGGCCAGATAATTGATTTGTTGTATAATCCTGAGCAGCAGTAAAGTCTTATCTTTAAAATATAGCAGTGTCAAAAGAGCTTCTTACTCACAGAGTAGCAGAGCTTAGCAGCTGCTGTTATATTTATGTCTTTTCCAGCCGCCTCCTCTTCTCCTCTCCCTTCTCCATAGACTTCTAAGTAAATAGTAGTGAAGGAAACAGCTCTGGAAGATACCTGGAAAGAAGACCAGATGTCATGGCAGAGCCCTAGAGAGGTGAGGAAAGATGAGTATGGGCTGGCTATTATTCTCCTACTATAATACAAAATTTTATACATCCTAAAATCTTACTTGCTTTTGCAGCTTCCGCTTGACATTGAGTACTTCAACTTAGCTTACTTTTGACCAGAATGTCCAAACCCTTCTCTTGTTCTGTTGGCCAAGTGGTATCCCATTGAGTGTGTTTAGTTACATTATTTTACATTTTGACCCGATGCATATGACCGAGTATGGGACAAGTTTGTAGTCGGATGACACTCAGAGTAACATTCGAGTACCTTCCACTATCCACTTACCTCTATGGGGGATTCCAATCCGCTCTGTTTCGGAAGCAGAACAGAATAAGACATGCTCTATTTTAATTGACTTGGAACAGACCATTGGGGTTATTCAGTTTGGAGAAAAGGCGTCTACAGGGAGATCTGATAACAATGTACAAAGACCTGAAGGGACAGCACAAAGAACTTTCTAATGATCTTTTTACCCCTAGGCCAGTGACAGTGACAAGGGGACATCCTCTATGACTGGAGGAGATAAAGTTTCACCAGCAACATAGAAGGGGATTCTTTACAGGAAGAACAACAAGGCTATGGAACTCCAGGAAGTGGTGATGGTGGATTCATTGAACAAGTTCAAAGAGGGCTTGGATGCCTTTCTTAAATAGAACAACATTACGGGTTATGGGTTCTAGATTTTAAGGGCACATTGATCCAGGGTTTTATACTGATTGCCAGATTGAAGTCGGGAAGGAATTTTTTGAAATGGGGCAATTGGCATAAGCCTCATGGGGTTTTTTGCCTTCCTCTGGATCAACACTGTAGGGGACTGTAGGGTTATAGGTTGGACTTGATGGACTGATGTCTTCATCCAACCTCATCTACTCATCATCTACTATTGGACGCCCCCTTGGATGACACCCTGGGTAGTGTGCATGGAGCCTTATTAGACCCCTCCCAAAAAAGCCCCTTAAATGCAGTTTATCAGGGCGAAGATGGAAACGGATCAGAATTCAGAATACACATTTGATGGGGATATTTGAGGTAACCTGGATCCAAATAACCTTTTGGCAGTAAATCTCATTGTCAATAAATCTAGATTGTTCTTTCCGTCACGATTTCTTTATTACAATTATTATTCGTAATTAAAATGTCATTCCTTATCAGAAGTGGTAGAGCCCGGAGTTGTAAACCTCGGCTCTTATATACAATGTACAACAGTATAATCAGTATGTAGATAATTACTCACATTACCTACTGACGCTCATTTTCATGATTGCTTTAATTGCTCACATTGAACTTGGGCGTCTTTTACCTTTTTTTTATATTGTTTTCATCGTATTATTTTTAAGGTAATATAAAAAAATAAAGGTGTCAGTCATTTTCTATTAAGATTCTGACTCATGGATAATTTATTGAAATTCAATCAAATGTATAGTGTAATAGGTGCAGTCTGATTACATTTTTTCAATTTTTTTTTTTTTTTTTTATTTAAGAAAATAATAAAAGAAAATCATACTTGTCTAAATTGTAAAAGAATTTTCAGTGTTCTTAAATTGAATTCCCAGAGTGCTTACCAAAGGCTAGTATTGGAGGGATTTCTTTTTCTGTATTTAATTTTAGTTAGTACTTTTTTAACCCCTTAACCACTTCAGAACCAGGCTATTTTCCCTGGTTTAGAACCGGACACATTTTTGTATTTTTTGTTTATTGTAACATTTTAATCAAGTAACTTTAGCATCTTTTTTTTTATTATTTTATTTTTATTTTGTATTTGTTTTTGCATGTTTTAATACTCGAGAAAATGTAAACAAAAAAGGATAAATGTGTATCCGGTAATTTTTACATAACTGATACATATTGTTGTGTTGCCAATGGTGGAACTAGAGGCTGTGACATGGGTGTGATAATTGTGTTTTTTTTTTTTTTTTTTTTTGTACATGCATAATAGACCTTTGTGGGGGGGAGGAATGCAACCTCGTAACCTAAACAGCAACTTGTACAGCCTCAGCCCCTGGTGGTCATGTGACCGCTGGGCCAGAAGTGGAGCCACAACATGGTGACACCCAAAGACGTGTACACAGCGGTCATTGAGTACACATCAATCAGGAAGGCAAATCGGTAATAAACTGACCCTGCTGTGGTAAGAGTTGCGTAACTTTGCAAGCACGGGTTAGAGTGGTTAAAGACTGACAATTTTTTTTTTTCTGAGTTTCCATTTTTTTATTCCAAGAGCCGTAATTTTTTTTTTTTTTTTTTTTTTTTTTTATACATAGAGTTGCATGGTGATTTATATTTTGCAGGACAAATTGTACTTCATAATGGCTTCATTTAATATATTCTATGTAACATACCGGGAAGGTGGGACAAAATTCAGAATGAGGTGAAATTGGAAAAAAAATAAATGTTTGCAAATTTCTTAAGGGTTTAGTTTTTACCTATGTGTCGCCATACATTAAAAATGACATGTTAGCTTCATACTGTGGGTCAGTACGGTGATACCAAATTTATATAGTATTTTTCATGTTTTAATGTCTTTTTAAAAAAATTGAAAATTTGAAAAATAAAAAAAAAATTTTGCATCACCATATTCTGACTCCAGAAACTTTTATATATTTCTGTATACAGAGCTGGGTAAAGTCTTTTATACAAAATAAGATGTCGTTTTTGATACCATTTTGGGGAATGTCTAATGGTTTGATTACTTTTTCTCAAAAAAAAAAAATTTAGGTGAAACATTGAATAAAATGCCATTTTGATGGAAAGGGGGTGATTAAAATTTTTATAATTTTTGTGCTGGTTTATGCTTTAAAAAACTTTTTACATTTTTTTAACTTGTACTTTTATCCCCCAAGGTTATTTGAATAACCTTGAATCTGCTATCTATCTATCTATCTATCTATCTATCTATCTATCTATCTATCTATCTATCTCATATCTATCTATCTATCTATTATATATCTATCTCTTTCTCTCCAATCAGTGCTGATGTCATCTGTGGATTTCACTATACTGTAGTCACTTATAGTGTGTGCAGGTATGGTCACTATATGGCGGTAATATGGGTCTTAGTACAGTGGTTTTTATTCAGTATCTCTATGCTGGTATAGTTCAGACACTATGTAGCGGTACTATGTGGTGATGGTGTGGCGGTGTTACATGTCCTTTGTGTAGTAGTATTATTATCGTCTGTGGTATGTCTGGGTTTACAGCGTCAATACGCTGATGATATTGGTCACTTATAAATACTATGCTTGTTTCTTCTGTACCGGCCATCGCAGCATGAACAGAAGATGAGATGAGAGGACAAAATCTCTTCAATGCTGATCCCTAAACACATTTCAGTTCTGTATAAAGTAGCAAAAAAGTGAGGTGTGTGAAAGGAACATCAATCTATAGCTGTAGCTTAGATCTGAGTGTCTGTCTGAATAGTGTCCTATCATCTGAGATGGCTTGTTTTCTTGGGATCAGCTTGGAGTGATTTTCTCTTCTTACAGTATTTTCTCTTCATGCTGTGATGACCGGCGGAGGGCAAATAAGTTCTGCATTTATTGATATTTTGAGAAAATGGGATATTCTCCGCTGCTTGCAGCTCCTGGCATCGCTTCTAATCTGATAGTGCGGGTTTACTCAGTTATTTCATTCTAGCTGTTAGATTTGTTACTTATATAATGGTGTTACTGAGTTATTTATCTACTGTAGGACTCAACATTAGAGGAGTTTTATAATATATACAATAATATCGCACGGTCAAATTATCTATCTATCTATCTATCTATCTATCTATCTATCTATCATATATCTATCATATATCTATCTCATATCTATCTATCTATCTATCTATCTATCTATCTATCCATCCCATATCTATCTATCTATCTATCTATCTATCTCATATCTATCTATCTATCTATCTATCTATCTCATATCTATCTATCTATCTATCTATCTATCTCATATCTATCTATCTATCTATCTATCATATATCTATCTCATATCTATCTATCTATCTATCTATCCCACTATCTATATTATTTATCATATCTATCTATCTATCTATCCATCCCATATCTATCTATCTATCTATCTATCTATCTATCTATCTATCTATCTATCATATATCTATCTCATATCTATCTATCTCTATCTATCTATCTATCTATCTATCTATCTATCTATCTATCTATCAATCTATCTTATCTATCATCTATCTATCTTTATATATCTATCAATCAATCAATCATCTATCTATCTATATTATCTATCATATATCTATCTATCTATCTCATATCTATCTATCTATCTATCTATCTATATATCTATCTATCTATCCATCCATTATCTATCCTGTAAAATAGTTTTCAAAGGTAAAACTCAAAATAAGTGATGTCCCCCCTCCCGACTAGTTTTGGACAGAATTACATTTACATTCATTACTCTCCTGCATTGCGTTCCTTCCAATTGCTCCGGTTTACAGGCCTTCCCATTGTCCACTGCTTGGCACAATCATCGCACTATTTGCATTGGCACACGCACACATAGTAATTACTGTCAGATTAATTACACATTTATATTAGATTATAGTGCTCTGGTAAAGTGCGGTAATATATCCTATTTTATATTGACAGTATTTTCATCATAGAGATGTTATTAGTCTTTATATTGTTGCTTAAAAATGAAAAAAAAAAATACAAAAAATAACATAAAAAATATGCAAAATAAAACAATAAAAAAATGTAAAGTCGATGCAACACAATTTGCTGGTACTGAGTATGATACTAGATATCGGCACATTTTATTGCCCTTATGTGCGTACTGTAGCTTTTAGTATTCGGGACCCGGTAGCTGGAAGATTTGAGTAATTGCAGCGATAAACATGTTAGTGGCGGTATTACAGTGTTACCCCACACACCCCATGTATTTACCTATAAACGTGATGTATGTGCTCCATTATTTTAATCCCACTAACAGCTTTTGCTGAATTTTACTACAAAGCCATAAAATGAAGCATCAAGGATGCAATAATTCTGGGTCACAAGGTCAAGCACTGAAGATTACATGTAGTAAAAGCAGTATGTACATGGGATTTAATAAACTGCTGCGGTAGTACATGCACTCACTTTATGGCTTGGACGGATTTATTTTACATGTCGGTATACAGTATCGGCACACTGCATTGTAATGAGCACTGCTACGTAATTATAAATTGTTCCAAATCTTCTTAAAAGGGACCTCGCAGCTCACCTGATGTGTCTGTTTTAGGAAATACATAAAATGACAAATCTGAAGCATATTTTCTTATATTCTGTTCCTCTATTATTCCTCCTGTAAATGTATAAATAAAGTGACAGTTGGTGTTAACAGTTGGGGATGTGGCCTATCACATCCTATTGGATGGTCTAGTACCATCCAATCAGTGCTGATAGGGTCTACTAGTTGCGGGTGTATCCTTCCACAGTCTGACACCATCCAATCAGAGCTGAGAGTGTTCACCAATTGGGGGTGTGTCACTGCAAAGTCTGATACCACCCAATCAGTTTTGAGAGTGTCCACCAATTGGGGGGGGGTGTCCCTGCACAGTCTTACACCACCCAATCAGTGCTGAGAGTGTTCAACAGTTGGGCGTGTGTCCCTCCACAGTCTGACACCATCCAAACAGTGCTGATCTTGTCGACTAGTTTGGAGTGTGACCCTCTACAGACCTTCTACAGACCCTTTATCCACCAGTTGGGGGGGGTGTCCCTCTGACACCATCCAATCAGTGCTGACAGTGTCCACAGTGTCCAATAGTTGGGGGGGTGTCCCTCTACAGTCTGACATCATCCAATCAGTGCTGAGAGTGTCCACCAGTTGGGGGTGTGCCCCTGCACAGTCTGACACCATCCAATCAGACAATGTCTGTCAGTTGGGGGTGTGTCTTTCCACTGTCTGACGCCATCCAATCAGTGCTGACAGTGTCCACAGTGTCCAGCATTCGGGGGTGTGTCCCTCTACAGTCTGACACCATCCAATCAGAGCTGAGAGTGTTTACTTGTTCGGGGTGTGTCCTTCCACAGTGACACTATCCAGTCAGAGCTGAGAGTGTCCGCCAATTGGGGGTGTGCCCCTCCACAGTCTGATACCATCCAATCAGAGCTTATTGTGTCCACCAGTTGGGGGTGTGCCCCTCCACAGTCTGATACCATCCAATCAGAGCTGATCGTGTACACCAGTTGGGGATGTGCCCCTCCACAGTATGATACCATCCAATCAGAGCTGTTTGTGTCCACCAGTTGGGGTGTGGCCATCCACAGTCCTCATACCTGGAATCATGCACCAAATACACCAAGGAAACAATGGAGCCCTCACATGTTTAATTAAAATTTTACTCATTTACATTTTTTAAAAAGTGGGCAGAGCAGGGTGGAAATCTAAGCTGGCTGAGACAGGGACGCCCTTACCGAACATATTTACTATAACTCAGGCCACAAAACTGGTGTGAATTATACCTGAAATCTACACCAGTCCCAGATTTGGGGCCTCATGACTTGTGCCAAAATTAAGAAGAGGTCGGAGCCTCTTAATAACTCAGGGTCATCTTGTGCCAGCAGAGGAATGAATTAAGACTGCCAGTCTTAATAAATTCCCCCCATTTAACTCAGTCTGAGTCATAGCCACAAAGCGCTCGGCAAAACACGATTCACATTTTTTTTACATAAGAGAACATTTCAATAGTTTTAAGGCTTGTAAATATGTAATTTGTCTCCCGCAATTATAATTCAATAAAAGCAAACACAAGCCATTCATTTCGAAGTGCAGTAGGCGAACGCTTCACTTGTAAGAGCTCTCCAGTGTGTCGCCTGCTAGACGTGCAAGATCAGAAAACTTCATCCCGGCGGAGCTGCACTATTATGGCCAGCGTTCAAGGTTTAAGTGGCTGTTGTGGTTTTTTATGTATTTTATATATAACACACTTATTCTGGAATAATACGACAGACCTGAATAGTTGTCTCTAACCAGGGGATCTCCACTTGTTGCAAAACTACAGCAACTAGGATGTCCTGCGGTACAGTAGGGTCCCATAGACTTCTGAGTGCAATGGTACAGATTATACTGAGCGCCTGTATGTATAAACCGAAGCTCGAGAGCAAAATGGAACAGCAGAGGTCGAAGGAGCCAACAATACAATAAGCTTCAATAGAACCAAATGCCCGAGGAGCCAAATGGCAAAGAATAGGGATGGATAGTACTCAATGCCCAAGCAGCCAAGTGGTACACAATAAGAATCAATAGAGGAGCCATGAGGAGCCAACTGGCATAGAATAGGGATCAATAGTACCCAATGCCTGAGGAGCCAACTGGCATAGAATAGAGATCAATAGTACCCAATGCCTGAGGAGCCAACAGGCATATCATAAGCATAGATAGACCCCAATGCCTGAGCGGCCAACTGGCATACTGTATAATAAGCATCAATAGGACCCAATGCCTGAGGAGCCAAATGGAATATAATAGGCATCGATAGGACCCAATGTCTGAGGAGCCAACTGGAATATAATAGGCATCAATAGTACCCAGTGCCTGAGGAGCCAACAGGCATATCATAAGCATAGATAGACCCCAATGCCTGAGCGGCCAACTGGAATACTGTATAATAAGCATCTATAGGACTCAATGCCTGAGGAGCCAACTGGAATATAATAGGCATCAATAGTACCCAATGCCTGAGGAGCCAACAGGCATATCATAAGCATAGATAGACCCCAATGCCTGAGCGGCCAACTGGAATACTGTATAATAAGCATCTATAGGACCCAATGCCTGAGGAGCCAACTGGAATATAATAGGCATCGATAGGACCCAATGTCTGAGGAGCCAAATGGAATATAATAGGCATCGATAGGACCCAATGCCTGAGCGGCCAACTGGCATACTGTAAAATAAGCATCAATAGGACCCAATGCCTGAGGAGCCAACTGGTATACAAGTTATCAATAGGACCTAATGCCTGAGGTGCCAACTGGCATGTAATAAGCATCAACAGGACCCAATGTCTGCGGAGCCAATTGGAATATAATAGGCATCGATAGGACCCAATGCTTGAGGAGCCAACTGGCATACAATAGTTATTGATAGTACAGGAGTTGTGCCTGCAGCATTACTTCCGGCTCTTGGCTGTGTTACACAGCCGAGGGCCAAGACCAACCGCTGGAGTCGAAAGATACTCCAACTCTGGTGGATTAACCCCCTGGATGTCATGATCAATCACAGCATTCAGGGGTCCTGGGGCAAGATCGCCCCCCTCCTGTTGCCCCCCGGACCCCCTGCGATAAGACTGCAGATTCCGAGGGGTTGCCATAGCAAACAGGAGGCCGGGCCATGGCCTATGGCCTCCTGAATGTCTATGCATAGTTCCAATAGGAACTACTGTGCAATGTTGTGCAATACTATGAGATCTGAGATCCCAGCTTCAAGTCCCCTTGTGGGACAAGTAAAAAGTGAAAAAACACACAAACTCATTGTAAAAACACACAAAAATAAATGAACAAATAATAAAAAGTTAAAAAAAAACACCTTTATATTTAAAAAATATATAATGTAAACAAAAATAACTGAACAAACATGTCAGGTATCCCCATGTGTGCATAAGCCCTCACTATCCAAAAATAGCGTTATTTCTCCTGTACGGTGAACTCCGTAAAAAGTATATACCGCAATGAGCAAATTAACGTATTTTGGTCACTTTGCTTTCCCAAAAAAATAACAATAAAAAGTGATCAAAAAGTCCTACATACCAAACATTGGTACCAATAAAAAGTACAACTCGTCCCGCAAATAATGAGCCTTGATATATCTCTGTCAATAGTACAGTAAAAAAGTTATAGGTGTCAGAATACGGTGACCCCAGGAAAATCCTTAATTTTCAAAAAGTGACGTTTTGTTTGTAAAAGTGAAAAAAAACCCAATATAAATCTGGTATCGCCGTAATCGTAATGACTGGTCGGACAAAGCCGCCATGTCATGTATAATGCAGAGTGAACACTGTAATAACAAAATGCAAAAAGTGATGATAGAATTGTGTGTTATTTCACACGGACCCCCAAAAAACATTAATAAAAGTTAAACAAAACATTATATGTAACCCAAAATGGTGGCAAATGAAAGTAAAACTTGTCATGCAAAGAATAAGCCCTCACATGGCTATGTGGACAGAAATTTTTTTAAAAGTTATGAATTTTGAAAGGTGGGAAGGGAAAATATGAAAAACGTTGGTGAGCATTAATGTACAAACTACCCTGTGTCCTTAAGCGGTTAAAGGATTTTTTTTTTTTTTTTTTTTAAAGTTGCTTAGGAATTTTGACAAAATAAAAAAAAAAAAAAAAAACAATACCTACCCGTTTCTCACCGCTTTTTGTGCCACATTTAACAAGTGGGATCAAGTGGTCTCTTCTGGCCTCATGGGTGACATCTCAATGTCATATCATTTTAATACCTGTGACGTCACCCAGGAGGCCGGAAGAGGAAGTGCTGGACACGGAAGGACGAGGAAAGATGAGTATAAATGTTGATTATGTTTCCGCACCTCTACTTATTATACTCCCGGGTCTGAAGAGATAATAGTTTCACTTCTGGCATGACAAACTTATTTATTTACTTATCTTTGGGCCAAACCATGCGAACCAGAAACTAAACAAAACTTCAGAGGTTCGTCCATCTCTAGCGAGTATCAGTGTTTATTATGTTTCCGCACCTCCCCTATGCCTCCACTTGTTATACTCCGAGGTCTGAAGGATCAGAGGTTAATAGGGTAGTGAACCCCAAATACCAAACCTGAGAATTTTGGTAAATTTGTAACAAACCTGACTCATTACAATCCAGTTTTCTCATCTGTAGCGTCAATATTTAGGTGCAGTCGATATTTTTTCTGTTTTGGAGAAACAAAAACATTTTCTGTAGCCTTAAAGGGTTGCAGGAATTTCATTGCATGTTGAGATTTTGATATTTTTGGGGCCAAACGGCAATTGTTTTATCTCCGGAAAGCCTTTTAATTATAATAATTACAGTCATTAAGTAATAAGTAGTGTACAAAAGATCATCATCCGCTAATGAGTAAACGGCAAATGTACTTATATGTGTAGAGAGGAAATCATGAATTAAAAGCCCCATCAAGCTTTGTAATTACAGATTCCTCTATTTTGTGTGCTGTGTATATTTATAGACCACATGAAGAGGTTATTTTGAGTAATTGTGAACCGAGAGCAAGGCAGGTGGTTTGGACTCCGCAACCAGAAATGAACGCACACGCGGTAGTTCAAGAAAAGAATATATATTTACTATAAGTTAATAAAGGCTATTTGAAGGTAAAATGACAGGGATAAAGACAAGCAAAATATACAATATAGCATGAACAATTTCAAGGCAAATTCTGCAATGGTTTCTACTTTTACTCTGTCCACTTCTGCAGTATGGACACTGAATTAACAATATACTCAAAACTATCCCTAACTGACCCTGACATCACATTTGGGTGCACCCCCTTTTCCCCAGTGGTCCAGGTGGACCGCTTACAGTCCGTAGAAGCGCGCGGTGGGGCCCAAAGTCGGTCCTTTCTTTTATAGTGAAGCGTCCTCTCCTCACGGTTATCAGGATCTTGGGAGAAATGAAGTCCTCTTTAACAGGGAAACCCAATGAATGCAATGTAATCCAACAGCAGATTCCACTCAGCACACTGACAGTCCTGCCGAATCCATACACTGAGCTGGGATGTAAGCCGGGATTTAGCAGGTGCCGTCCAGTACGTCAACAGCACTGCGAGTCTCTATCTGTGGTATCCATATACACAGTCACAATGTCAGTCTCACTGATCAGCCACTGAGCACAGTTCCTTTCACGTGGACTCACTAGTCCTGTTGTCTCTTTATACTCTGTTTGTCTCTGGACCAAGATACAGCTTAGCTGTACAGAAAAATCTCCACACCAGTTCAATACAACACTTGCCAAGATGGCTGCTGCTCTCTGTCTCGTCACTTCCTGCTTCTCTGCTCACATTCTGTCTGCAGAACAGGCAAGCTGACATAAAAGGGGGGGGGGTCTCACTCCAGCATCATGTCACAATTACAATGGCTGCTGTCTTAAAGGAACAGAATCACAGAAATACATTCAACATTAACAATTTATACAGACAAATGAAGTTTAGGACAACATTGGCTGTCTCTTACATATTCCCCCCCACTTTAAGATTGGCAGTCCCTGCCTATGACTGTATATCCAGAGGGTTGTACTTTTATGCACAGGGTGGTAGTATACCGATGTATGGCAGGACAAACAAACTCATCCTGCGCATACCGAACAGGGGGAATACCAGCATTTGGCCTAGTGGTCCGTCTGAGGACCGGTGGTATATTATGGGGTGCTGCAGCTATGGGCTGAGAAGGACCAGCGGATTCCGCACCTGAGGGGGCACAGGCCGGAGATACAGTAGTCACAGGTGGAACATCCCCAGGAGCAGGGATCGGTCAACAATCATCCTCCTCGTCTGAGGCCCATTCCGCACCTCCATTCTCTGACTGTGGGAGCTCATTCACATTGGCAGGCCCATCATGATTTGTCCCTTCAGAATGACACAGGCGCAACATATTTCGGTGAAGTACTCGAACACAATCAGTTCCTTCTTTCTGGACCTGGTACACTGGCCCATTCGCATACTTGCGGCCAACAACACGATACGGCAAAGCCTCCCATCGGCTTTCCAATTTCCCTTGGGGTTTCTTGACACGAACTAGCACCAGGTCGCCTGGTTGCAATGGTGCTTCTTGCACTGGGGTCTTATCAGGATGGGGATGTTCTTGCAGGCGCTGCCGCACCAATCGATGGATCGTCTCAAGTCTCTGCCGGTGCGCCCGCACCCAAGAGGTTGGATCCCTCGGAGGGAACCCATCCACATCATCCAACTGTAATTCTCCTATACTTCGCCCAGACCGCCCAAAGAGAAGTGTATAAGGAGAGTACCCCGTTGTAGAATGGACCTGATTGTTATAGGCCCACACCATTTCAGACAAGAACTGAGGCCACTGTAACTTCTTGTCTTCCTCCAGAGTCCGCAGCATCTGTAGCAGAGTTCTGTTGAATCTTTCACAGGCCCCATTTCCCTGAGGGTGGTATGGAGTCGTGTGCGACTTCTTTATCCCGTAGATACGTTGAACTTCTTTCATTACGTGTCCCTCAAAGCAGGCACCCTGGTCGGAGTGGATGCGTTTAGGGCACCCATATACTCGAATGAAATCTTGGCACAGAGCACGAGCTGCTGACTCAGCTGTCTGGTCCTTGGTGGCGGTTACCACCGCAAATTTGGTGAAGTGATCCACCATTACGAGGCAATACTGGTGTCCGCTATTGGATGGGCCCACCATTAGATAGTCTATCATGACGATTTCTAAAGGTTCCTGGGTCACGATGGTTTGCAGGGGAGCTCTCTGTTCTATTGCCTTATGGATCTCACAAGTTCGACAGCTGCGGCATACTTCTTCGACCATTTGACGAAGACCAGGGCAGTAAATCAGTCGCTGTAACCAACGAAAGGTCTTCTCATGACCAAAATGTCCATTCTTATTATGAGCCTCAACTGCCAAGGAGCGAGCCAGTTCACTAGGCACCACAATTTGGTATCGAATGTCGATCTCAGAAGGTAAATAGACCTTTCGGCATAGCACTCCATTTTTCATCTCCAACTTTTCCCACTGACTCAGAACAGATAATATCTCACGTGTCAGTCGTTCTCTTTCCTCTCTACAGGGCTTCTGGCCTTTCTCAACACACTTGATCATCTGTGCCAGCCCCTCATGGGTCTGTTGTATCTGTGCCCATTCCTGTCGTGAGGGACCAAAGAAAGGAGCCGTTTCAGTCCCCTCCATCTCAAACTGATTAGCGGCGGCCAAGGCCTGTGAAAATCTGCTGAAGTCGGGCACCTCCACATGCTCCAACTCATGATCCACGTCTACTGTGGGGGTCTGGGCGGTTACCCTAGAAAGCCCGTCAGCATTCTGGTTCTCTGTCTTGGACCGATACTTAATGCGGTAATTGAACTTAGTCATTCGGGCTATCCACCTCTGCTCTAACGCCCCGAGCTTGGCATTTTCCAGGTGAGCTAGTGGGTTGTTGTCAGTCAGTACTAAAACTTCAGCACCGGTCAAATATTCAGAGAATTTCTCGGTCATGGCCCATACCAGTGCCAACAGCTCCAACTTAAATGAACTATAATTCTCGGGGTTTCTTTCAGAATCTCTCAAAGACCGGCTGCCGTACGCTATGACCCTCTCCTGGCCATCCTGAAGCTGGGAAAGCACTGCTCCAAGACCATACAGGCTTGCATCCGTATACAGCTGGAACGGCAAGTGGTAATCAGCATATGCCAAGATTGGGGCTGTTGTCAGTGCATCCTTTAATGCCTGGAAGGCTTGTTCCTGTTCAAGTCCCCACTTCACGGACCGGTTCTTTGGACCACCGGATGTGCCTCGTAGGAGAGCATTAAGTGGTGCTGCTACCTTGGCGAAATCCTTAATAAACCGTCGATAGTAACCGGCTACTCCAAGGAACGCCCTCACTTCTCGCAGGGTAGTCGGTATTGGCCAATCTTGAACAGCCGCTATCTTGTCTCTTGATGGTCTCACCCCTTCTCCTGATACGCGGTGACCCAAGTAATCAATTTCAGATTGGAACAACCGACATTTACTGGGTTTCAATTTGAGCCCATGTTCCCGCAATCTTCGAAATACTTGCCCCAACTGGTGGAGATGGTCTTCAAAGGTCGCAGAATACACTATAATGTCATCCAAGTAGATGAGAGTGAACTCAAAGTTGAAGTCACCGAGACATTTCTCCATCAACCGCTGAAACGTTCCGGGTGCATTTGTCAACCCGAAGGGCATCCGGTTAAATTCGTATAGTCCCATGGGCAAGATGAATGCCGTCTTCTCCTTGTCTTTTGTGACCATCGGCACCTGCCAATACCCACTAGCCAGATCTAGTGAGGAGAAGTACCGGGCTCTCCCTAGCGCTGAGAGGGACTCCTCAATCCGTGGCAAGGGGTAGGAATCTCGTACGGTGCAAGCGTTTAACTTCCGATAGTCTACGCAAAATCGGATGGACCCATCTTTTTTTCTTACTAACACCACAGGAGCTGCCCAGGGACTCTGGCTTTCTTGGATGATCCCACCCTGTAGCATCTTAGCTAACAGTTCTTTTACTTCCTGATACAACTGTGGAGGAATTTGTCGGTAGCGCTCTCTAATTGGAGGGGTGTCTCCTGTGGGAATCTCATGGTAGATCCCTGTGGTACATCCAAAATCTTCAGCATACCGTGAAAAGGCGGCTCGGTTCTCCCACAACAGTTCATCTACCTTCTGCACCCATTCCAGAGAACATGAACTTGCATCCATCTTCATCTGTTCTCGAATTGCACGGCCATTCCATTCAGAGGTGGGTTCCTCATCTTCTCCCATGGACACAGTTACGGTCCACTCATCCCTTTCAGTCGGCTTCAGCTGCATTGGAGTTACTTTCCTTACTTCCTCCGGAGTCACATAGATGTTAGCCAGCAGCCTCCCTGGGGTCAGGTCCACACTCTGGTCCTGAGTGTTTACACATCGAAGTGGTACTCTTCCATTGCGAACTATTGCCAAGGAACGGGCCACTAGCGGATCAACACCTCCTTCGGCTGCCTGCAGTGGTTCTACCAACACAGCTATGCCCTCTAGTTTCCGACAGGTGCCTACGGGCATGGACACTATTGTCTCCCGACTGGGTGGCAGTGTAACTTTTGTATGCAAAGGAACTGAAATTCGAGCCAGAGGACGCTGTGCATCTGAACTTTTCTGTAAGCCACATGTCCGGATCAGCCGCTGGAAAGCTGTTTGAGTAGGCCGATGGGTGGTGGTTTCTTTCCAATAACCGTGACCTTTCTTTTCAAAGAGGATCTGATCTAATTCTTTTAACACATTCATCCCCAAAATGACAGGGACCTTTACTTCATGTGACTCCTGTACCACCACAATGCCTTTCCTACCTAGATCTTGGCCACATACCCGGACATTCATCCAGGCCACTCCCACGACTGGAACTGGTTAGCTGCAACCACTCGTACGAATGTATGGGGATCATATTTCACATGTTGCTGGAAGTACCGTTCATAACAGTCTCTACTCAAGGTCGTTACTTGGGAACCCGTGTCAATCATCCCGGTAACCGGAATACCCTCCATTTCCACCTGTATAACAGGACTTGCAGCGATCAGGTCATCATTAGGGCATTCTCCCCACATAGTCTCCTTGTCAGTCTCCCCTACTACACGCCCTACAGCAGCAGGGGACTTCAGTTTAACGGCGGTCTCTCATAAGTTTGTCGCTGCTCTGGACATCTAGCAGCAACGTGGCCCATCCGTCCACACTCCCAGCAGCGTATCTCCCGTCGTTCTGGCCATCTGTTTGGGCCCCTTCGGTAAGCCCCTTCGATTTCTCCTGAGCACTGCATTAACTGATTTGGACCCCTTCGGTAGGTCCTATCCTCATCCCTCCAGCGGGGTGGTGGGTGATTCTGATTTTCTGGGTATGGACGGCTCACCCTTTCACCTCCAGTTTTCTGGAAGTCTGCAATTTTCATAGAATGTTCATCACAACGGGTGTGCAAGTGTTCCATTTGCTCTTGCAGTTTCTGCATTACTGTGAGAATTTCTTTAACCGTCCCCTTTTCTACTGTCTCTGAGCCAGAACTAGCCCCCTGTGACAAAGTAACTCCAACTGCGGTCTGGGGCTTCGGGAACATACTATTGGCACGGGAGATGGCCTCTACCTGTACATCATGGAATTTAGCATCAGTCTCTCGTCGTATAAAATCCTGCATAGTCACAGTTAAACTGCCGTCACGTATCCCCAGGACAAACTGATCACGGAGAGTCCGATCAGGGTTACAGAAGGCTGGCGAGCCCCCTCTTTCCTTCACTTGAATATCTCGGAGCAGTTCTTGTAGGGCATTTGCATATTGGGGAAGGCTTTCATTCTCCTGTTGTACCCTCTGGAAGAACCGAGCCTGCAGAGACCCCAGCAATGCAGTTTCTCCATAAATGGTTTCTAGAATCTGGACTACTTGCTCAAATGTCTGCCTTTGTTCAAATGGCCTCAATATCACCGTGGTCTTAGCATCCCCTTGTAATGTCAATATTGCTAGCTCTACTAGTACTTCTGGTGCGGTCTGGTACATTCGCTGTATCATTCGTATTTGTTCCACCCACATACTCACTGACATATTATTGCCATCAAATTTAGCTAACTGACTCATTATAGCCCCTGCTGGCATTCTTCCTCCAGCACCATTCTCCCGAACGGGTGCGTCACCGTCCATTCTGGTAAGCGGATCCTGCCGACTACGCCAATTTGTGAACCGAGAGCAAGGCAGGTGGTTTGGACTCCGCAACCAGAAATGAACGCACACGCGGTAGTTCAAGAAAAGAATATATATTTACTATAAGTTAATAAAGGCTATTTGAAGGTAAAATGACAGGGATAAAGACAAGCAAAATATACAATATAGCATGAACAATTTCAAGGCAAATTCTGCAATGGTTTCTACTTTTACTCTGTCCACTTCTGCAGTATGGACACTGAATGAACAATATACTCAAAACTATCCCTAACTGACCCTGACATCACATTTGGGTGCACCCCCCTTTTCCCCAGTGGTCCAGGTGGACCGCTTACAGTCCGTAGAAGCGCGCGGTGGGGCCCAAAGTCGGTCCTTTCTTTTATAGTGAAGCGTCCTCTCCTCACTGTTATCAGGATCTTGGGAGAAATGAAGTCCTCTTTAACAGGGAAACCCAATGAATGCAATGTAATCCAACAGCAGATTCCACTCAGCACACTGACAGTCCTGCCGAATCCATACACTGAGCTGGGATGTAAGCCGGGATTTAGCAGGTGCCGTCCAGTACGTCAACAGCACTGCGAGTCTCTATCTGTGGTATCCATATACACAGTCACAATGTCAGTCTCACTGATCAGCCACTGAGCACAGTTCCTTTCACGTGGACTCACTAGTCCTGTTGTCTCTTTATACTCTGTTTGTCTCTGGACCAAGATACAGCTTAGCTGTACAGAAAAATCTCCACACCAGTTCAATACAACACTTGCCAAGATGGCTGCTGCTCTCTGTCTCGTCACTTCCTGCTTCTCTGCTCACATTCTGTCTGCAGAACAGGCAAGCTGACATAAAAGGGGAGGGGTCTCACTCCAGCATCATGTCACAATTACAATGGCTGCTGTCTTAAAGGAACAGAATCACAGAAATACATTCAACATTAACAATTTATACAGACAAATGAAGCTTAGGACAACATTGGCTGTCTCTTACATATTTGACAATATTCACCATTATTCACTCTGGCCTAGAAATTAGAATCCTAAGGACGAGGTAAACAATGGCGCTCGAAATGCTGATTTATTGATATATTTATATATTTATCTGGTAATAATCCAATTCTTCTTCTCCTTTGACAAATGTATAATGCAGCCTTTAAAATCACTCTAAGACAGAGACCCTACGTTGCGGGAACGCTGATTCTTTTGTAGCAAATTTTGCTGTGTTTTTTTTGAGCCAAAGCCAAGAGTGTTTTGAGCAGAAGGTAGAAGGATAAGCACTTCCTATATATTTCCTATTCATTTGGTAGCCATTCTTGGCTTTGGCTCAACAAAACGCAGCAGGATCTGCAACAAAAAAAAGCTATGTTTTTGCAATGTGGAGCCTCAGCCTGAAAGGAATGTATCATCTTTACAGCATTTCAGAGATTTGCTTTACAGCACTAAAATGGATATAGGAACTTAAGCACCTAAGTCAGAGCATGCAGAGAGAGGGAGGAGGGAGGAGAAGGTGAAATATCCTTATCCCCTGTTAGCAGAGGTGGATTCTTTATTATTGAGGTCTTAACTTTCATTGTAATCTTGCCTGTGAGACAAATGCTTAAAGGGATTTTCCAGGACTTTAACTCCCCTAACACCATACCAATAAGTCAATCAAATTGGTCACAGCACTGGTATAGCACCATACATAGGGTAGTGTCTGGTTAGTGCAGATCACCTAAGAACTAGACCATCACAGATCTGATATTGATGACCTATCCTAATAAAAGGTCATATTAATGGCTTCTTGCCACAGGCATTTTTCAATTTTCGTTTTTGACTCATGGTTTTCCAAACCCCCTAACTTTGATATTTTTCTGTTGACAGGACATTATGAGGGCTTAATGTTTGCGGGATAAGATTTACTTTGTAATGGTACCATTTAATATTCTGTATGATGTCCTGGGAAGCTGGAAAAAAATTAAGAATGGGGTGGAATTGGAGAAAAACTGCATTTGTGCGACATTATTATGGGCTCTATTTTTACGGAGTTCACTTTTACAGCCAAAATGACATGTGACTTGTATTCTATAGGTCAGTATGAATTCGGGGATACCAAATTTATATATATTTTTTCACGGTTTAACACTTTAAAAAAATCCAAAAAAAATTATTTTCTTGGAGTCGCTATATTCTGAAACCCGTAAGTTTTTTATTTTTCTGTGTACATGGATGCATAAGGTGTCTTTTTTTGCAGGGCCAGATGTACTTTTTAGTTATACATTTTGGGGAATGTCTGTTATTTTCATTGCATGGTTAAAATTTTTATGGGAGGCCAAAATACTAAAAATGGCAGTTTGGCTCTTTTGATTTTTTTTTCCCGCAATGGCGTTCGCCGTATGGGAAAAAAGTTTTTTATATGTTTGTAGACTGGGCATTTTTGGACACAGGGATGTATATGTTTATGTTTGTTTTTATTTATTTACTTTTTTTTTATATCTAGGAAAAGGGGCGTGATTAGAAGTTTTTTTTTTTTTTTATATTTCAAAAAAAAATTTTTTAAACTATTATAATAGACCCCCTAGGGGTCTTGAATCAGCAGTATTTTGATCTTATGTCCCATAGACTGCAGTACAACTGTATTGCGGTACTATACCGTGATCTCACTGCCTGGGAGCTGTCCTGCACCATCAAAGGCATTTTTTGACTATGGGGGGCTCAGTTAATGCAGTGCCCAAGATCAGAGAAAATTCTGATTATGGGCATTAGCTCCAGTTCTGTACTGTACAATACAGAGGAGACCCGCTATCTATGGTGGCTCCGCTGCTGTAGAGTTGCTGCCATCTTTAAAAGTCAACTTCTAACAGGGTGTAGTGCTCTTGAGTGTGATAGAAAATCATAGCAGGCAGTACCTGTCCCTTCTGGAGTTGGGGCACATGGTGCAGTATGCCTGAGTGCTGGACATATGAGGTACAGATTATAGTGCTCAGGAGAACAACATTATAAGAAATGTTTGTCTCTTCTGGAGCTGAGTTCCAGGGTGCAGAGCTCCTGAGTGTTTGAGAAAATCATAGCAGACAATGTTTTCCTCTTCTGAAGCTGAGGTACTGATAATGCCTGCACCTTCTGGAGCTGAGGTAGAGGATGCAGTGCTTCTGAGTGCATAAGAATATCTTAACAGGTAGTGCCTGCACCTTCTGGAGCTGAGGTAGAGGGCGCAGTGCTTCTGAGTGTGTGAGAACATCATAGCAGATAATGTCTGCCCCTTCTGGAGCTGAGGTAAAAGGTGAAGTGCTTATGAGTATGGGATAAAAACATATCAGACAACATTTGCCTCTTCAGGAAGCTGTAGCACTGATAATGCTGGTCCCTTATGGAGCTAAGGTTACAGGGTGCAGTGCTGGGTGTGGGAAAACCTCACAGCATGCCATGTTTGCCTCTTCTAAAGCTCATGGGCAGGGTGCAGTGCTTCTGAGTAAGGGAGATCATCATAGCAGTTAGTCTTTGCCTCTACTGAAGCAAAGGTACAGGGTGCAGTGCTTCTGAGTGTGGGATAAAGTCATAGTAGGCAGTGCTTGCTTTCTCAGAAGTACTGATAATTACTGAACCTTCTAGAGCTGAAATACAGTGCAGGAGAACATCATAGCAGTTAGTGCCTCCACCTCTGGAGCTGTGGTAGAGGATGCAGTGCTCCTGAATGTGGGATAACATCATAGCAGGTAGTCACCGCACCTTTTGGAGCAGAGGTAAAGGATGCATTGCTTTTCAGTGTTGAAGAACATCATTGCAGATAATGTTTGCACCTTCTGAAGCTGATGTACAGAGTGCAGTGCTTCTGAGTGAGGGAGAACATCAAAGCAGGTAGTGACTGAACCTTTTGAAGCTAAAAATGGGGGTAACATCACTGCAGGTAGGGACTGCACCTTTTAGAGCTGAGGTAGAGGGCGCAGTGCTTCTGAGTGTTGGAGGACATCATAGTAGATAATGTTTGCAGCTTCTGAAGCTGATGTACAGGACGCAGTGCTTCTGAGTGTTGGAGGACATCATAGTAGATAATGTTTGCAGCTTCTGAAGCTGATGTACAGGGCGCAGTGCTTCTGAGTGTTGGAGAACATCATAGCAGATAATGTTTTCAGCTTCTGAAGCTGATGTACAGGGCGCAGTGCTTCTGAGTGTTGGAGGACATCATAGTAGATAATGTTTGCAGCTTCTGAAGCTGATGTACAGGGCGCAGTGCTTCTGAGTGTTGGAGAACATCATAGTAGATAATGTTTGCAGCTTCTGAAGCTGATGTACAGGGCGCAGTGCTTCTGAGTGTTGGAGGACATCATAGTAGATAATGTTTGCAGCTTCTGAAGCTGATGTACAGGGTGCAGTGCTTCTGAGTGTTGGAGGACATCATAGTAGATAATGTTTGCAGCTTCTGAAGCTGATGTACAGGGCGCAGTGCTTCTGAGTGTTGGAGGACATCATAGTAGATAATGTTTGCAGCTTCTGAAGCTGATGTACAGGGCGCAGTGCTTCTGAGTGTTGGAGAACATCATAGTAGATAATGTTTGCAGCTTCTGAAGCTGATGTACAGGGCGCAGTGCTTCTGAGTGTTGGAGGACATCATAGTAGATAATGTTTGCAGCTTCTGAAGCTGATGTACAGGGCGCAGTGCTTCTGAGTGTTGAAGAACATCATAGCAGATAATGCCTGCCTCTTCTGAAGATGAGGTATAGAATGCAGTGCTCCTGAATGTGGGATAACATCATAGCAAGTAGTGGCCGCACCATTGGGAGATGATCCCATGAATAACTGCTGAAAAATAAGCCATACAGGTAACATTGTGATCAAAAACACTGCTATTATTCCAGTAAAGGCATTCACCTAGAAGGACGCTTTAAGGGTTTTCTGTTTCTTTAAGTTTCTTTTTCTAAGCATGGTTCATATAAACTATTAGTTCTCTCTAGTTTTCAGGTCTTTATAGGTGGATGACAAGGCTTCAGCGGCTGTTCAGTAAGAAGCAATGCTCCTATCACTCTTCACTATACAAATCCATAACATATTAATGGTAAATACTTCAGAGAAATATCAGGGAGGCAATAACATCTATCAACTTTTATTACTCAATGCGAGAATCTTGTCACATTATGAAACATGCTTTAAATCTCAGGTACTAAAGTGTATTTCACAAGCCCGGTGTAGGAGGTGACTGAAAGATATACGGTGTATTGCTAAGATTTTATCTCTGGCTATATATCCATAAAGTCATATTTGCTTCATGTCCTATAGAGCCTATAAGCCTGGTGATGTTCTTTGACTAGATGGAACAAGTCCGATGCATAGAACTCTATGGGAAGACTCTAGAAGATTGTGTTCACATGGAGCAAGAGGCCAGATCAAAATTTTGCCCCTAGTTTAGAATGGAGCAGTGGTTAGGATGGACACGCACCACTCTATTGGAGGGAGATAGCCAAAGTACAGTGCTCAATTATCTCTTCATTCCTAGTGACATGAATGGAATGGTACATCTATCCCAACCACCTCTCCAATCGTAATGGAGAACAAAACTCTCTCATCCTCCTGATCGTGCGGGTCTCAGAAGCTGGACCCCAACAAATCTCAAAAGTACTCTCTGTCCTAATCATTAATGAATAAGCCTTTAAGTTTGTTGAATGTCTCCATCCTACCTCTTGCACCAGACACTCTCTTGAGCACCACTTATAAGAATGGAGATGCTCATACCCATTGCCCTGTCTAGTGAAGTCTATGGAGACAGCTGAGCCAGGTGAATACTGTACATACTTCTTGAACTCTACGCAGTTGAATAGTGTCACCAAACAGCCATTAGGGGACCCAAGAACAGGATTCTAGCTACCTTATGCTTGGGAAGATGTGAGTAGGAAGAGGTGAGTCTAGCCCAGAATATGCCCCATGTACACGGATGCGTGTGCATCTGAGCTGTGGCCAAGTTTATCACGCAGTGACATCCAAGGGTATTCTGTTATGCATTCACGTCTATGGGACTTTTGGATCCGTTCCATTCCGTAAACATGGAGCAGAATAGGACCGGGTCAATAATCATCCGTGTTATCAGAATGGAATGGATCTGGAAGCCCCATAGACATGAATGCATCATGGAATGTACTCGGGTGATGCTCGAATGTCATGATAAACTCAGCCCCAACGCAGTGTATACGCTACCCTTATAACTGTTGGCTCCAATGAAAATAATTAGATATCGCTGAGACCCATAGAAAACCTTTGGATGGGCCCTTTACCATATCAGTTATTGAGTTAGAGGTAACTGCAGCTACCATATGGAGGACCCCTGGTAGGTCATACATTGAACTTTGCCTACAAGGTGAAGGCTTCATTGTACATACCAGATGGTGGTTGGTTCTTCTATCTGGGCATAAAGGATGGGTGGTAGAGGTTTCTAGGCACATGTAGTGTCATGACTGTTATACATCCATATCTACCTTGCTTTTTCTCTCCTTTGGTTAGAGATTGATAATTTTGGAAGATAAATATAAGAAACATTTCCCGAGCAGAAAGTGATTACCAAGTATTTTATCTTGGCGCAGAATCTAATTAGAAGCAATGGGGCATTTCCTACGAACGTCTCCTCGAGTCATCCATAGTATGTAGAGATGACACATTTTCATAGAACTATTATTCTGCATAAAGGGATTTCACTGCCAGGGCTTGGGTTCACACTTTTGCTTAGTTGGTAACTTGGCTTTACCTTCTCGTGCACTTTTATAACGTGAGTTAATGAAGACTCTCTGGAAAGCATTAACGTTAACAATGTGGAGAACGCTCCAACTTTTTATGACTGCCGAGAAGTGACTGCAAATGCAGGACAGCAGCAAAATAATAATACTGGAGAATATTACATCAGGAGATATAACTATATTCAAAAATACACGAAAAGATAATACCTTGTCATTGGAAGCCGCATCAGGATGTATGTGGGGTGGAACCAAGTAAAGCGGACTGAAAAAAGAAGGGGGAATGTATATCTACAGAGTATGGTCTGGGGTCTGTATTAGTTTAGGGGCCTGCTCTCAGTTTGTATTAATTTAGGAGGTCTGTTCAGGGTTCTTTATTAGTTTACAGTGATGTATTACATAGTTACATACAGTAGTTGAAAAAAGACATAAGTTCCATCAAGTTCACGTTTAGTTAGGAGGTCTGCGGTCTGTATTTACAGTATAATGTCTGGGGTCTGTAATTGCAGAAGGATGTCTGGGTTCTGTATTTACAGTGCAAGGTCTGGGGTTTGTATTTACAGTAGGAGGTCTGTGGTCTCTATTTATAGTAGGAGGTCTGTGGTCTGTATTTATAGTAGGAGGTCTGGGGTCTATACAGTATTTACAGTAGGAGGTCTGTGGTCTCTATTTATAGTAGGAGGTCTGTGGTCTGTATTTATAGTAGGAGATCTGTGGTCTGTATTTATAGTAGGAGGTCAGGGGTCTATATTTATAGTAGGAGGTCTGGGGTCTGTATTTACAGTATGAGGTCTGGGGTCTGTATTTATAGTAGGAGGTCTGGGGTCTGTATTTACAGTATGAGGTCTGGGGTCTGTATTTATAGTAGGAGGTCTGGGGTCTGTATTTACAGTAGGAGGTCTGGGGTCTGTATTTATAGTAGGAGGTCTGGGGTCTGTATTTACAGTAGGCAGTCTGGGGTCTGTATTTACAGTGCAAGGTCTGGGGTTTGTATTTACAGTAGGAGGTCTGTGGTCTCTATTTATAGTAGGAGGTCTGTGGTCTGTATTTATAGTAGGAGGTCTGGGGTCTATACAGTATTTACAGTAGGAGGTCAGGGGTCTATATTTATAGTAGGAGTTCTGGGGTCTGTATTTACAGTATGAGGTCTGGGGTCTGTATTTATAGTAGGAGGTCTGGGGTCTGTATTTACAGTATGAGGTCTGGGGTCTGTATTTATAGTGCAAGGTCTGGGGTTTGTATTTACAGTAGGAGGTCTGTGGTCTGTATTTATAGTAGGAGGTCTGTGGTCTGTATTTATAGTAGGAGGTCTGGGGTCTATATTTACAGTAGGAGGTCAGGGGTCTGTATTTATAGTAGGGGGTCTGGGGTCTGTATTTACAGTATGAGGTCTGGGGTCTGTATTTATAGTAGGAGGTCAGGGGTCTGTATTTACAGTAGGCGGTCTGGGGTCTGTATTTACATTAGGAGGTCTGTGGTCTGTATTTACAGTAGGAGGTCTGGGGTCTGTATTTATAATAGGAGGTCTGGGGTCTGTATTTATAGTAGGAGGTCTAGGGTCTGTATTTACAGTAGGAGGTCTGGGGTCTGTATTTACAGTACGAGGTCTGGGGTCTGTATTTACTGTAGAAGGTAAGGGGTCTGTATTTACAGTAGGAGATCTGGGGTCTGTATTTACAGTATGAGGTCTGGGGTCTGTATTTGCAGTAGAAGGTCAGGGGTCTGTATTTACAGTAGGAGGTCTGGGGTCTGTATTTACTGTAGAAGGTCAGGGGTCTGTATTTACAGTAGGAGATCTGGGGTCTGTATTTACAGTAGGAGGTCTGGGGTCTGTATTTACAGTAGGAGGTCTGGGATCTGTATTTGCAGTAGAAGGTCAGGGGTCTGTATTTACTGTAGAAGGTCAGGGGTCTGTATTTACAGTAGGAGGTCAGGGGTCTATATTTACAGTGCAAGGTCTGGGTTCTGTGTTTACAGAAGGGGGTTAGGGATCTGTATTTATAGTAGGAGGTCTGGGGTCTGTATTTGCAGTAGGAGGTCTGGGGTCTGTATTTGCAGTAGGAGGTCTGGGGTCTGTATTTACAGTAGGAGGTCAGGGGTCTGTTTTTGCAGTAGGAGGTCTGGGATCTGTATTTGCAGTAGGAAATCTGGGGTCTGTATTTACAGTAGGAGGTCTGGGGTCTGTGTTTACAGTAGGAGGTCAGGGGTCTGTATTTGCAGTAGGAGGTCAGGGGTCTGCATTTGCAGTAGGAGGTCTGGGGTCTGTATTTACAGTACGAGGTCTGGGGTTTGTATTTACAGTAGGAGGTCTGGGGTCTGTGTTTACAGTAGGAGGTCAGGGGTTTGTATTTACAGTAGGAGGTCTGGGGTCTGTGTTTGCAGTAGGAGGTCAGGGGTTTGTATTTACAGTAGGAGGTCTGGGGTCTATATTTATAGTAGGAGGTCAGGGGTCTGTATTTACAGTAGGAGGTCTGGGGTCTGTATTTACAGTACGAGGTCTGGGGTCTGTATTTACTGTAGAAGGTCAGGGGTCTGTATTTACAGTAGGAGATCTGGGGTCTGCATTTACAGTAGGAGGTCTGGGGTCTGTATTTGCAGTAGAAGGTCAGGGGTCTGTATTTACAGTAGGAGGTCTGGGGTCTGTATTTACAGTACGAGGTCTGGGGTCTGTATTTACAGTAGGAGGTCTGGGGTCTGTATTTGCAGTAGAAGGTCAGGGGTCTGTATTTACAGTAGGAGGTCTGGGGTCTGTGTTTACAGTAGGAGGTCAGGGGTTTGTATTTACAGTAGGAGGTCTGGGGTCTGTGTTTGCAGTAGGAGGTCAGGGGTTTGTATTTACAGTAGGAGGTCTGGGGTCTATATTTATAGTAGGAGGTCAGGGGTCTGTATTTACAGTAGGAGGTCTGGGGTCTGTATTTACAGTACGAGGTCTGGGGTCTGTATTTACTGTAGGAGGTCAGGGGTCTGTATTTACAGTAGGAGGTCTGGGGTCTGTATTTACAGTACGAGGTCTGGGGTCTGTATTTACTGTAGAAGGTCAGGGGTCTGTATTTACAGTAGGAGGTCTGGGGTCTGTATTTACTGTAGAAGGTCAGGGGTCTGTATTTACAGTAGGAGATCTGGGGTCTGTATTTACAGTAGGAGGTCTGGGGTCTGTATTTACAGTAGGAGGTCTGGGATCTGTATTTGCAGTAGAAGGTCAGGGGTCTGTATTTACTGTAGAAGGTCAGGGGTCTGTATTTACAGTAGGAGGTCAGGGGTCTATATTTACAGTGCAAGGTCTGGGTTCTGTGTTTACAGAAGGGGGTTAGGGATCTGTATTTATAGTAGGAGGTCTGGGGTCTGTATTTGCAGTAGGAGGTCTGGGGTCTGTATTTGCAGTAGGAGGTCTGGGGTCTGTATTTACAGTAGGAGGTCAGGGGTCTGTTTTTGCAGTAGGAGGTCTGGGATCTGTATTTGCAGTAGGAAATCTGGGGTCTGTATTTACAGTAGGAGGTCTGGGGTCTGTGTTTACAGTAGGAGGTCAGGGGTCTGTATTTGCAGTAGGAGGTCAGGGGTCTGCATTTGCAGTAGGAGGTCTGGGGTCTGTATTTACAGTACGAGGTCTGGGGTTTGTATTTACAGTAGGAGGTCTGGGGTCTGTGTTTACAGTAGGAGGTCAGGGGTTTGTATTTACAGTAGGAGGTCTGGGGTCTGTGTTTGCAGTAGGAGGTCAGGGGTTTGTATTTACAGTAGGAGGTCTGGGGTCTATATTTATAGTAGGAGGTCAGGGGTCTGTATTTACAGTAGGAGGTCTGGGGTCTGTATTTACAGTACGAGGTCTGGGGTCTGTATTTACTGTAGAAGGTCAGGGGTCTGTATTTACAGTAGGAGATCTGGGGTCTGCATTTACAGTAGGAGGTCTGGGGTCTGTATTTGCAGTAGAAGGTCAGGGGTCTGTATTTACAGTAGGAGGTCTGGGGTCTGTATTTACAGTACGAGGTCTGGGGTCTGTATTTACAGTAGGAGGTCTGGGGTCTGTATTTGCAGTAGAAGGTCAGGGGTCTGTATTTACAGTAGGAGGTCTGGGGTCTGTATTTACAGTAGGAGATCTGGGGTCTGTATTTACTGTAGAAGGTCAGGGGTCTGTATTTACAGTAGGAGATCTGGGGTCTGTATTTACAGTATGAGGTCTGGGGTCTGTATTTACAGTAGGAGGTCTGGGGTCTGTATTTGCAGTAGAAGGTCAGGGGTCTGTATTTACTGTAGAAGGTCAGGGGTCTGTATTTACAGTAGGAGGTCAGGGGTCTATATTTACAGTGCAAGGTCTGGGTTCTGTGTTTACAGAAGGGGGTCAGGGGTCTGTATTTACAGTAGGTGGTCTGGGGTCTGTGTTTATAGTAGGTGGTCTGGGGTCTGTGTTTATAGTAGGTGGTCTGGGGTCTGTATTTGCAGCAGAAGGTCAGGGGTCTGTATTTATGTAGGAGGTCAGGGGTCTGTGTTTGCAGTAGGAGGTCTGGGGTCTGTGTTTACAGTAGGAGGTCTGGGGTCTGTATTTGCAGTAGGAAGTCTGGGGTCTGTATTTACAGTAGGTGGTCAGGGGTCTGTATTTACAGTAGGTGGTCTGGGGTCTGTGTTTATAGTAGGTGGTCTGGGGTCTGTATTTGCAGCAGAAGGTCAGGGGTCTGTATTTATGTAGGAGGTCAGGGGTCTGTGTTTGCAGTAGGCGGTCTGGGGTCTGTATTTACAGTAGGAAGTCTGGGGTCTGTATTTACAGTAGGTGGTCTGGGGTCTGTGTTTATAGTAGGTGGTCTGGGGTCTGTATTTGCAGCAGAAGGTCAGGGGTCTGTATTTACAGTAGGAGGTCTGGGGTCTGTGTTTACAGTAGGAGGTCAGGGGTCTGTATTTGCAGTAGGAGGTCTGGGGTCTGTATTTACAGTAGGAAGTCTGGGGTCTGTATTTACAGTAGGAAGTCTGGGGTCTGTATTTACAGTAGGTGGTCTGGGGTCTGTGTTTATAGTAGGTGGTCTGGGGTCTGTATTTGCAGCAGAAGGTCAGGGGTCTATATTTACAGTAGGAGGTCAGGGGTCTGTGTTTGCAGTAGGAGGTCTGGGGTCTATATTTACACTAGGAGGTCTGGGGTCTGTATTTACAGTAGGAGGTCAGGGGTCTGTGTTTGCAGTAGGAGGTCTGGGGTCTGTATTTACAGTAGGAGGTCAGGGGTCTGTATTTTTGAGGGTATAACTTCATAACTCCTAGGGTTTTCCTTTCCTGTTTGGCAGTGTCATTCTGACATAGACACCAGGATCAGTGAAGAAGCAGGAAGTGCTAACTCCCCGGACCCCAGAGTATGTGGGCTCAGGGCAATGCTATTATACTGTTTGGGATCTGGGGGCATTATACAGTGAGGGACCTGGTGAAAACATACTATGTGGGGTCACTAAGGATACCATTATACTGTGTGAGATCTGGGGCCATTATATTGTGTGGGATCTGGGGGCATTATACAGTGTGGGACCTGGTGACAACATAGTATGTGGGGTCATTGAGGAGAGCATTATACTGTGTGAGATCTGGGGCCATTATATTGTGTGGGATCTGGAGGCATTATACAGTGTGGGACCTGGTAACAACATATTATTTGGGGTCACTAAGTGGAGTATTAATTTGTATGAGATCTGGGACCATTATACTATGTGGGACATGGACACATTTTATAGTGTGGAAACTGGGGACATTACACTGTGTGGAGGCACTTAGGGGACAATATACTGTGTGAGGTCAAAAAGGAGAGCATTATGCTGTTTGGAGTCAATAAGGAGAGCATTGCACTGTTTGGAGTCAATAAGGAGAGCATTGTACTGTTTGGAGTCAATAAGGAGAGCATTGTACTGTTTGGAGACACTATGTAGGCAATATAATGTATGGAGGGAACTCCCTCCACAATATGGCCCCTGTAACATGATACAACTCTCCCCCCATGTTATCTTTTCCCCCTCTGTTAAATCCTGCATTTTCCCCTGATTATGAGGATTCATGTGCTATATTACTAAGACGTCAGGGCCAGGTATATGTGGGTGGCTGCAGGAGCTCTGTAAGTCATTGCATAATTTTGAGAACCATCTAAGGTCAGGGCCTCAGTGACAAGTCATCTGGGCCGCACCGAGGAGTCACAATGGCTCTATGACAAGCTTAATCTTGTGTTTTCGGCGCCATCTCCTTTCCATTTTCAGCACCAGAGACTTTGCGCCTAATAATTTGCTTTTTAAAGTGGATGCAATGAATCATATAATTCAGACGGGTTATATTGACATTGTTCTGAATGGTTCCTGAAACCTGTTTACTGTTTCCAAACTGCGTCCTTAGCGAAATGAATATGTGTAAATGTCTTTGTCACCGAGCTGTTTGTTATGTTGCATTTGGATCACAGACGACAGGAAGTTTGAGACGTGGATGGAATATTAGAGCGCTTTATTGTTTGCTTCATGTATTGATTCCAGCTACATTAAGGATGGCGGTACTTTTCCGCATGGGTGATATTACCTGGGAGGGGGATGTGGAGTATTATCCGTAGGATAAGTAGGATTCATACACTACAAATCCCAGAAGATAGAGATCAGCTTTTGTAAAGTTTAGGCTTTTAACCAAAACCCACGGCTCAGCGACCCCTTCCCCAGAACACATTTACTGTATATATTCTGTATTATAGGGATCAGTTATCTAAGGGATCATAGCAATAAAAAATAGGAAGACGTTCCAATTGTTGGGTCATAGCGAACCCCAGAAATGCAATTATTGTGGTTAAGGATCATAAAATTAACCCCTTCACTGCCCTAAACCACCAGGGAATCTGATGGTTATCCCTTCACTGCTCCAGAACACGAGGGAATCTGATGGTTATCCCTTCACTGGTCCAGAACACCAGCCATTTTAACATTAACCTTCCCCACATCAATTTCCTTAACCACCGGGGATCTTGATAAAACCACTTCACTGCCATAGACTACCAGGTAAAGTGACATTATCCCCTTCACAGCTAGTACTTAGATCCCTGTGCTTTAATATTAGGGATGACCAAGCCAACTCGAAACGAGTTTTTCAAACATTTTGGGTTTGGCTGAACCTAAGATTTCTGGGCATTGCCTCATTATATTCTAGAGTCTCTTCAGACCCCAAAGTATAATAATGGGGATTCCTGGGGAATTGCAGAGAAATGATAAACACTGATACCCACCATTCCTCACCTCTCTGGGCTCCGCTGTGGTGTCCAGTGTTTTCAGTGTCAGACTGAAGGGCCTAGGGCCCACCAGAGGAACTTGTTCTGGGGGCCAACCAACAGCTTCCTGGTAGTAGCCTGCACCCCGATTCCTTCACTGACATCTTACATATGTGCTCAATATCCGGCGTTACTGAGTATGTTCCCAGTATAGTCATCCCCTATAGTACTGTGCGTGCCCTAATAAAAAGGTAAATAATCTAAAAACAAGAAAAACAATACAGCGAGCGGCACATAGCGTGATACTGTTTACAGTTGTAAATGGTGGTGCTCAAAAATCAGCGTGGTCCACAGGTGTTGAGAACACACTCGCACTATATCAGAAAAGTGGTCCGGATGTACTCTCACCTTTATTTGTTTGTGCAATAAAGATTTCTTTTTGGAAAGCGTGGACGTCCTTCTACCTTTTTTTCCTCTGGGGAGAATTTCTTTCTCCAATTCTGAAGTTATAAAAAGATAAGGAAGGACACATCTGTACCTCCCCTATGCATGCCAAAGGACACTCTTTTGCTATATGATGGGTCAGTAGGGCTCTACGGATGCCTTAAAGGGGTTTTGCCATTATGGTCATTTACCCCTATTCACAGGACAGGGGCTGTGTCCCCCTAAAGCATGCTCGTGAATGGAGCACCAGTGAGCTTGCATGATTGGCACTCCATTCACTGCTATGAGGCTGCCAGGACTGTAATCTCCGGCAGTGCCCGGAGCCACGTACAAGTGAATGGAGCTCCGGAGCTCCATTCACAAGGAGGCTGTAGGGGGGACTTTCAATCCCCTGTCCTCCTGATCACTGCCATTGAGCCCCCAGCCATCGGACACTTAGTACCTGTCCATTATAAGACGCCACCTTTAAGATTGTGCATTAGGAGCTTTGCATTTGCATGCCATGATCATAGTATTCATATGTGATGTCATCAGTGGCACGTAGAGATGGGTGAAACTTGCTGCATTAGTTTTGCAAGTATTTGCAAGATTCATCTGACTTTTTCATTTCAAGAATTGCTAATATTATACTATGAAATCTATTCAGAATATAATAATCCCAGAATATAATAATTGGAGGCCCACTGGAGGTGAAGAAACATTATCAACACTTATACCCTCCCTCCCCTCTTCTTGGCTCCTTTCTGGCATCTAGTACTCCATTGCAGTTCACTTCAGTCATCTTGCAGCCTCTTCTGGCTTCCTTGATGATGTCATGTGCTCCAGGGGACTGCTAAGTCCTGTGAATTGGCCTTAGTGGTCACGTGGATCATGCCAATGTCATCGCACTTTAAAGCACGCCCCTTGTAACCACTGAGGCCAAATCACAGACTTTGTTGGTGAATCCAGGGCCTGTGACATCACCCAGAAGGCCAGAAGAGGCCTGAAGACGACCAAAGAGGAGGGAGAGGTGAAGGAAGGTGAGTATCAGTGTTCATTTTCCCTCACCTTCCCTGGGCCTGTGATCATTTCGGGTTTGGGTCAAACTCCAAAATCTTGGAAAATTCAGGTAGAATCCAGTTCATTCTTAACTGGTTTGCTCATCTCTTGTGTTGTACAAACAAGAAAGTAGGCTACCATGCTTTATACTACAGCCCCATTTGATTTGAACTATGGTAGTGCTGAGAGCCAGGGAGCACTCTGACTTGGCCATGGTATTTAAAGGAACTCTGTCACCAGAACTAAACATATCAACCATAACAGATAGGTAGGTTAGGGTCACCTGAATCAAATGGTGTTTTCCCCTTGTGAATCCGTGCCTCGGTTGCCGAGATATCACTATTTTTGTCAATAGACAAAAGAGCTGTTTGGGGCAACAAGGAAGCGGCCATTGGTCCAAAGAGCTCATTTGCATATTGAAAAACCAGCAATATCTCAGCAACGGGTACACTGATTCACAAGGGGAAAACACCATTTGTTTCAGGTAATCCTAACCTATCTATCTGCAGGGTTGGTTGAGATGATGGGGTCTGTTGACACACTCCCTTTAAATGGAGAGCTACGGCCAGAAACTTTACCAGCTGGTTTAGAGACAATGCCCCAAAATAATAGACTGCTTATGGGGTAAAATGATCCTGTAAGGTTTCCAGCCGGTCGAGTAAACAGTAGCCGAATCCTCCCGGGAGCCGGGTTTAATTAATAGTAGTAAGCAGATAGCGGGATGACTTATTACATAATTCCTGGTTTAGTGACAAACATAATGACAACATATTATTTACTCTGGGGCCAAGTCCTCTGCTTGTCCTTTATACTGGCATTATATCATGTTCGTCAACACACCCAATCATTCCCAGCCTGCCAAGTGAAAATGTTAAGCAGCCCCTCTTCAGATGATGTGCCAAGGATCACAAATTTATTGGTAGCAATTAATATAAATTGAACTGTGGAAGGAGAACATTAGCAGAATAGGATCTGACTGCACAGGAGGAATATACGGACTTCAATCCCCGGGGCCGCTATGTCACTGGAGTGGAAATGAAGATATATGTATATACTGTTACATATCGCATACAACATAGAGATACCTGAACGTCTTGTGCTTTTAGCTAAGGAGCCTCATATTGTCGTTCCAAATCATGCAAAAAGTCCAGGTGGATTTCATTTATTGGATATCCACCAGGTGGCGCTATATTTTGCTCCAGCAAAGCCATCTAGTAGCTATGGAGGCCTTTCAAAGCTTTAAATGTAAATATATTATTTTAATTTTAATATTTGTTTAATTAAAATCAGAGAAATTTCTATTATTTTATTATTTTCTCATTGTAATTTTTTTTTTTATTTTATTTTATCTGCTCTGTTAACAACATTTAGTGATACGCTATACAGAAGTCTCATGGCCATAGGCAGTAACAGTCTGGAGCCGACTCATTGAGGTGTATGGGAGAGTTTTCTAGACATGCTCTGTGCAGTAGCAGGAGAGGAGATAAAATGTGTCATCTATGGTCAGTAGTGGATTCAATGATAGTTCAGTGGTGTTATCTATAGAGGTATTATCTTCTATTGTAATACTGTATGTGACGTAAATGTGGGGACTGCTGCAAAGAAAACCCCTACAGAATTGGCAAATGTTGGACTATTATTGGGCTTAGTGACCAGAGTTAAAATTACAGGATAGTGTCACCAGAACCAACATATCACCACAGCCCTGCAGATAGATAGGTTAGTGTCACCTGAACCAAATAGTGCTTTTTCCCCCTATGTGAATCGCTGCCTCCATTGCTGAGATATCACAGTTTTTGTCAACATGCAAATTAGCTAGTTGGAGCAACGAGGGTGTGGCCACTGATCCAGAGAGCTTTGTCCTTGTGGCTACACAGAGTTCATTCACATATTGACAAATACTGCAATATCTCAGCAACGGAGTCAGCGATTCACTAGAGGAATACACTGTATGATTCAGGTGACACTAACCTATCTATCTGCAGGGCTGGGGTGATATGCTGGTTCCGGTGATGCTAACCTATCTATCTGCAGGGCTGGGGTGATATGCTGGGTCTGGTGACACTAACCTATCTATCTGCAGGGCTGGGGTGATATGCTGGGTCTGGTGACACTAACCTATCTATCTGCAGGGCTGGGGTGATATGCTGGGGTCTGGTGACAATAACCTATCTATCTGCAGGGCTGGGGTGATATGCTGGGTCTGGTGACACTAACCTATCTATCTGCAGGGCTGGGGTGATATGCTGGGTCTGGTGACACTAACCTATCTATCTGCAGGGCTGGGGTGATATGCTGGGGTCTGGTGACAATAACCTATCTATCTGCAGGGCTGGGGTGATATGCTGGGTCTGGTGACACTAACCTATCTATCTGCAGGGCTGGGGTGATATGCTGGTTCTGGTGACACTAACCTATCTATCTGCAGGGCTGGGGGGATATGCTGGTTCTGGTGACACTAACCTATCTATCTGCAGGACTGGGGTGATATGCTGGGTCTGGTGACTGTAACCTATCTATCTGCAGGGCTGGGGTGATATGCTGGTTCTGGTGACACTAACCTATCTATCTGCAGGGCTGGGGTGATATGCTGGGTCTGGTGACACTAACCTATCTATCTGCAGGGCTGGGGTGATATGCTGGTTCTGGTGACACTAACCTATCTATCTGCAGGGCTGTCCTGTATTACACAGCTGATGTTAATGGACACAATGTAATTCCTCCTTTGAACTGTAGTGGCCACTACATGGGAATTTAGTACTCACTACAAGGTTTCTCCACAGTTTACAGATAATTCTTGGCGGTTGAGATACACTTTGTGATCAGTTTATTGGCAATAGATCCTTTGTTGAATTGCTGCTACTACTGCTCTATCTCTATATGTACGAAAATTACTTATGTTATGATTATTAGTAGGACCATATTTGGAGAAAGCGCGACCACATCACTGCTTATCCTTTAAAATCATGGTTAAAACTGAGTTTTCAAAATGCACTATAAATTCTGGGAACAACAAGTCGGACTGTAAGATCTATCATCGCAAAACTATGTCTTAACCGTCCAAACCCCTAATTTAGTCTAGACCACCAGGGATGCTAGGTCTGAACCTTTAATCCACCGTAGACCACCAGAAATACTGGGTCTTAACCTCTAACACATCATAGACCACCAGGTATTCTAAGTCTTAACCTATAATACACCCTAGAGCACCAGGGATACTATAACTTAACCTCTACTATAGCCTGGACCTACAGAAATACAGTTTTAATCTAATGGAATCTACCATAGACTACAAGGAATACTAGGCATTAACCTCTAACCCACCCTAGACCACCAGGAATACTATATTGTAACCTCTCATCTATCCTAGACCAACAGGCATACAAGGTCTTAATTCCTAATCCACCCTAGACCCCTAATTCTCCTTGAACCTCCAGGGATCTCCATTACTCAAAATACTGCCAACTATGAACTAAGTAGTAGTAAGTGCACAATGTGAGTGTGACAGCTGGGGATGGAAGAAATCTTCACTGTGAGCACTTTGGAGCCGCCTAAAATCCCCCTTTTTTCCTTCATCCCTTGATTTTATCATTTTTTAGATTTAGATACACAGATAAGCCGTAATATACATGAAGGCTACAACATACAAAATAACAACACAATGACCCCTGAATTTAGCTGATTCCTCCTCTATACATTATGTTTCTGTCCGTGGAGATGTACATGAATTAGGTGGGCTGATTTTATTGTGCTCTTCCCCCCTACAAGTCAATATCCCCCTAATTAATTTACTGCGGCTCCACATGGCAATTATTCCTGCCGCAGATGTTTCATTCAATATATTGGACACAGGATGAGTTCAGAAGAAACTTTACAAACCATATATAAGAGTATCCATAACCAGGGCGATGTGTTAATATATTGATGTACATGCGGTAATTAAGAACATCATATGTTACAGAGTGCAAAGGGGGTGGTAATGAATTATCTATCTATCTATCTATCTATCTATCTATCTCATATCTATATATCTATCTCATATCTATCTATCTATCTATCTCATATCTATCTATCTCATATCTATCTATTTATCTATCTATCTATCTCATATCTATCTATCTATCTCATCTCTATCTATCTATCTATCTATCTCCTATCTATCTATCTATCTCATATCTATCTATCTCATATCTATCTATCTCATATCTATCTATCTATCTCCTATCTATCTATCTCATCTCTATCTATCTATCTATCTATCTATCGATCTCATATCTATCTCATATCTATCTATCTATCTCATATCTATCTATCTATCTCATATCTATCTATCTATCTATCTATCTATCTATCTCATATCTATCTATCTATCTATCTCATCTCTATCTATCTATCTATCTCCTATCTATCTATCTATCTATCTATCTCATATCTATCTATCTATCTCATATCTATCTATCTATCTATCTCATATCTATCTATCTCATATCTATCTATCTCATATCTATCTATCTCATATCTATCTATCTAATCTCTATCTATCTATCTATCTATCTATCTATCTATCTATCTATCGATCTCATATCTATCTATCTCATATCTATCTATTTATCTATCTATCTATCTATCTCATATCTATCTATCTATCTATCTCATCTCTATCTATCTATCTATCTCCTATCTATCTATCTATCTATCTATCTATCTATCTATCTCATATCTATCTATTTATCTATCTATCTATCTCATATCTATCTATCTATCTCATATCTATCTATCTATCTATCTATCTATCATCTATCTATCTATCTCATATCTATCTATCCCATATCTATCTCATATCTATTTATCTATCTATCTCATATCTATCTATCTATCTATCTATCTATCTATCTATCTATCTATCTATCTATCTCACAAACACATGCAGCACTCCATAAGGCTGAGTACAGTTATTTGTCCTTTATTCTGATCTGTCAGAGGATTAAGGGTATGTTCACACTGAGTTTTTTGCAGGCTGATTTTGAGGCGGAATCCGCCTCAAAATCCATCTCAAAAAACGACTCCCATTAATTTCAATGGGAGTCAGTAGCAGTTTTATTCCTCTAGCTGATTTTTTCAGCTACAGTTAAAAAAAGTGCCTCGACCTATCTTCAGGCGGATTATGCCTTGAAAAACCCATTGAAATCAATGGGAGGCGGAAAAATTGCAACACAGTTTTTGATGCGGTTTTTGACACAGGTTTTGCAAAACGTCAAAAACAACAAGCGTTTTCTAAAGGGAAGTTACCAGGTCCATACAGTGTGCTGGAGAAAAAAACTTCGGCAAAAAACAAGATAAAAACTGCGACAAAAAACGCAACAAAAACCACATCATGTAAAAAAAAGCGTAAAAAAAACATTTCCTAATTCCTGAAGCAGATTTTTTCAGCCTGCAAAAAACTCTGTGAACAGACCCTAAAACTGACATTAAAGTTTGCCACATTTATGCATACAAACAGGAGAATTTGCATTTGTATCCGTCTTTAAGTCAATGTAAAAATAAAAATGTATGGCCTTCCGTTGGGTTTCCAGTTTTCTGAATGGAACAAAAGGGCAGCAAACTACTGTTGTGTGAGTCTACCGTAAATTTTAAAAAAAAATCCAAAAGCATAATCAGATGCCTCACATGTACAGATGTGTCCTTTAGTGCCTTTTCCTTTTGTTTGACATATCCAGAGATGTCTGACCAGAGATAACCAACTTTGAAAAAAAAATCATGGTTTCTTGATACTCTGTTGGGAGTTGTTTCTAATACATGTGAGATATGTGGCCACCTGGTGGTTGTGATATGAATTGCAGCCTCTCAAAATTTTTGTGTGCATGTTACAATATTGTAGCAAATTGGTTTCAGGAGAAATTGTAGCCCTAAACACAATTCACATAAAGTTATCATGGAGATCATACTGAGAATTTACTGTAAGTCATTTTTGTAGAAATTTTTTGCTAGACATGTTTGCCCTCTTAGGGCAAGATATAATGGGATAGAGGACGGCATATTGCCGAGTTTTGTATTATCATCGATTGCTCGGATAAGTTAGTTACATTCAGCAGAGATGTTACATGATAGGGGTTTAGTTCTTTGCCTTCCCGGCCTTGTGTTCTCTCCCCTCCCAGTCCAGGCTGGATGTAAATACTTTTCATTTTGCAGGTATTTGAGAATTCCCCATTGCTTCACAGGTTAAATCCCGCTCGAGCCCTCTGCTATTACTTATGCATAACTAGAAGTATAATGGTATGCAGGAAAATCTTGTGGAGTGAAAAATAGTAGTTGTTCACGATGAGAAATTATTTACAGCAAGGAAACCTCAAGGTCAGACTTCTGAATACACATGAATTTTTGCACAACAATTAAAGACTGTTCTGCATAGCAGAGCTCTGCATTATAATGAAGCTTTCCTGGGCTTTATGGCCGCAAGAAAACTCCGCATTGCACATTTATCAGGATGGGTTTTATTTTGTTCAATAAAAAAATAAAAAATGAATAAAAGTTCCTCCAACTTTCTCAAATTACTAAATTTTGAAGTCAGTCAAGGAATGGGCCAATTTACTCTTTCTGTCCCTCGATCATGACTATCAGGGTCGGAATGGAATTAAGCAGCCACCTAGGTCCCCAAGCCCAAAAAATATTGTCAAAAGGATGACTTTGTTGGACATCCCAATCCAAAACCATGAGTGATACCATGACTTAGGCTCCTTTTGCTGATATAAAGGTCTCCACTCTTCAGAGAAGACTTTTCACAAAATTTTTGAATGTGTCAGTGGGAGTTTTTTCTTTTCTGTATTTGTGAAGTAAGGCCCCGATGTTGGATACGAAGGTCCAGATAGCCATCAGTACTCTAATTCATCACAAGGGTATCAATTTGGGATGAGGTCTGGGTTCTGAGCAGCCCCATGAGTAACTCCACATCAAGCTCATCACACCATGTCTTTATGGTCCTCAAAAGAAAAATTAGCCTTGACTGGAAATAATGAACCAAACCCTGAAAAACAACCCCATACTATTATACCTCCTCTACTACAATTACAGTAGGCACTATGATTTCCAGTGGAATTCTTCTGTATCCCAAAGGAACAGGCACTGGACCACCATTGTAACTCCAGGGAACAGGTGTTGGTCCATCATGTGTGTCCACCACTGTGTCTCAGGGAATTTAATAGAGATGGGCAAACCTCTCAGGATTCGTTTCATTTTGGGTGGCTTGGTTCCAAGATTTGTTTCAGCTCGAACAAGTCCAGTTCAAACCACACCTTCCCTCACCTCTTTTGGGCCTCCTTACAGCATCCGACACTCTCTTTCCACCTCCTCTATGACGTCATGTGCCTGGGGTCACCACTAAGGCCTGAGTGGAGACTAGCTACCATAGACTGCACACAGTAAATCCAGGAGACTCTGCTTTACTCACTCTCACTCACTCAGAAAAAATCCCTGGATACAGAGAAGTAATGACATGTACTGATGTGAGTAAACTGTTTTGGTTGTGATAGAAAGCTCCTATTTAGCTACAGCATCAGACTTACACGAGGTTCACACTAGTGTTGGGCTTTGCGTTCTTGGGGACCCATAAAATGGAAACCCAATCCACTTAAAAAGCAGTTACCCGTGAAAACTGCGGACCACCTTAGACTATAATTGGGTCCGCCGGGTTTCCGCCTGAATAATGCGTAGAGAAAAGTCCTGGAATGGGACGGAATCCCCGAACGGTCACCCAACGCAGGTGTGGTTGTAGTCTAAGCCTGTCTTCCTTTGCCTCTCCCTGCTCACTCCTCCCTCCCCTTTCCATAGACTTCTATAGACATACAGTACAGACCAAAAGTTTGGACACACCTTCTCATTCCAAGAGTTTTCTGTATTTTCATGACTATAAAAATTGTAGATTCACACTGAAGGCATCAAAACTATGAATTAACACATGTGGAATTATATACTTAACAAAAAAGTGTGAAACAACTGAAAATATGTCTTATATTCTAGGTTCTTCAAAGTAGCCACCTTTTGCTTTGATTACTGCTTTGCACACTCTTGGCATTCTCTTGATGAGATTCAAGAGGAAGTCACCTGAAATGGTTTTCACTTCACAGGTGTGCCCTGTCAGGTTTAATAAGTGGGATTTCTTGCCTTATAAATGGGGTTGGGACCATCAGTTGTGTTGTTCAGAAGTCAGGTGGATACACAGCTGATAGGCCTACTGAATGGAGTGTTAGAATTTGTATTATGGCAAGAAAAAAGCAGCTAAGTAAAGAAAAACGAGTGGCCATCATTACTTTAAGAAATGAAGGTCAGTCAGTCCGAAAAATTGGGAAAACTTTGAAAATGTCCCCAAGTGCAGTGGCCAAAACCATCAAGCGCTACAAAGAAACTGGCTCACATGATGACCGCCCCAGGAAAGGAAGACCAAGAGTCACCTCTGCTGCGGAGGATAAGTTCATCCGAGTCACCAGCCTCAGAAATCGCAGGTTAACAGCAGCTCAGATTAGAGACCAGGTCAATGCCACACAGAGTTCTAGCAGCAGACACATCTCTACAACAACTGTTAAGAGGAGACTGTGTGCAGCAGGCCTTCATGGTAAAATAGCTGCTAGGAAACCACTGCTAAGGACAGGCAACAAGCAGAAGAGACTTGTTTGGGCTAAAGAACACAAGGAATGGACATTAGACCTGTGGAAATCTGTGCTTTGGTCTGATGAGTCCAAATTTGAGATCTTTGGTTCCAACCACCGTGTCTTTGTGGGACGCAGAAAAGGTGAACGAATGGACTCTACATGCCTGGTTCCCACCGTGAAGCATGGAGGAGGAGGTGTGATGGTGTGGGGGTGCTTTGCTGGTGACACTGTTGGGGATTTATTCAAAATTGAAGGAATACTGAACCAGCATGGTTACCACAGCATCTTGCAGCAGCATGCTATTCTATCCGGTTTGTGTTTAGTTGGACCATCATTTATTTTTCAACAGGACAATGACCCCAAACACACGTCCAGACTGTGTAAGGGCTATTTGACCAAGAAGGAGAGTGATGGGGTGCTACGCCAGATGACCTGGCCTCCACAGTCACCAGACCTGAACCCAATCGAGATGGTTTGGGGTGAGCTGGACCGCAGAGTGAAGGCAAAAGGGCCAACAAGTACTAAGCATCTCTGGGAACTCCTTCAAGACTGTTGGAAGACCATTTCAGGTGACTAGCTCATCAAGAGAATGCCAAGAGTGTGCAAAGCAGTAATCAAAGCAAAAGATGGCTACTTTGAAGAACCTAGAATATAAGACATATTTTCAGTTGTTTCACACTTTTTTGTTAAGTATATAATTCCACGTGTGTTAATTCATAGTTTTGATGCCTTCAGTGTGAATCTACAATTTTTATAGTCATGAAAATATAGAAAACTCTTGGAATGAGAAGGTGTGTCCAAACTTTTGGTCTTTACTGTATGTAATCTGTCATGTGACTTGCAGTTTATATTGAGATGGATATAGCAGGGATATTCAGAGTAAAAGTCATTTTAGAAGAGGAAGGGGGCCAAAGATGAGAGCAGAAAAAGCATTTCCCGCACTATTAATTTATGCAAAGTTTGTTGAAAATTTAGAAACCACAAATGTGTCACCTACAATTTTACATAGGATTGCAAAAAAAAAGAATCACACTGCAGGATTGTACAGTAATACAACGGCAGCCGAACAGAATGAAATAATAAACCCCGCTCTGTTACATCTGTATAGAGTTGCCCTTTCAATGCCAGAAAAGATGAAAATTAAGAGTCCTCAGTTGTTGATTCCTCTTAATGGGTAACTATAAGATGATGATAAATGGAGACTTTCCAGACCACTTAGGTCTCTTCTTCACGCATGGTATGTAATACAATATCTGAAGAGTCACATATTGATACACAAAGGATATGGAAATAGTTCAGAGAATAAGACTGGAGAACACGGCACAGGGATATTTATTCCCTTGAATGCAAGAAATTCTACATTGTAATCATCTGCTACCTCATAGAACAACTGGCGGTAACAATATATCACATTATTCTGGAGTGTTTTTTGCAGCGTCATCCACCTTCACATTGTTGTGACTAAAGAATGTTCACATTTATGTACAGATGCTGGAGAAAACTGGAAAATATGTTACATGATGTCCCTTCCTTACTTGTCCTCGTGGCTGAGCATGGCCAGATAAGTGTGACATGATGATCAGCTTTTCAAGACAGTATTGTGTTGTTATATTGTGGCACAAATCACACAGCCACCCAGTGGTGATCTTGTGAATTGCAGCCTGCCAAGTTTTTTGCAAGCATATTGCAATATTAAATTGGTTCATGAGAAATTGCAACCCTAACCAAATTCTACAAATGCTACATTAAGGGGTTGTTCAGGGAGTTTAGACTAATTTTCCTGATCTGATGGACTCTTGATGATGGATCCAGGGTTCCAAACCCCAGGTCACATGATACAGGTAATTTACCTGTGAGATCAGGTGAGGAGGGATAGAGCAGAGCAACCAGGGGTCCATCATCAAGAGTCCACTGGATCAGGTAAGTTAATCACAACTCCCTGGACAACCCCTTTAAGGGTTTGTGAATATGTATATTGTATTAGAGTGTATGTACAGATGTTCCTCTTGGCTTAACATATCCTAAGATGAGCGGGACAAAATGACAAGCTTTTCAAATACACATGATTTTGCAATACTCTGTTACAAGATGTCTATCCTGTACGTGTCTATATGAAGCCCTCCTATGGTCGTGATGTGAATTGCAGCCTGTCAAGGGTTTTGTTATAATGTCACAATATTGAATTGGATTGGATTCATGAGAAACGGCAGTCCTTAACCCCTTCAGGGTGCCGCCGGTATTTTCTCTTAGGTTTTAGTTTGTTTCCTTAGGATAGGCCATCCATATCAGATCAGTGACTCTTGGCAATCCTGTTGGCAATAGTTGTTTTTGTAGCATATTCCACAGATTCTCAATCAGATTGAAATTTGGGGAATTTCAAGGTCAAGTCATCAACTTAATCTGTTTGTCATGTCCCTCAAACTGCCACTGCCACTAGGGGGCGTCATCTATGAAGGGGGTACTTGGTCTCTACAATGTTTAGGTAAGTGGTACGTGTCACAGTAACATCCATTGTGCTGACTTAGCCTATAATAAATTTTTTTCCAGGGCCACTTTCAGCTCCCAATCTGACCTGCACCACTTGGCCCAGCATGGCATCACTTCCCTAATTGCTTTCTAATAGTAGTAAATGACGGGGCTCGTCCCGATATAGAGATACTAATGCTAGAGACCTCTAAATAAAGCCGCACACATCGCTCTAAAGCTAAATGTATTTCTGTCTTGCAGTTTTCTCAGCGTGTGGGAAGAACCTTCACCTAAAAACAGAGAAATTCCACCATTTATAGACCCGGAATAGATTGATATTGTACAAGCCCCACAAGCCGCAATTATGTAATTACACATTTAATATCCTATAATTATAGGCCAGGAAAGAGTCATTATTATGAGAACGCTGAATATCAATATAGGAATCGTAAAACAATACCGGAAAATGGAACACAATTAAACCTATTCAGTCCCGAGAACGCGCTCGGCAATAACACGGGCTGATCATAGTAACCGAAGCTTTATCGTACCGCAGAGACTGAGTATATTCAATCCATTCTGGTCAATTTTTGGTGCCAGTTAGAGATGGACAAACCAGCTCATAACTAGAGATGAGCGAAAACTGGTTTATAATGAAAAAAAAGGTTGATTAAGAATTTTACCACAATTTTTGGTTCAGCTGAACGTGAAATTTCTGGAGTTCCTGACACAAGAACTATTATTATACTGGATCTCTTCAGGCCCAGGGAAGGAAATTTAGAAATATAGATCCTCACCTTGCCTGGGATTCTTGTCTTCATCTGCAAGCTCTGGAGGCCTCTTCTGGGCTCTTCTCACACTAGGTCTGGAGTCACCACTGAGGTCTGAGATTGGGCCTTTGTGGTTATGTGGGGCTCACATAAGTCATAATGCTTTGACCCAGTGAGGTCCGGGAAGAGACCGCAAAAGTTTGCGGATGAAGAAGCAGGAAAGCAGTCATAGAAGGTGATGAGAGGTGAGTATGTGTGTTTTTTATTTGGTTTGCACCTCACCTTGGTGTCCAGTTATTATACTCTGGGGTCTAAAGAGTCACAAAAGTATAATACGGTGGCCATTTTAGTTCACCCAAGGCAGCAGGTACAGGCAATAGATACAGGCAGTAGATATAGACAGTAGGTACAGGCAGTAGATACAGGCAGCAGATACAGGCTGTAGATACAGGCAGCAGGTACAGGCAATAGATACAGTCAGCAAGTACAGGCAATAGATACAGACAGTAGGTACATGTAATAGATACAGGCAGCAGGTACAGGCAATAGCTACAGGCAGCAGGTACAGGCAATAGATACAGGCAGTAGGTACAGGCAATAGATACAGGCAGTAGATATAGGCAGTAGGTACAGGCAGTAGATACAGGCAGCAGATACAGGCAGCAGGTACAGGCAATAGATACAGGCAGCAGGTACAGGCAGTAGATACAGGCAGTAGGTACAGGCAATAGATACAGGCAGCAGGTACAGGCAATAGATACAGGCAGCAGGTACAGGCAGTAGATACAGGCAGTAGGTACAGGCAAGAGATACAGGCAGCAGGTACAGGCAATAGATACAGGCAGTAGGTACAGGCAATAGATACCGGCAGCAGGTACAGGCAATAGATACAGGCAGCAGATACAGGCAATAGATACAGGTAGCAGATACAGGCAGTAGGTACAGGCAATAGATACAGGCAGCAGGTACAGGCAATAGATGCAGGCAGCAGATACAGGCAATAGATACAGGCAGCAGATACAGGCAATAGATACAGGAAGCAGATACAGGCAATAGATACAGGCAGCAGGTACAGGCAATAGATACAGGCAGTATAAACAGGCAACAGATACAGGCAGCAGATACAGGCAATAGATACAGGCAGCAGATATAGGCAATAGATACAGGCAGCAGATACAGGCAGCAGATACAGACTATAGATACATGCAATAGATACAGGCAGCAGATATAGGCAATAGATACAGGCAGAAGATACAGGCAATAGATACAGGCAGCAGGTACAGGCAATAGATACAGGCAGCAGGCACAGGCAATAGATACAGGCAGCAGATACAGGCAATAGATACAGGCAGCAGGTACAGGCAATAGATACAGGCAGCAGGTACAGGCAATAGATACAGGCAGCAGGTACAGGCAATAGATACAGGCAGCAGATACAGGCAATAGATACAGGCAGCAGATACAGGCAATAGATACAGGTAGCAGATACAGGCAATAGATACAGGCAGCAGGTACAGGCAATAGATACAGGCAGCAGATACAGGCAATAGATACAGGCAGCAGATACAGGCAATAGATACAGACAGCAGGTATAGGCAATAGATACAGGCAGTAGGTACAGGCAGCAGGTACAGGCTGCAGGTACAAAGATCACAGACTATAAGTCCCATGTGATAACTAACACTTTTATTCTATGTATTATGTAAATGAGAGTCAGGGAGTCACACGCTGCATATGTCCAGATGGCACCTCCTGTCCATGGAGTTTTGATGATTTATTTAAAGAGGACTTGTCATTGCTCCTGACTTGAGATGGGCGAACCTCACGAGATTCAATTTGACAGATATTCATAAGATTTGGCCCTTTACTTAGTTTTGGGCTGAACTTGTTCAGCACAAACTAGAAGTGCTATTATTATACTCTGGGGGATATATTTAATGGGCTCATTCCCATGAATAGAAGGAGAATCCAGAGGGCTGTCTTGAGACATAGTGGTTCGCTGCTTGGAGCCTGCATGAAAGGCCTGGAAAGCTTGAGAAGAAGGTACCATGCACTTATACTTCAACTGGTTCTTGGAACCGTAGTACCATCAATTCCTTACTCAGTGGTGAAACGGGTTTGCAGAAGACATGCAAAAACACAGTGTCTGTTGCTGGGTCTAGAGAACCTGTCTGCTATTCTAACCACCTGAAAGCAGTACATTGAAAGAACCCTACATTGAAATCTTGGCATCTGAAATGTGTTTCTTCTTTCAGCAATGGGTGACTCTAGTCAGTGACCTTCAAGGGGCAGTGTGGCTGGGCAGCTGCTTTGTGAGGGCTGACTAAATAGGCCGTGGTATTGGTCATAGCCAGAGTGAGCACCATATGAGACACAAGGGTAGATGTGAACACTATTGAAGAGCGAGTGACCTCGGATGGTTTAATGCCACTACGCCATGCAAGTTCATAGCATTGACTTCCATGCTGGTCCCTTATTATATTGCACACCGTCCCTTGGTGCTGGTGGCAAATTGCTGAGTGCACAGGTAACATTCCTACAATACCCCTTTAAGGTTACTGAGTTACAAGTCTTAATGAAGGCAAAGAGATAGAAGAAATTGGTTTGGTTTAGCACTAAACCATGGTGAGGAGTCTTAGGAACTCTCCCTTTTCTCACTCTTAACTCTCCATTTGGTGGTGGATGTGCTGTAGACTGCATCAGGCAGGCAGATAATGTAAAGCAGGATAGCAAAGTCAATAGTCAGAAGATAGTCCAAATCCAAGTATGACCCAAGCGATAACCAGAAGAAAAGATACAAGGACTAAGCTCAAAGGCAAACTAGCTACAATAGCTACAGAACATAGGAAATACAGCAAGGAGCTCAGCCTGATATTCGGAGGTCTGGAAGCCATCGTCCCTTGAAAAGTTCAAGTCAAGCTGATGTGGCCAGGAGCAGAAATATGGAAGGCAAGAAGTTGTAAAGATTGGGGGAAATGTTCCAGAACCGGAAAACAATTTGACTCATTACTTAGTCACTGTCAATAGCTGCCAAGCAACACATCTGTTCTAATAGTGCACATGGAGAAACCTCTTTACTGTAGGATGTATCCCATAGATATAAGGTATGATAAATGGGATCCATCCCTCTAGCAGATGTCATTCTCCTGTCTAGGCCTCTGCAGTTCAATATGGAAGGTCAATGCCTATTTAGGGAATCAATTTGCTCCATGCAGAGTTGATATTGAATGGGAAACGTGTGAGGATCAAGACGGATTGCTCAATCAAAAAACCTACTGGACTTTCTTAACTCAATGTAATGTGTTTTGTTTTGGCGTCATGACTTTTCTATGGACAGGAAATCTATAGAAGGTAAATGTATTGACATGTGGAAATCTGTTCTCACTGTGTTAACCTGCATGCCGGGCCTGGGTTTACCCTTAGTAAAATACTAAAAAGAGTTTTCTAGAACTACAGTATTGATAACCTAGGTAACCAATATGAGCTTGGTCGGGATCTGACAAAGTGTGGCAATTTAGTCACAAGTGTGTTTAAGCTGCAGTTAGACAGGGCAGAAGACACACCAAAAGCTCATAAGTTTCTAAATTACATTTGGCAATTGTCCCACCATGTTCACTACATTCTTTTTATTCTATTTGTGACTTTTTTACAAACTTACCACCCATTCCCCCCTCCGGTTAAATCTAAGTCCCTCTCTCCTTCCCTCACCTACAGTATGTGCAGCTCCCATTCTCTCTTCACCTTCCTCAACCACCTTAACCCACCTTGTGCTTCTTTGCAACAAATTAGACAATCTCACAAATCACTAAACCATCTGCTGTCTCTCGATGTTCTCCTGCTACTAGCTGCTCGGGACGTCTCTCCAAACCCTGGTCCTTCTTCTGCTAACCTCAACTCCATACCTGTCTCACCAAGAAACCCTGCTAACTTTATTAATATTCGCTGTCTGCCGTCTCCTTCTCCTCCACCAGTCTCCTTCTTTTGTACTCTCTAGGATGCCCATTCAGTCTGCAACAAACTTGACATTATTCAAGATCTCTTCATTTCAAAGTCTTTTAACTTTGTTGGCTGTCACTTAAGCTTGCATTAAATAGTCCGACACGGCCTCTCCTGCTCATCTCTGTTATGATGGCCATTTTCTCACACTCCTAGACCTGAGGATAGACAAGGTGGAGGGGTAGGCATCCTTCTATTTCCACAATGCACTTTTCAGGTTTTTCCCCCAGTACCATCGCTCTCCTTCCCCTCTTTTGAAGTCTAGACTATCAGACTTTACCGCCATTTCTTCCGGTGAGTAACTGTCATCTACTGTCCCATTGGCTCACCCTACCAGTTCTTAGATCACTTTTCTTCACAGTTTCCCAACTTCCTATCCTGTGAAATTTCTACGCTCATTATGGGTGACATTAACATTCCCATTAACACCCCTGTCTCGCCATCTGCAACCTTGGCACACTCCTCAAATATGTTTTCTTCAGCAATGTTCAACATGTGCTAAATGTTTGTGGAGAAAACCTGTGGACAGCCGTGGCACTGTTTTGGAGATAAAGCAGCCACGATTGTGGCACTTTTGCTACCATTATACATTATTGGGTTCTTTCTTTGTTTCTTTGATGTTTAACCGTCTTTGCGTTCGCAGTGTAACCGCGGTGGCATTTTGCAGTGAAGACTAAATGTGTTGAACTTAACTATTGCTCTAATCATTAATAATTCTGTCACCGATGTCAGGGTCTTATTTGTATGCCGCTCTGCTGGGAATCAATAGCACTTTTCTTTCTCCACATTCATCTGCAGAGTGATGTCCTCTTGAGTGAAAAGCCAATTATATTATCATGATTATACAAATAATAAGAAAGAAGTAGCGCTACCCCGGGATATTACGTATTAATGGCCAATTACCACTCAAGCAAACACGGTAAAAGTTCAATCTATTTTATCTGTTTATTCTGTATTTTTATTCATACTTTACAATTTCATTTATTTTATTCATATTTTACTACTTTTTGTGTATTTGTACATTTTTTTCTATTGCATTCTGTATTGATTATTTTTCAATATTTGCTAATTTTTTTATTATTTTTCTATTTTCAATTACATTTCACTATTTTCCTTTTATTACAATTTTGTTCTATTTTACTATTGTTATAATTGAATTTTTTTTTCAATTTTTATTTTTACTATTATTTTCCTTTATGTTTTTATTTCTTGTTTTTGTTATTTATTTTTTATTTTTAATCATAATTTACCATTTTTAATTTTTTTTTAATGTTTTTAAAGCTTTTTTTTATTATTTTTCTGTTTTTACAATTTTGTTCTATTTTACAAATTTTAGAATTGTATTCATTTTTACTATATCTCTATTTTTGTTATTTTTTTTTCTTTACTTCACATCTGTTTGTTTTTGGTAATGAAATTTTTTATTATTTCCTTTATTTTTAATCATATTTTACTATTTTACATTTTTATATTTGCTATGTACTATTTTTCTCTGCACATTTTTTTGCTATTTTCAATTACCTTTAACAATTTTTTCTGTTTAATTATTTTACTATTTTTCTGTTTTTACATTTTTGTACTGCAGTTTACCATTTTTCTAATTTTATTTATTGCTATCTTTCTATTTTCCTATTTTTTCTTTTCTTTATTTCTTTTTGTTATTATAAGTTCTTGAATATATCTTTACTCCAGCACAAATGCACTGTAGAAGACTATTAATGTAGGCTCATTAGACATTCATGGTCTTTGGTTATTATTAGATGCTAAGCGCATGTTTCTGTAAGATTAATTTGTAGCTATGGATAAAGTGAATATAACTTAGTTAAAATGTTTTCTTCTTTATTATAAAGGATTATGGCTTGTATATTTTCTTATGGGTTATCTGCAAGACATAGGGAACTGGATATTTAAAGAGATTATTCCAGGGTTCATTTTTATACCAAAAGTCCTAAAAGACTGTTAAAGGGGTTTTCCAGGCCCCAGTTGTTTTCTTATACTGATGGAGGTACTGGTGTTGAGTGGCAGCCCCATCCACTGTATAGTGATGGCTCCGGGGTACTGCAGCTCCTGACCTATGACTTGAATAGCACTGCTTCCAGTCCTGTCCAGTGGATCAGCTGATCAGTGCAGGGTTGGGTTGCCAGGGTCATCAGTATTAAAAAAAAATCTAAGGACTAAAAAAACCTCTTCAATAAGGTGTATATACTGTATATATAGAGATTCAAAGCAATAGTCTCTGTAAGCCATTGTGAGCAGGAGAGTTAGGGACCTGGGTACTGTTTTCTCTAAGCTGGGTAACACAGAGCTGCTTTAATCCCTAATAATTGGCAATAAAGCAACTGGATACACAGGAACACTTAGCAACCAAGCCAAATAGTGATACACAATGTCTACAGCCTGCACAGTGAAGGTTATTGTTTGCCTCACTGGTGGTCTAGGGCAGTGAAGGGGGTAATAGCATCATTACTGGTTGACTATGGCAATAATGGGGATTTGTTACAGTATATCTGGGGGTCTAGAACTGTCATGGGGATTAAATATAGCATTCCTGGTGGCCTAGGACAGTGATAGGGATTAGTTACAGTATCCTGTATATGGTCTAAGGCAGTGATGGGGGTAAATTACAGTATACCTGTTGGTCTAGGACAGTGATGTGGGGTTAGCTACAGTATTCCTGATGGTCTAGGACAGTGATGTGGAGTTAGTTACAGTATACCTGGTGGGATAGGGTAGTGATGTGGTGTTACAGTATTCCTGATGGTCTAGGACAGTGATATGGGGTTAGTTACAGTATACTTGGTGGGATAGGGTAGTGATGTGGTGTTAGTTACAGTATTTCTGATGGTCTAGGACAGTGATGTGGAGTTAGTTACAGTATACCTGGTGGGATAGGGTAGTGATGTGGTGTTAGTTACAGTATTCCTGATGGTCTAGGACAGTGATATGGGGTTAGTTACAGTATACTTTTTGGGATAGGGTAGTGATGTGGTGTTAGTTACAGTATTTCTGATGGTCTAGGACAGTGATGTGGAGTTAGTTACAGTATACCTGGTGGGATAGGGTAGTGATGTGGTGTTAGTTACAGTATTCCTGATGGTCTAGGACAGTGATGTGGGGTTAGTTACAGTATTTCTGATGGTCTAGGACAGTGATGTAGAGTTAGTTACAGTATACCTGGTGGGATAGGGTAGTGATGTGGTGTTAGTTACAGTATTCCTGATGGTCTAGGACAGTGATGTGGGGTTAGTTACAGTATTTCTGATGGTCTAGGACAGTGATATGGGGTTAGTTACAGTATACTTGGTGGGATAGGGTAGTGATGTGGTGTTAGTTACAGTATTTCTGATGGTCTAGGACAGTGATGTGGAGTTAGTTACAGTATACCTGGTGGGATAGGGTAGTGATATGGGGTTAGTTACAGTATACCTGGTGGGATAGGGTAGTGATGTGGGGTTAGTTACAGTATACCTGGTGGGATAGGGCAGTGATGGGAATTAATTACATCATTCCTGGTGGTCTTGGCCAGCAGTAGATTTTTTTTAACAAAATGACATCAAAACTTATATAAACATAGAGAATCTTCGTATAAAGGTTGATCCAGGATGGTGGCACTTAGTATTAGGAGGGAAAACTTTCTTTTCTAGAATAGAATGATTCATGTCTTATGGTTTTGCTTTTTTTTTCCTTCCTCTGGATGAATAGGGATAAACAAAATTCTAATATTTAATCCTCCCACCTTCTTTTGATCCAGCCACCCCTTTTTTGAAGGTATGTCTTTCATCCGTAATATCTACTGCATGTAAGTACAGAAGTGTCCAACCTTAACTTAGCTCAGACTTGGGTAAGATCTCCAGTTTCCCATGCAACCAGTCCAATACAATATCCCAACATGCTAGGAAACCTCTCGAAAGGACTGAAACCCACAACACAACCACTGGGCGGCCACACATCAAAAAAACACTATTGTCTTGACATCCTACCTGTCCTGGGACAAATGTACCGTATCAGAACATGTCCAGCCAAGAGGAAAGGCAAAGAAAGAAATGCAATTCTCTGCAGTGATTAGGTCTAGGCTATCCATGGACTTTTCTACTACAATATCTTCAATAGCACAGTCCACACAAGTTACAGAAGATTTGTATAGGGTACATCTGTCTCATGCAAAAACCATGAGACCTACCATGTGTCAAAATTTGTGTGCAATCCCAACCCTAACAATACACTAGCTTACACTTTTCTTCTAAAACCTTTTCCATGCTCAGTTTATTTCACAGAATTGAAAGGGCAGTGTTTAGTCGCCCCCTAATATCTTCGAAATTGTATGTTCTAGTTGCCTACATGCATATCTCACGCACATAACCCATAATCATCCCAAAACAACAAAATCAAGCTCGACTAATTTCCAGGTGCTGGAAATGGACTGTCTTGCTAGCTGAAATGTTACCCTTCGAGGCAGCTACAGGGGGCCAAGTTATGTGCTGTCCAGCCCCACGTCTACCTTTTAATGGTGCTCCACATGACCAAATTTTTCCCGTAATACCAAATGGCTTCTCATTGTTGAGCTTTGTAAATGAATGGTATGCACACTAATAATTTCACGTGTATCTAGGGGAACATTTATACAATGTTATTTTTGCTGTCAAAATCACAGCTGGAAAGTTGCTTAGTGCTATTCTCCCCTGAAGCTATCAAACTAACAGTAACTGGAGACATTATTGGCATTCATGGCTCTTTATTAAAGTAATACAGCAAGAAATGATAAAGGGAAGCACTATTCCGCAGGGAACGGCAGAGGAAGACCAAGGGTCAACATTTACCGACACACAATTTGCAAACTATATTAATACAGTGTAAGTATCGGAATTCTTCCCTTCGTTCAACTTGAAGCTTCAGGCTGGTACCTGGTTGACATTCAGAAATAAAAATGAGCACATAAATACATAATTTTATCATAGGCGTTCTTTAATAGATATAAAAGAGGCTGAAGAACAGCAATTATGTCGCACTCGCTTGTCAAGGAATCATCTTGGAATATAAAAGTAACACGTTGTTCGTATTGTTATGGTAACCAAGTGGTTGGAGAGCACACATCTACTTAACTAAACCATCTTTGAAAATTATTCAGAATTTGAGTATTATGCAATGTTTCCGCTAGACAGATAGTGAAAGGTCTTGTTGTGGCGTGTACGTAAGTGTCAAATGGCAGCTTTATCTTTTATTGACTCCTGCCTGGCATTGGGATGTCACCAAATAAACGTCACTCTTAGAAGCCAAAACAGTTGTCTACACTTGGATAGTTAGACCAGTCAACATCTATTCTAACCAATGAGGAGAAGAGATGAAGTTGCTGATCTCCAAGAGGAACAAAGGATCTGGCAAAAGAGTCATCATGCCCAATCCTTCATTTCCCCAGGAAGTGCCAGAAGATCCCCATGTACCTCAGACAGGTGGCCATTCTCACAAAATTCGTGAGTTTAGCCAACTTTCTTCTTAGAAAAAAAAAAAAAGTTCAAAGTAGCAAAGTGTAGGTATAAATGGGTGCAAGCTATAAACCCCGGTTAGAGGTCCATATACACTAGTACAAGAAAAAAACAGCACTCCAGGAATCCAAAAATTCAAAAAAAATAAGGTGGATTCTTTATCCCATGTCAAATAGTAACATTTTGGTCCCAAGTGACTGGACTTTTCTCAACTTTCTTCTTATGTATGTGGGAGCCTTAAAAGGAACTTGTAACCTAAATTTGGGACACTAAGTCCTTATGGACTGGAGGTTTAATATCCCAAATATCCTTATATAAAGTCTGTCTCAGTCCAAAAAAAAAAAGCTTTCAATTGGCCAACGATGATTGCTTCCAGTGTACCCAATGAAGCTGGTGCAATACAACTTGGCTTCACCGCGCATGCACCCCACATCAAGCACATGCGCAGTGAGGCAGAAATATATTATCCTGGCATCATCGCAGGACTGTGTATTTACCAAGAGATTATTTGACTCATCAAATTCATCTCTAGGCGAGAGAAAAATCCAGAGTTTCTATAGAGATATTTGGGAAGCTAAGCCATTAATCCAATAAGGACCTGTTTAGTGCACTAAATTTAGGAGACAGGTTCTTTATAGGGATAGTCAATCAATATTGTAGTCCCAATAAAACTCTTTAATAGTTTAAGTCATCTTCTCTTGCCCTTGAGAAAAGCTTGAGCCTACCATACATTTCGTTATAAAATTACCCTAAAGTATTGCAATTCCAAAGGCAAGTTGATTTTTTTACTGTTTTTTTTTTCAGGTATTTTTTAAATTGCTTGTATTGAAAGATGCTTTATATATATATATTTTTTGTTTTACATAGAGCTTTTGTTCAAAACTATTTGCCCAACATTTATTAAAAGTAGTATATTTTAGGCTAGCCAAGGTGGGGAATGTAGTTGAAACATTTGAAACAAATTTATGAATAGGACCTCTTAATAAATTTATGAAAGGGACCTCCTAGAAATTTATGAAAAGGACCTCCTCGAAATTCATGAAAGGACCTCCTAATAAATTTATGTAAAGGACTTCCTAAAAAATGTATTAAAAGGACTTCCTAAAGTATATGAAAAGGAACTTGTAAAAAATTTATGTAAAGGACTTCCTAAAAATGTATGAAAAGGACCTCCTAAAATATATATAAAAAAGTACTCCTAATAAGTTTTGTGTATTTACTTTTTGAAAAGTAAATTAAAAACTTTCTACGCCTACTATGAGCAGATGATATTTGTGCCAAAAATGTCCTTTATCCAAGTTAGTAAATGTTGATTAAATCTCGTTTCCTTGGAGACTACGGCCCTTGCAAACTAGATGCGTGAAAAGAAAGTAATACAAATTGTTCAAAAATTGTTAAAAAAAAAAAAATGGCAAAAACACATTAATAATGTCACCATTCTCAGCAGCCCCTGTCCCCATTGAGGATCACAATCTAATTTTAACACAAAGACCAAAATACAAAAGACAAAAAAATGATCAGTAAATTTTTGGAGCTTGTGAAGACACGGGAGAAAACAAGAACTTGGTAAGATCATGTAGGAGGGGATGGGATGTCTCACAAGAACCTTAGTATGGTCTACTCCATTGACCTACCCAAGGACAGGACAGTAGGCTCCCTAATATTCTGGCACTTGGAGAAATTCAGCTGAAGAATGCACGCACACTATTGCAGATCACGTGGTCACCTGTACTTTACTAAGGTAGTTACTCAGCCCAGAAGAAGTCAACAGCAGTTGCTAAAACAAAGCAGCAGTTGCTCAGGGGCTGCAAAGGTTTTCTCAATGGTCTAGCAGGACACTCAGAAACCTTCTACAACATGTGGAGTTGTAGTTCAAATCCCCTGTACTCATGCAGGGGTTACTCTCAGCTCACATAGTCCCTGCTTTTCTAGGTGCGTTCTCCAAGGTCCACTCCACTAGCTTTTGGGTAAAGCCCTGGTTTCAACCCCAGACTGACAAGCAAACAATGAATGGGTCGCTAGAACCTTTGCAATGAAGGCCCTGACTGACCTGAAAGGCACATAAAGACCTCTGCTTCCCATCCCAAAGCATCAGGCTGTGGCATGCATAGAGTGTACCTTAAGGAGCACCAAAATGACATAGCTCCTCAGCCATTTTAACCAACAAATAGCCAGAAGTTTGACATGTAGATGCGGCAAACAATCCAGGTTGGATATTTTCAGCTTGCAGTTGAACAAAATAACTATCATCAGTCAACTTGCGCGAACTCACTTAACTGCTCCCCAGTCAGGTAGTTGTTAATGTTGATGGTTCTATGAATGATCCCATCATCAATTTAGTGAAATCGAATGTGTATGTCTGGCTTTAACCCTTTGGTAGTGAGGATCTAATGATAGTTGTCTACCCAAGGCCTAAGATGGTCACTTCCACCACCTTACAACCATATAAACTATATCGATAGTCTAACGATAGTTGTCTACCAAAGGCCTAAGGTGGTCACTTCCACCACCATACAACCATATAAACTATATCGATAGTCTAACGATAGTTGTCTACCAAAGGCCTAAGGTGGTCACTTCCACCACCATACAACCATACAAACTTCATGCACATATCGTTTTCGATCAGATACGAGCCCTGGTTTAAAGTGCTGCAAGAGATCAGTGCTAAAAACTGAACCACCACTAACCACCGAGCCACCCTTTATGCCTTAGGGAAAGCAACTATGATAGTACTGTGAAGAAGAAAAGAGAAATATAAATCTCATTAATATTTGGTGTGACCTTTGCCCTTTGGAGGTGGAGTCCTGGAAGTGATGATACGGCCCCCACAGATACAGGCCTGATCTCATCATCATCCAGTCTGTCTGGGATGACATGAAGAGACAGAAGGATTGGAGCAAGCAACATCTACAGAAGATCTGTGCTTAGTCCACCAAGATGGCGGGAACAACCTCCCTGCCGAGTTCTGCCAAAAACTGTCTGCAAGTACCGAGAAGAACTGATGGAAGGGCAAAGGTCACACAAAATATTGATGGGATTTACATTTCTCTTTTCTTCATTCACTTCATCTTGTTCATTGACCAAAATAAACGATTAACCCTTAAGCATATTTTTTGCTACATTTTTTCTGCACCTCTCTAAAACTTTTGTACTTTTTATCCGTGATAAAATACGCCTAGGGGAATAATATTAGGACCATTATGAAATTGTTTTGTCAGATCTCTAATATACATGATGCTATTACAATGGAGAGCGGAGCCGGTTGCTTAGTGTCAGGCTTCATTAATGCAATGTATGGCCCCTTCAGCACACACCTGTGTCACGTCTGCACACATAATTTCCGTACCTTCGCCGCTCGCCGTCTTAATGGGGTAATTTGCCACGCCTTTCAAGCGGTGGACAGCTGCTGCTATTAAAAATCACCTCAGGATTAACATCTAAATCCCATTTTAGCGTCTTTAGGGGTTTGGGAAGTAGCCATAGCAACATAAGGAGACTGCAAATTATTGCGGCTAATAATAGCTTGATTATAATGTTATTGAAGCAGAGTATATGAGGTGACTGGATTATTAAGTAACATCCTTTCAATGAGAGAACTTGTTGGACTATACTTGCTTAACTCCTTAGATAAGAGGACAATGTGTTGCCCTTCAGGTCCGAGATTCCGAGATCACATTCCAAGAATTCACGATTGCATTCCAAGATTCCATGATCGCATTCCGAGATTCCGAGATCGCATTCCGAGATTCGTAGATCACATTCTGAGATCCTGTTTTTTAATTTCACAGGTCTATTTGTTTTTGTACAATTTTCTTGCCACCGAAAGCTCAAAATGATGTTATTAATTTACCGTGTATAATATTATAGGTATAACTTTTTAATGTTTTATGACTTTCATTGACCAGAAAATTTTTTCTAAAAATAATCGTGTTTAATCTTCATTTCTCGTCTGTTTGTCTTTTAGTTTTAACTAAATCTTTTATGAAAGTTAATGTAATCTTTTTTATTTTCTACGAGGGAATTTTTACTCATACATGTTATTACCTCAGGTGTCCTAAAAGGGATTATTTGAGTATAGTCCTGGAAATCCCTGCTAAACTGAGGGCTTGCCCTGAAAATTTGGACTGCCAATTCCAGGGCAAATTGAGGCAAGGGCAAATTGAGTCAGCTTCTCGTGATATCAAGTCGTGGTATCACAAGGGTAAAATGGCATACGTGCCAACTCTCCTAGAATACCCGGAAGGCCTTGGAAATAAGGGGGACACCTCCCAAATTTCCAGAAGAGATAGCAGATCTCCTGAGCCCAGCTCTCTACTATTTCCTAGGTGATGTGAACACTTTATGTGCTAGTTGCGTCACAAAAAGGAGCTTGGCAACCCCCTAAGTCAGTGTGGTGTTGCAGGAAGTGGGCGTAGTTACGGGTCCAAAGAAAACCCAAATATGTCATCTTTATAGGTCCTTTATAGTCATATTTGCTATAAGCTATAAGAAGATCACACATTCATGTCCCCAATGGACACAAAAATAATAAAAAATAATATAAGTTAATAAATTTAATTTATAAATAAAGTTAATTGTCTTTTTCCCCTTAAAAGGTATTTTTTTCCATTCCCTTTCGCCCACAAACAGCTAATAAAAGTTTTTCAATACATTACGCTTAACCCAAAATGGTGTAATTGAAAAATACAACTTGTCCATCAAAAACAAGCCCTCTTGTGGCTATATCAACAGCAGACTTACGAAGCTATGGCAAAACCTGCCTGTGGGTCTAGGGGCTTAATAAATTTGGCAAATCTTATGGCTTTTCTAGCCACACTTTTTAAAACTACCAGAATAACAGTGTAACATGAAGTCTCTGGGACCCAGTGTAAAGTCTGTACCAGGCCCCTAACCATAGTGTATTGTGTAAAGTACTGCTGTCCTCACTGTCTGCACCACCTCAAGTTACATCCCTGCGTAGTAGGTATTAGAAAATGTCTAAAACTTTGGCTTTGTACTCCATTATTGTGTTGCAATTTGCGTTACAATTCTGGGGCTATGTTGCTTAGCAATTCTCCCCCTTTAATTTTTTTAAAATAATTTATCGAAAGGCAAAAATGGAGTTTCCCTTTAAATTACAATCATCTAGACATTGGAGGAAACTTGACCTCATCTATAGCCATGGTGTAAAGTTTACTGAACATGGTACAAACACTGTACATCCACAAAAATAATTGTTGTAACAAGCAAATAATAGAATGGAAGTCGGTCTAGTTTAAAAGGTTTTCGGGTTATTGAGCAGATTCATCTCTGTGTGATTTGCATTTAGACTTTGTTCTGTATCTTGCATAAAAGAGAAATTCAGTTCAATTATTTAAATCAGATGTAATGAATTTTGCAGATATTGGCAGCGCTGCCTGGTACCAGCTACGCCTCAGATCACAGGTCTCTGAGCAAGAAAGTCATCAGCAACCTCAATTATTATTCCTGTATTCAAAGGTGTTATTACAATATATAACACTGCAGTATAGAGACACATGACTTCCCCAACACAATATGATGTCATATGGCTCATGCACATGGGCTATAGAGCCATACTGTACCTGCATACGGTCACCAGGATAACCACTACATGCTGGAGAAGAGGGAGTCTCCCTCCTCACAGGTGTGCTGCCTAAGAGATGTGGACCGTATCGAGTGTATTTGTTGATACCATTATTTTACCATTATAAGTTCATCATTGCAGTACAAAGGTGGCAGGCTTAGTTTGACATAGTGCAAAGGTCAAGATAGGTGGAGTAAGGTCTAAATCAGAAGCCTGGCCAAAGGTGTTATTACAATATATAACACTCAGGTATAAAGACACGTGACTTCCCCAACACAATTTAGTGTTGCATGGCTTATGCACATGGGTGACGTGTAGGATGCAGTAGGCTATAAAGCCATACAGAACCTGCATACAGTCACCAGGAAAACCACAGCAAACAACAGAGGGAGTCTCCCTTCTGACAGGAGCGCTGCCATAGAGAAGTAGACCTTATCATGTGTATGTTGTCGATAGTATTATTTGAGTGTTCCCTATTCTGTAATGCTGAAGAGTTCACACTAAAACCGTTGTCAGAAGAGTCAGAATTGTACACCATTAGAGTTCCAAGGCTAAGTATGAAACTAATCTCGTGAGGTTCTTCCATCTCTACCTATGAGCATCGGAGGTAAGGCAATTGTTTTCGATTGAGCAGACTTATACTGGATAACTACAGATCTATGAAATCTGCGGTTGGCCCAGTTGTGAGAGCAATGTAGCTGGCACAGTTTTGGGTGTGCGGTAATTTGTACAGTTTTGGGGGACTCCTTGACTGTGGCAGTTATAACTGCTCTATGATTGGGAAAATTATTGGGACTATATGACTATATGTTATTGCAGGGGCATTGTCGCTGCCACTATGCCATGTTCTATCAGACTCTCTTACATAAGTACTCCGTATCTCGCCGTTCATGCTCCGTGCATGACGTCTCACTGCAATTTCATAAACACAAAGAATTTGAACTTTACTTTTTTAATGCATTTTTTTACGGATTTGGAACATTATAAACCTTCTTGTAGATGAATAAAGCTGAAAGACCATCTAGGTGGCATTTACAATCGATATTAGAGCGATGGCCCGAACTTAAGAGAAATAGCATCAGCGGAATACTAATATGCTTTAATTACATTTTGCCAATTGCAGAATAATGGATTGCGCCGACTCCTTTATTTGTTTACTCACAAGTGTATTCAGCACAAGGTCTGGGCTTTTTCTCTGTTTTTCCTGCCTAAAATTAAAGGCATAAAACTTTTTTTCTGGTTAACACTTCAGGGTCCAATCAACATAGTGGAGGGGAAATTTTTTGAAAGTCCTAAGATAGTCAAGGATTGGAGATGGAGAATGGAAACAGGCAAAATCCAGTGGACTATACTAATAATACATAGTAGACTGGCCATCCAGTATATGAATGGAGAGAAAATTGGAGTATATATTTAATATCCTGGGTGCTGTGTCCCCCAAAAGGTTCAACGCTAAGGGCCAAACTGAGTTATTTTTGAACAACATGTTTTGTAGGGATTTATATTGTTTTATACTGGCTATTAGCACTTTTTAGCTTTATGCAGGAGATTTTGGACTAGTCGGCCATTTCTGTGTTGAAGAGCCCCTTGAGCTCTGCAGGGTAATTAGTGGCAGATAGGGCAAACAGGCAGTCCCATGTCACCGGACCACAGGCTCACAGACTCCTTGTGGCTGCTGATTATTGAACATCTCCACTGCTGACCAGTATGAAAACTTAGGTATCCATGGCTGAGATTTTTCCTGCATTTCCTCAAGAGTTGTGCGAAAAGAGTTAGCTATATCCAAGGTGTCAACTCCGTTGACCAGGGTGGAATGGGTCAGAGGGCTGAGGAAGGAGTGAAGGGCATATCCACTCCTGTCCCTGTGTGTAATGTTCCATATGTGTGGAACCTGCTACTATATGTGAATTGTGTCTCTATATTGAATTAAAATGAGCCATCCTGACTCCTAACCTAACATAGAGAGCACCCCAAAATGCCAATACAAGATAAGTAACAGGAAGTGCCTTGGAAGGCCAGACACCATCACCTCAGTGCGAAACCCTCATCCCTGGGGCCTCTAAGAGGATTTGACCAGTGAGCTCTCCATCTTGTGCCTGCTCCTAATCACTCCATCTCCATACTGCTGCACCCTGGGTTGTTCCATGGGATCCAGTCAACAGCTATCATGCTGAACTTTAGGAATTAAGGGTGGGGAACTCAGGGCAACAAATTTGACAAGACCCCCATAATAGTGCCCCATCTTAAATAGGTTGGCCATATAATACTTCCCTTCTCTTGTAGAGTGTAAGCCCTTGCGGGTAGCGTTCTTTATGTTCCAGTTCGTCCCTAAGTTAGTTTATTTAATAGTTTTTGTGCTATCTTTTTGCATCTATAGTGCCATAGAATTAATGGTGCTCTATTTTTTGTTGGGGTGACCAGGAATGGTATAATGTAGTTTAACATGCCTGATCCTTTGTTCCCCTTGTGTAAGCAAAGTTGGGATACCTAACAGTGACTTTTCCCACTCTTCCAATGGCAATAAACCTGAATACTCATTTTTTTTTATGGCTAACAGAGCACACAGATGAGACCTGAGCTCGGAACAAAAAATAAGGGGTTCTGTCACCAAAATACACCCTCTTTTAATTTTATTGTTTAAGGTATCAGTGTAATAGGCAATGGCAAGCAAATGGGTTGATGGCAATATGGCTACTCCCTACCACTGTGCCCAACTTGTACATTACAAATCTTTACAAAAATTCTTAAAAACACCAAAAATAATTTCTTCGAAGATGACATGTTGAGACCTCTACGGTAATTTCTTTACTTGTTTAAGGGAAATCAGAAACTGTAACGAAGTGTCTTCATCTGTAGACGATGGACAATGCAGTGGGAAGTTTTTGAGTCCTTATTTTTCTAATTATGCGATGTCTTCCACACCGACGGCAGAATGAAGTGAGAAGTCACACCGGTGAACATTAGATTCTGTTCTTTTCAGGTTATTGTTGATTACTTATACAATGGAGTTAATCATTCCTCCCAATCTCATTAGCCGCCGCGCCACAGATTGTCATGAACTTATTATGCTGCAAAATGAAGTAATTATGTGGTTTTTGTGCTCTTATCAAATGTTTCTAACAAATTACTGATGAGAGTGCTTGAAGATGTAACTGAAATTACACATTGATCCGCTACATGAATATATTACGGAGAAATATATATCTACACGCCTCCTAATCCCTTGCCCTAAGTTATCTAAGAAGACAATGTGAGGTTTCCAAGTTGAGTCAAAAGTTTCAAACCCAGGGGCGTAACTAGCAAAGCCCCCCTGCAAACTTTTGATTTGGCCCCTTCCCCACGGCATAGTGCCCCCTTTCCTAGCCCGCACTAGTCCCACAGCGGCCCCTGCACAAGGTATTATGTCCCACAGTGGCCCATGCACACAGTATTAAGTCTCACAGTGACCCCTTCACCCGGTATTATGCCCCACAGTGGCCCGTGCACATGGTATTATGTCCCACAGTGGCCCCTGCACACAGTATTATGTCTCCACGAACTATTATTATACTCTGGGGTCTTTTTGGACCCCAGAGTATAATGATCGGAGGCCATGGGGAGGTGACAAACGTAAAAACCAATGTTACTTACTATCCTGGACTCCAGCGGTATGATATGGGATGCAGAAGGGGAAGCAGAGGCGGCCGTGATCAGGAGCGGGGATCAGTAAGTAAATAGGGTCCGTTACCTGCTGGGGTTACTCCAGCAGGTGACGGCCTATTAAAAAAAAAAATAATAAAATAAAGCATCAGGGGCCCGTTCCAGTCCGCTCAAGTCATGACCCTTTAATGCTGTTCGACCCAAGACCAGAAGAGGTTGGGGACACCCAGAAAAAAAAAGACTGGACACCTCTGTGGAGCCCCATAAAAGTGAAGCAAAGTGATTTTGAACTTTTTAAAAAATTTTTCCACAATTTCTCTTGGCCTCCGATTATTGTGTGGAGTTAATAATGATTCATGGATTGCGAACCTCAAAAATTTAGATTTTTGGCCGAACCCAATATTTGAGAGCTTTTGTTGGGACAAAAACAAACTGTTTACCAGAAGTACTCGGAGTTGGACTCTTCATTGTAATTTTCCTACATTTCTGTCTACTACTGTTTTCTTTTTCCTGTAGATGTGGCCTTTTACTTTATGTTGAATATTTACTATTAAATAATTCCAGACTTTGCATTACAGGATTTTCATAAAATGTCCTTATATTGGAGAGCAGATTTGTAGTTCAACATTTTTTTTACCCAGGACAAAGATTTAGGATGCTGTGAGCGGAGATGCATACAAGGTCCTGATGCTGGCTAGTGTGAGATTATTGTGTGGAGCCCCTGCCCGGTACACGAGGTCCTGACATAAGCCATGATCATGATGCTGAGTGTATTGGTGCAAGAATGTGAAAAGAAGTAAAATGGTTAAGTATTTTAGGGTCTGGTCTGGGATCTGATTGAAGCAATCGCCACACTTACTCCTCAACTTTATGCGTTAAGATAAAAATAACGGCCCAATGGAATAATTTTTGAATACTGATATTTTTGGAACTAAAGTCCTTCATCAGGACCAAAGAAATGACTACTCATTAGAATATCATTATATATAGAGATAACAAGATAAACTAATGCAAGAGCAAGATGTATAGTCTTGGGTCTCATAATTTTAAAGAGGACCTTTCACCACCTCCACCAACTCCAACTCGTTGCATCCTTTAGTAGGTGTCGCTCCACTGATTCCAGGATAATCAGAATTTTTGCTGTAGACCCTACTGCCCAATATTCTAAATAGGCTCTTTCACTTCACGGCTGGAGTTGATAGTCTGGGACTCGCCCACCTGACATTATTATTATTATTATTGTTTATTTATATAGCACCATTAATTCCATGGTGCTGTACATTATTATATTAATTCCATGGTGCTTTACATTTGAGGATTTACATACGGTACGCAAGATGTACAAAACAGATAATACTAACAGTGATCAACTGGCACAGTGGGATAGAGGGCCCTGCCCACAAGGGCTTACAATCTATGAGGGAAGAGGGATAGAGACAGAAGGTGGGGGTAGAGGCTGTACAGATGGTGGTGTGGTGACAGTAGTGTTATTGGAGATTGTAGGCCTTCCTGAATAGGTGAGTCTTCAGGGCCTTCTTGAAGCTTGTGAGGTGGGGGACAGTCTGATGTGTCTTGGTAGTGAGTTCCAGAGCATGGGGGATGCACAGGAGAAGTCTTGGAGACGTTTATGTGAAGAGTGGATAAGAGCAGAGCGGAGTAGGAGGTCTTTGGAGGATTGGAGGTTACGTGTGGGCAGGTAGTGGGAGATTAGGTCGGAGATATATGGAGGGGACAGGTTGTGGATGGCTTTGTATGTCAGCGTTAGTAGTTTGAACCCTATTCGCTGGGCGATGGGTAGCCAGTGAAGGGATTGGCAAAGGGGAGCAGCCTATGAAGAATGGGGGGAGAGGTGTATTAAGCTAGCAGCAAAGTTTAAAGTGGACTGGAGGGGGGCGAGAGTGTTTGCTGGGAGGCCATGGAGAAGGGTGTTACAGTAGTCTAGGTGAGAGATTATGAGGGCGTGAACTATCATCTTTGTAGTTTCAGGGGTGAGGAAGGAGCGGATTCGGTGGATGTTCTTGAGTTGGAGGCGGCAGGAGGTGTTAAGGGTTTGGATGTGTGGCTTGAAGGATAGGTCAGAGTCTAAGGTTATCCCAAGGCAGCGGGCCTGTGGGACTGGGGTGAGAGTGGTTCCATTTATTTTGATAGATGGGTCAGGTAGGGGGGTCGATTATGAACTCCGTTTTCTCCATGTTGAGTTTGAGAAAGCGGGAGGAGAGAAAGGAGGCTACGGCTAGTCATTCTGGGACTCTGGACAACAGAGAGGTAATGTCTGGTCCAGAGAGATATATTTGGGTGTCGTCAGCATAGCAATGGTAATGGAAAACATGGGATTCTATGAGTTGGCCAAGGCCTAGGGTGTAGATTGAGAACAGGAGGGGTCCTAGGACGGAGCCTTGGGGAACACCTACAGAAAGAGGGCGTGGCGAGGAGGTGGTGTGCGAGTGGGAGACGCTGAATGTGTGGTTGGTGAGGTATGAGGAGATCCAGGAAAGGGCCAGGTCTGAGATGCCAAGGGATGAGAGCGTATGTAACAGGAGGGAATGGTCAACTGTGTCAAAGGCAGAGGAGAGGTCAAGGAGGAGGAGGACAGAATAGTGACGCTTGGCTTTGGCAGTTAGAAGGTCATTAGTGACCTTGGTTAGGGCAGTTTCTGTGGAGTGATGGGGTCTGAAGCCTGACTATAGTCTATCAAAGAGCACATTGGACGAGAGATAGGAGGACAGTTCGGAGTGGATGTGTTGCTCCAGCAGTTTAGAGGCGTACGGGAGCAGTGAGATGGGGCGATAGTTGGCTGGAGAGGACGGGTCGAGGGAGGGTTTCTTAAGTATAGGTGTGAAGGTAGCATGTTTGAAGGCGGAATGGAAGGATCCATTGGTTAGGGATAGGATGGAGAGATGGGTTAGGGCAGGAGTAATGACTTCAGAAAGTTTGGGGATTAGGTGTGACTGGATGGGGTCAAGCACGCAGGAGGTGAGGTGGGATTTAGAGATTAGGGTGGAGAGCTTTTCATCAGTGATTAGGTTAAAGATGAAGAGCACAGGACAGTTGGGTAGAGTGGTTGTCGGGGGTGTAGGGTGAAACTGTCTCTGATGGTATCAATTTTGCTTTTGAAATAAGAGGCAAAGTCATCAGCTGTGATAAGTGATGTCGGAGGGGGTGCAGGAGGATGGAGAAGGGAGTTGAAGGTAGTGAATAGCTGTTTGAGGTTGCGGGATAGGGCAGATATTAGTATGGTGAAATAGACCTACTTTGCAGAGGTGAGTGCGATCTTGAATGTGAGAACTGCCTCTTTTAAAAAGACTAAGTAGCATATAGAGTGCTGAAACTAATAGCTCAGGAACGGTGGGTGCTAAAGAAAAAAAATTCACCAGTGCAGAATTCGGCGGATCGGCACCCATTGAAGGATGCAAAAAGATGGGCTTGCTGAAGGTGGTGAAAGGTCCTTTTTAAGGATCTGGTCTGGGGTTTGGGAAATTTCAGGATTTGAGGGGTCTAATTCAGGGGCTGGATTTTATTGTCTGGTTTGGGGGGTCTGAATTAATTTGGGAGTTTATTTTGGGATCTGAAATTATTTTGAGATCTTGTCTAGGATATGATACTGTCTAGTGTAGCCATGTGCAGACATTGTATGTTATATGTTGGCTGATGTGGTTTATATGAAGGACTTCTTTTTAGCCCAAGACCAGCTCTGATTCCCCTCCAATATTAAAAATTTGGCTATGCTCTCTTTCCCTTCTAGCACAGCGAGCTCAGCTGTTTCCATAACCCCGACCCCCTATGCATTCAGTTGCAACCTGGATGTGGTGGCCAGCTGCCTGTACGGGATTGGGGCATCTCCATTTTCAAGACAAGTGCAAATCCCAGAGCTGGGAACATCCCTTAGACATATTGTGCGGGTCCTGAAAATCGGAGATATAGAAAACACAACAATTTAGACTAATCTCAAAAATATTCAGATATACTACCGCAAGCTACAGATCAGGCAACAAGAGAACTTAGCTCCGACATCAAGCAATAGAGTAATTCAATGACTGCATGCAGCCATAGAAATACAGAGTGCATATTATCCACGGTCAGTCCTGCCCTGAAGCGTCTGGTCATACTCCATAACAGTGAAGCTTATGGGAGCTGAGATTTCCTACAGAGGAGATGGAAAATGAACAAGAAAATTTGCCAAAGGACATGACATTGATTATTATTATACATAATATCATTTATTTAGTATATCTCAACATATGAATACCGATTTCTCCAGACAGAAGACTTCTGCAAGTGAAGACAGGATAAGAAGTGCAGTAATAAATGATATGGTAAGGGGGTCCTCTGCTCAGGACTGGAAATGTAGCATGACTTAGCACGTCCACATATTACATGGTCACCTGGTCGTTTCAATGGTTAGTATGTAGTTCTACATGTTCCCTGTAGTGGCCGCTCTAAGGAAAATGCGCAGAAGCTTCCTGGAGAAGAAGTTTCAGCTGCTGGATTGGCAACAATTAACTGTACGAATATGGTAAACTGGTGTAAACTTTTATTTCACCGTTCCTTTTTGTCTTGTTGGATGCTAATAGTTATACATATAGGTCATTAGTTGCCTATATGTATAACATATAGGTCATTTAGCTTCCCACATGTAATAATAAAGACCCACCATGCCACCTAACTGGTTTGACTTTGGGACACTCCCAGGTGCAATGTCTAAGTAGGCACCTCGGTGTTTACCTTTTAACCCCCCCATACGGGGATCTGGAGTTTGCCATGGAGAAACTACCTGGTTGCGACCTCTCCAAGCGGTTCTGGTATAGATGATAGCTGGTCAAAGTGCAAAGAGATCCAAGATCTTCATGATGCCCCTCAATCTCATGGGGAAAATAATGTTACCTGGCACAAGACCCATAAACAATATTATGCTTGGTAGCTTATTATTCTTCATTAGCACCATGAGAGAATGATGACCCTGTCCCTCCAAGGACACAAAAACAGCCCCAAATATAACATACATTGCTTAATTATGACTTTGGTTGCAGTCGAGAACTTGTTGACTTGTTAGCCCACTATATAAATTGGTGCCGGCATATTGTATGCATGGAAGAATATCATTAGTGCGCTGGTAGAGTCTCCGTTACATAACATACCACTCAGTAATTGGCTTCTCATTGTTCTACATCCTCTAGATCAATAGAAAAACTGTAAAAGTTGGAGTTCACCCAATTATAATCTCACAGACTCTGAAGTCATCCTCGCAGACGTCACATCATTAACCTATTTACCAATTCGACTTGGAGAAGACTTCCAGAAATCAACAATGAAACTTATAGATCATTACTGCTGGAAGTTTTCTAGAATTGCATGAACTTAACTGATCTCATTTTCATTTCATGTGTTCTACGTATAGTAGCCATCATGTGGATTCATAATTATCATAAACATAAAATAACAATAAAAAAAAAATCACAGACCTACCCGTAATTAGGTGGAGGAGTTGCCTAGAAAAGAATTGGGTAGGAAGTATTCTGAAACTTTTGCCTTGGGCTCCAAGAGAGCTTGTCCTGACTAGAGATGGGCAAACACCTCAAGATTCGTTTCAGGTTCGGGTTCTCGGTTCGGCTCAGGTCCTCGGTTCTTCTCAGGATGAACAAGTTCGGTATGAGCCACAATTTAAATTGGCTTAAAACATAGTGTAAAACATTGGCAGGGCTCCTAGGAACCTATCTATAAAACATAGTATATAGAACACTGTCAGGGCTCCTAGGAACCTATCTATAAAACATAGTGTAGAACACTGTCAGGGCTCCTAGGAACCTATCTGTAAAACATAGTGTATAACACTGTCAGGGCTCCTAGGAACCTATCTATAAAACATAGTGTATAACACTGTCAGGGCTCCTAGGAACCTATCTATAAAACATAGTGTAGAATACTGTCAGGGCTCCTAGGAACATATCTATAAAACATAGTGTATAACACTGTCAGGACTCCTAGGAACCTATCTATAAAACATAGTGTATAACACTGTCAGGGCTCCTAGGAACCTATCTATAAAACATAGTATAGAACACTATCAGGGCTCCTAGGACCCTATCTATAAAATATAGTGTATAACACTGTCAGGACTCCTAGTAACCTATCTATAAAACATAGTGTAGAACACTGTCAGGGCTCCTAGGAACCTATCTATAAAACATAGTGTATAACACTGTCAGGGCTCCTAGGAACCTATCTATAAAACATAGTGTATGACACTGTCAGGGCTCCTAAGAACCTTTCTATAAAACAAAATAAATAAATACCAAAAATTATTCTTTTGAACAGATGTGAAATCAACACTGCTTCGTTTTTTGTTTTTTTTTATGGCAAAACTTGAGGACCAACAGTGTGGCATAGTGGAATGTAATGGTGGACCAGGCAGCAGAACTTGTCTGCCTGAGTGATGCAGTGGTGGTAACCGTGGCAACATGAGTAGCAGTACCACATGGAATAATGTGATGGACCTTACATAACAGAGATTTTTTTTTTTTTTTTCAGTTTAGTGCTGTCTACATTTATTGGGTTTGCAACAATGGAAATGAGATTTTTTCAGATTAGCAAACTCAGTCACACTGTTTATTAAGTGAGCAAAAAAACCCCTTAAGTAACAGATTTTTTTTTCAGATTTGCGTAGACGGAATCAGTGTTTTGCTGTTATAATAGCTTTTTTTGTAAGTGTTTAACAAAAACAGGACGGACTTTGTCAGTAAAAATTATGTTAAACAATCTGTGCAAAGATCAAGCTGCTCTATTTCAGAATAGATAAAATTAGATTATTAGCAATGCACCATTGATCTTGTCTTCCATCGACTCCTCACAGTTTCTAAATTTACTAACTCTTCTCTGCCCCTCTCTCATCATAACCTTCTGTCTCTCACCATCAGTGCTTCCTCTCCTTCACAGGACATACAGTACCTACTCATCATACATATACAGTGCCTTGCGAAAGTATTCGGCCCCCTTGAACTTTTCAACCTTTTGCCACATTTCAGGCTTCAAACATAAGGATATAAAATTTTAAATTTTTTGGTGAAGAATCAAAAAGTGGGACACAATCGTGAAGTGGAACGAAATTTATTGGATATTTTAAACTTTTGTAAAAAATAAAAAACTGAAAAGTGGGGCATGTCAAATTATTCGGCCCCCTTAAGTTAATACTTTGTAGCGCCATCTTTTGCTGCGATTACAGCTACAAGTCGCTTGGGGTATGTCTCTATCAGTTTTGCACATCGAGAGACTGAAATTCTTGCCCATTCTTCCTTGGAAAACAGCTGGAGCTCAGTGAGGTTGGATGGAGAGCGTTTGTGAACAGCAGTTTTCAGCTCTTTCCACAGATTCTCGATTGGATTCAGGTCTGGACTTTGACTTGGCTATTCTAACACCTGGATACGTTTATTTGTGAACCATTCCATTGTAGATTTTGCTTTATGTTTGGGATCATTGTCTTGTTGGAAGATAAATCTCCGTCCCAGTCTCAGGTCTTTTGCAGACTCCAACAGATTTTCTTCCAGAATGGTCCTGTATTTGGCTCCATCCATCTTCCCATCAATTTTAACCATCTTCCCTGTCCCTGCTGAAGAAAAGCAGGCCCAAACCATGATGCTGCCACCACCATGTGTGACAGTGGGGATGGTGTGTTCAGGGTGATGAGCTGTGTTGCTTTTACGCCAAACATATCGTTTTGCATTGTGGCCAAAAAGTTGGATTTTGGTTTCATCTGACCAGAGCACCTTCTTCCACATGTTTGGTGTGTCTCCCAGGTGGCTTGTGGCAAACTTTAAACGAGACTTTTTATGGATATCTTTGAGAAATGGCTTTCTTCTTGCCACTCTTCCATAAAGGCCAGATTTGTGCAGTGTATGACTGATTGTTGTCCTATGGACAGACTCTCCCACCTCAGCTGTAGATCTCTGCAGTTCATCCAGAGTGATCATGGGCCTCTTGGCTGCATCTCTGATCAGTCTTCTCCTTGTTTAAGATGAAAGTTTAGAGGGACGGCCGGGTCTTGGTAGATTTGCAGTGGTCTGATATACCTTCCATTTCAATATGATCGCTTGCACAGTGCTCCTTGGGATGTTTAAAGTTTGGGAAATCTTTTTGTATCCAAATCCGGCTTTAAACTTCTCCACAACAGTATCACGGACCTGCCTGGTATGTTCCTTGGTCTTTATGATTCTCTCTGCGCTTTAAACAGAACCCTGAGACTACCACAGAGCAGGTGCATTTATACGGAGACTTGATTACACACAGGTGGATTATATTTATCATCATCAGTCTTTATGGACAACATTGGATCATTCAGAGATCCTCACTGAACTTCTGGAGTGAGTTTGCTGCACTGAAAGTAAAGAGGCCGAATAATATTGCACGCCCCACTTTTAAGTTTTTTATTTTTTACAAAAGTTTAAAATAACCAATACATTTTGTTCCACTTCACAATTGTGTCCCACTTGTTGTTGATTCTTCACCAAAAAATTTAAATTGTATACCCTTATGTTCGAAGCCTGAAATGTGGCAAAAGGTTGAAAAGTTCAAGGGGGCCGAATACTTTCGCAAGGCACTGTGGGAACTTACATGCTAGTAACACCCAGCATCTCTCAGATACTCTACAGCTCTCTCTGTCACCCATCTCTTCACTCTCCTGCCCAAATCTGACCACCAGTCATTATAATGAAACCCTTAAAAGTGCACTGGATGAGGCGGCTCCCCCCTCCAATTGGAAAGTTAGACAAAGGAGGCAGCAACCCTGGCACACGCCACAGACACGTTTTCTTCAGCGGTGCTCTAGTTGTGCTGAATGTCTGTAGAGAAAATCACGTACACCTGCAGACTTCCTCCACTTCAAATTTATTCTTAAAACCTATAGTTCTGCCCTTCACCTCGCCAAACAAGCCTATTTCACCGCTCTCATCTCTTCTCACTCCTGTAATCCCAAAAGGCTCTTTGAAACTTTTCACTCCTTACTCACTTCCAAGGTGCAGGTGCCATTCACAATCCTTAGCGCAGATGACCTGGTCACTTATTTCCATGACAAAATTGATAAGATCCGTCAGGAAATAACTGCCCAATCCCCAGACGGCATTGATCCCCTCACCAATCGCACTTCAGACTGTCCATTCTCATCTTTTGAGCCTGTTACAGATGAGGAAGTCTCTCAGCTACTTTCTTCTTCTTGCCCTACGACCTGCAGTAGTGACCCTTACCCCTCACACCTTCTCCAATCTCTGTCACCTGCTGTCACGACTTATCTTACTAAAATATTTAATCTCTCTCTCTTCTGGAATTTTCCCATCCTCTTTCAAACATGCTGTCATAACCCCACTATTGAAGAAATCCTCCCTTGGCCTGTCTCTAACCTCCCCTTCATCTCGAAAATCTTGGAATGCTTAGTCTATTCTCGTTTAATCCGCTATCTTTCTGCTCTCTTCTTGACCCCTTACAATCTGGGTTCCACACCCTGCACTCTACTGAAACAGCCTTCACAAAAGTGTCCAACAAACTCCTGACGGCTAAATCCAATGGTGACTTCTCTCTTCTTATTCTTCTGGATCTTTCAGCAGCAGTTGACACTGTTGACCATCAACTCCTCCTCACTATGATCCGCTCAGTCGGCCTCACAGACACTGCTCTCTCCTCGTTCTCCTCTTATATCTCTGACCGCACTTTCAGTGTATCATTTGCGGGCTCTGTTTCTTCCCCCTCTTCCCCTTGCCATTGGTGTTCCTCAGGGCTCGGTCTTAAGCCCACTGCTCTTCTCTTTCTACACAGCCCCCATTGGACAAACTATCACCAGATTTGGCTTCCGGTACCATTTTATGCTGATGACACCCAATTATACACATTTTCCTGTGACACCACCCCTGCACTAATACAGAACACCATTGACTGTCTCTCTGCTGTCTCAAATATCATGTCTTCGCTCTATCTGAAACTGAATCTCTCAAAGACTGAACTACTGCTGTTTCCACCATCTAATAGATCTGTCCCTTATATCTCCATTGCAGTCTCCGGCCTTACCATAACTCCTAGGCAGTATGCCCTCTGCTTCGGGGTTTTGTTTGACTCAGACCTTTCCTTCACCCCCCTATATCCAATCACTCACACGCTCATGTCATCTCCACCTCAAAAACATCTCCAGAATCCGCCCTTTCCTTACCACAAATACACTAAAGACACTTATTGTTGCCCTGATTCACTCCTGCCTTCTACAGCTTCAAGTGCAAACTAAAGACATATTTTTTCAGACAGGCTTATCACAATGTAAACTCTTCCGTAGTTAGAATCCCTAAAATGTACCCTCCTCTGTTCACGCCCCTGCATTACCTCACAGGATATGATGCTGTATCAGGCTAACTTTATATGTCCAGGCACCATCTGCACGTTAAAGGACAGGACTGGTGACGGCTCATACAGCTTATATATGTGTAATGACAGTAACCTCTATTACGAAATTGTCTGACCACTGTATAAGCAATGCTACCTCCGATGCCGCCCCTGCTACCTCTTGTGTCACCCCCTCTACCTCATAGATTGTAAGCTCTTGCGAGCAGGGCTCTTAGTCCCATTGTGTGAATTGACTATTTCTTTCTAATGTATCTTTTTTCTATACTTGAACCCTACAAATTGTACAGTGCTGCGGAATATGTTGGCGCTATATAAATAAAATGTATTAATTATATTATTATTAATGAAAAGGTTAACTGTCCTTTGTCCATCTGTATTAATGCTACTGTCAGGCTCACACAGCACAGGTATTTTCCCTCACTCCTATCTATGATTTCTCTCACCAATCTGCCTGTAATTGATTAAATCTGACTAAACTTTGTTCTAATTCTCCTACTTCTAAGATTCTTTAGCTGTATTGCAAGCTTTGCAGCACTCACTGCTTTGTATCATGCAGTGATGAATAACACATCCATCCTCTACTTCCACCATCAATGAAATGCCTTGTATTCCAGCCCATACAACCTTGTATAGTGTATATAACTTCAACACTGTAAAGTGTCCTCCTACCACTGACTATTGGCTGAATGTCACAGTGACTCTCAAGACACGTAACTCTTCTGTATTTTTACTGTGCAATACATGTGGCAGTGGCCATTTTAGTTAATCCAAGACGAATCACCATTTATTTGGTTTCATTAAAAACTGTACAATTTAGAATATTTGGGTCGAAGCTGGTTCTTTACAAATTTATTCCCCCATCTCTAGTGAAGTACAGTTATGGCAAGGATCTGCTGAAGAAATGGTGAAAATTTCAGAAGATATACAGTCATGGCCAAAAGTTTTGAGAATGACACAAATATTCTATTTTCACATGATCTGCTGCCCTCTGGTTTTTATGTTTGTTTGTCAGATGTTTTTATCACATACAGAAATATAATTGCATTCATATTATGAGTAACAGAAGCTTATATTGACAGTTAGAATGAGTTAATGCAGCAAGTCAATATTTGCAGTGTTGACCCTTCTTCTTCAGGACCTCTGCAATTCTCCCTGGCATGCTCTCAATCAACTTCTGGACCAAATCCTGACTGATAGCAGTCCATTCTTGCAGAATCAATGCTTTCATTTTGTCTGAATTTGTTGGTTTTTGTTTGTCCACCCGCCTCTTGATGATTGACCACAAGTTCTCAATGGGATTAAGATCTGGGGAGTTTCCAGGCCATGGACCCAAAATCTCTATGTTTTGTTCCCTGAGCCATTTAGTTATCACCTTTGCTTTATGGCAAGGTGCTCCATCATGCTGGAAAAGGCATTGTTGAGCGCCAAACTGCTCTTGGACGGTTGGGAGAAGTTGCTCTTGGAGGACATTCTGGTACCATTCTTTATTCATGGCTGTGTTTTTAGGCAAGACTGTGAGAGAGCCGATTCCCTTGGCTGAGAAGCAACCCCACACATGAATGGTTTCAGGATGCTTTACAGTTGGCATGAGACAAGACTGGTGGTAGCGCTCACCTCTTCTTCTCCGAATAAGCTGTTTTCCAGATGTTCCAAACAATCGAAAAGGGGATTCATCAGAGAAAATGACTTTACCCCAGTCCTCAGCAGTCCACTCCCTGTACCTTTTGCAGAATATCAGTCTGTCCCTGATGTTTTTTCTGGAGAGAAGTGGCTTCTTTGCTGCCCTCCTTGAGACCAGGCCTTGCTCCAAGAGTCTCCGCCTCACAGTGCGTGCAGATGCACTCACACCTGCCTGCTGCCATTCCTCAGCAAGCTCTGCACTGCTGGCAGCCCGATCCCGCAGCTGAAACACTTTTAAGAGACGGTCCTGCCGCTTGCTGGTCTTTCTTGGGCGCCCTGGAGCCTTTTTGGCACCAATGGAACCTCTCTCCTTGAAGTTCTTGATGATGCCATAGATTGTTGACTGAGGTGCAATCTTTCTAGCTGCAATACTCTTCCCAGTTAGGCCATTTTTGTGCAGTGCAATGATGACTGCATGTGCTTCTTTAGAGATAACCATGGTTAACAGAAGAGAAACAATGATGGCAAGCACCAGCCTCCTTTTAAAGTGTCCAGTGGTGTTATTCTTACTTAATCATGACAGATTGATCTCCAGCCCTGTCCTCATCAACACCCACACCTGTGTTAATGGAGCAATCACTGAAACGATGTTAGGTGGTCCTTTTAAGGCAGGGCTGCAATGATGTTGAAATGTGTTTTGGGGGATAAAGTTCATTTTCTAGGCAAATATTGACTTTGCAAGTAATTGCTGTTAAGCTGATCACTTTTTATAACATTCTGGAGTATATGCAAATTGCCATTAGAAAAACTGAAGCAGTAGACTTTGTAAAAATTAATATTTGTATCATTCTCAAAACTTTTGGCCATGACTGTATGTTCCATGACTTGGATCCTCTCTCACAGTTGATGACTAGACTGGCGTGCATAGTCTAAGTCTCCCTTTTTTCAACCTTAACACCACAAAAAGTTATGCAATTATTGGTTGGATTCCTAGGATGTGGACCCCAGAATAGTCACCGATTGGTGGCAGTAGTGCTGATGTAGTAGTAGTATGGGGCATTCAGGATGGTATTAGTGTTTATTATGTTTCCACACCTGCCCTGGGTCTTCACTTATTATTATACTCTGGAGTCTTGAAGGGCCCCCTCATAGTATGACAATAGAAGTTCCAGTTCATGCTGAACAAGTTCTGCCTGAAACAGTACAGGTGGACAAGCCCTTGAATACTTGGTGAAATTAATCTCCTTAGGTTCACCCATCTCAAGTAAATACATTGAAGGAGTTTTCCTGCATAAATATATAACTCATGGAGGGTTGGCAGTGGTGTAAAATGAAGTAAAACTCACCGACCGCGGATCCGCAGTTTGGTCTGCATGTCGCCATTCCTTCTGGTGAATGGACTGCCCAGGCTGGAAGTGCAGAGACTCAGATGACCACTGAGGGCAAAAACTCTCAGTGATCATGTTTTGAGTACTGGTGATGTCACCCAACATGTCACAGATGAGGCCAATCAATGCCTGCAATGGTCATCTGACCCTCTGCAATTCCAGCCTGGGCAGTCCGTGCACTGGAGGTAACAGTGCATGTGCTGCCCAAGCACTTGGGGTAGGTAATTATCTCTTCTTTTTTTTTATTTTACACCACCCCTGACCCCGGTAAGTTTTACATTTATCCCAGTAAACCCCTTAAAGAGTTATATTATGTTAGTATCTTTGGTTGTAATACATCACTGTGCCCATTGGTGCTGAGCAGGAGGTCCTCTTCTGTGATGTCCATATGCAGAAGTAGAGCGTATGGAAAGATGTTGTCCCAATGGCCAAACTCTTTAAAAAAAAAAAAAAAACTTGCAAAATTTCAGTTTAGTTGCCTGCAATGGCCAAAAGTGCCCTACCAGTTCTTCTGAGGACCATTGCAGGTCTTTGGAAGAGTGTGAAGAACCAGCAGTGGGCACTGCCACCTATGGACTTGTTTGTGAAAACTTAGACTTAAGTTTTCATTGGATTCTCAATTCAATCAACATTTATTTTCTTGACCTCTGTATAAAGCCCATTACCCTGAAAGATGGGATCCAATAATGGAGTCCAGAGCAAACATGAACTGAGTCGCAATTATTTACTCTAATATTCCATTATCCATCTCATCCATACAGATATATTGTCGTCTATTGTACAGTATTGCACAGACATTCACGTTACATTTTTACCGTATCTCTGGCGCTAAGTACCCTGCAGTCATGTAAATATTCCATTAGTCCAGAATTTAGAATATACATACAATCTATTCTTCATCCTAATGCCTACAGTAACTGCAACTACACGAAGAGTACTTTAGAGCCATTGAGTATAATGTAGCCTGCAGTCTATTGACTGAAGGTTTTTATTTGGCTTATAAGATCAATTTCTCCCATCAGCTGGTTATGGCCTGCGGCAGATCGCTTCATAAGGGTTAGCATCTTACTGTAAAAGTTGATATCAATAATAAAGCCTGTCGGAGCAGATTGTGCGTGTAGAAGATGGTGTTATGTAACCTGTCTCATTGCCACACCAGGCTGATAAACACAGAACAAAATAAAATATATAAAATAGTAGATGAAGTCGATGGACAAGTACGATTTGAGTTCATGACATAAAACACCTCCACCTCTTTTCATTCCTCAATATGCCCCATTCTCCTGATTCAAGCACAGTTGGAATTTTTTCTCTAGCTCCTACCGTTCCTGAGAAATCAATATTGTTATGTAATTATTCTGCTTACTGTCAAGTGGGCGGTCCTGGGCTGGAGCAAAGAGACAGGTACCACCCACCTGACGGCAGAGAGCATAATCTTTCTACAAATAAGAGTAATGAATGCTCAGGAATGGAGGGGGCTAGAGAAATGTTCTAACTGTGCTGGGATCAGTGGAATCGAGCATTGGAGTTGGTGGAATTTTTTTTTTTCATTTGCCCATCACTACTTTCTGACCCAATTAACCCAATTTTAAGGATATTTTCTTGAATAAGAATGGGAACAAAAATTGGCAATTCCAGAACTGTGAGGGGCTCATTTTTTGGGTTTTGTTAGCATTTGTTTACCATGCCGAATAAATGTCGCACTTATTTTATTCTGCTGGTTAGTACAGTTACAGATACAGTACAGACCAAAAGTTTGGACACACCTTCTCATTCAAAGAGTTTTCTGTATTTTCATGACTATAAAAATTGTAGATTCACACTGAAGGCATCAAAACTATGAATTAACACATGTGGAATTATATACTTAACAAAAAAGTGTGAAACAACTGAAAATATGTCTTATATTCTAGGTTCTTCAAAGTAGCCACCTTTTGCTTTGATTACTGCTTTGCACACTCTTGGCATTCTCTTGATGAGCTTCAAGAGGTAGTCACCTGAAATGGTTTTCACTTCACAGGTGTGCCCTGTCAGGTTTAATAAGTGGGATTTCTTGCCTTATAAATGGGGTTGGGACCATCAGTTGTGTTGTTCAGAAGTCAGGTGGATACACAGCTGATAGTCCTACTGAATGGAGTGTTAGAGTTTGTATTATGGCAAGAAAAAAGCAGCTAAGTAAAGAAAAACGAGTGGCCATCATTACTTTAAGAAATGAAGGTCAGTCAGTCCGAAAAATTGGGAAAACTTTGAACGTGTCCCCAAGTGCAGTGGCGAAAACCATCAAGCGCTACAAAGAAACTGGCTCACATGAGGACCGGCCCAGGAAAGGAAGACCAAGAGTCACCTCTGCTGCGGAGGATAAGTTCATCCGAGTCACCAGCCTCAGAAATCGCAGGTTAACAGCAGCTCAGATTAGAGACCAGGTCAATGCCACACAGAGTTCTAGCAGCAGACACATCTCTACAACAACTGTTAAGAGGAGACTGTGTGCAGCAGGCCTTCATGGTAAAATAGCTGCTAGGAAACCACTGCTAAGGACAGGCAACAAGCACAAGAGACTTGTTTGGGCTAAAGAACACAAGTAATGGACATTAGACCTGTGGAAATCTGTGCTTTGTCTGATGAGTCCAAATTTGAGATCTTTGGTTCCAACCACCGTGTCTTTGTGCGACGCAGAAAAGGTGAACAAATGGACTCTACATGCCTGGTTCCCACCGTGAAGCATGGAGGAGGAGGTGTGATGGTGTGAGGGTGCTTTGCTGGTGACACTGTTGGGGATTTATTCAAAATTGAAGGAATACTGAACCAGCATGGTTACCACAGCATCTTGCAGCGGCATGCTATTCCATCCGGTTTGCGTTTAGTTGGACCATCATTTATTTTTCAACAGGACAATAACCCCAAACACACCTCCAGACTGTGTAAGGGCTATTTGACCAAGAAGGAGAGTGATGGGGTGCTACGCCAGATGAGCTGGCCTCCACAGTCACCAGAACTGAACCCAATCGAGATGGTTTGGGGTGAGCTGGACCGCAGAGTGAAGGCAAAAGGGCCAACTAGTGCTAAGCATCTCTGGGAACTCCTTCAAGACTGTTGGAAGACCATTTCAGGTGACTAACTCTTGAAGCTCATCAAGAGAATGCCAAGAGTGTGCAAAGCAGTAATCAACGCAAAAGGTGGTTACTTTGAAGAACCTAGAATATAAGACATATTTTCAGTTCTTTCACACTTTTTTGTTAAGTATATAATTCCACATGTGTTAATTCATAGATTTGATGCCTTCAGTGTGAATCTACAATTTTTATAGTCATGAAAATACAGAAAACTCTTGGAATGAGAAGGTGTGTCCAAACTTTTGGTCTGTACTGTATATATCTATATATATATCTATATATATATATATTTGTAATATTGCATAATAGAATAAACTAATAAATCATTTGTTTTTGTATCAGAATCTGAAAGTCATTTTTTTCTGTGTGTTTCTGAGTTATGTCAGGTCTTGTTTTTTGCAGGGCAAGTTGTAGTTTTTGTCCAGGTACATATAACTTTTTGATCACTTTTTATTGCAGTTTTTGGAGGTGAGAAGACCAAAATGTAGCCCTGTCTCCCATGCTGACACTTCGACACTTGATCAGGTAGAGGGGAATCAGTGACATCATTGAGAGCCAGAGCAGTAACTGAGGAGACAGAGGAATGAGAGTGCTGCCCTTGCCAAGTAATAAATGAGCACCAGGGGAACGGGGTGTATATTGGTAATAAAACTTAACCAGGGCAGGGAATGTATTGGTAAGTTTTATTATCCCCCAGATAACCCCTTTAAACAAAGGCAATGGAGGATGATGGGTTTCCTTGGCAGATGGGGAATAACAAAGGCCTCCAGGGCGTTGAATTTGGACCTTCTATATGTAATGGCTGTATATTTACAATGTACTATACTGAATGTATTGACTTTATATAGGTATTTTATTGTCTAAATATATTATACAATAAAATAAATATTTTATTATATAATAATATATTATATTATATAAATATTGTATATTGATCGATATAGATTTTATCACTTTATTCTTTATCTTTTATTTTTGTGCGCGTTCACTAAGCACCGGCACTTAGCACTTTATTTTTTTCACTTTATTGCTTATTTGGGTACATTGCAGATATGGGAGCAGATCTGAATACATGACAGAGCATCGGTATATATTTAGATTTATTCCTTGCTGTAGAAGTGGTCTATTATAGAAATTAAAAGTGTGGGCACAGCACACATTAGATGAGGCATTGGGAAGCCTTTGGAAACAACAACCCCCCATTGCGCATGCGCAGGATGGAAAATGAGTTACTGGCATCAGATGATGCTGATACTGAGACGCACCTGGCAGGGGAGTTCAGCCACCGAGGTGGAAGCCTCAGGAATGATCACATGATGTTTTTAAAAGTTTTTTTATTGAACATTGATAAACATAAAAGGAAGACCTGGTCCCTCATGTCATGCTATAGGCAAACATGGTCAGTATACATTCTTTATATGTTCCTAGGGTATCAATAGTTGGAGATATAGATTACATATGGAAGCAGATTAGCTGCTTTTATAAGAATAACCGTGACTGATGTATTCAAGTACCGTGTGTAGAAAATTGCATTTGAGATGAGATTTTAGTCTCAAGGGATATATTTATATACCGCTGTACTCCGGAATGTATTTGTCAGGTGTCTTTGTATCTGTGTCTTAGATTTTTCTATTTTATAGTAGATAAAATCAAGAAGTATAAATATTTTTTTCATCTATTCTATGTATTTGTTTCTTTTTGGTGGATCTATGGACTATTTTACACAGGATTGGTGGAAAATTAGGATAGCTAGCCTATATTGGGATAGGTTTACTTATTACTGCTGTATAATGTTCCCCATGCTGCTGCTATGGAGTGAGTCAGATTGAGATAGAGGAGCAGGTAGTCTTCTGTTCCCTCCTCTTTCCATAGACTTCTACGGGTAGCTGTAATCTGCTCTCTCAGGGAAGCTGAAAATCTGTCTCCTCTCTGGAGACAGACTTCAGTGAATTTAGAGTGTGTGAACAGTTTAAAAGGAATGGAGCCCGATAATGGAGAGAAAGGAACATTATTCTGTCTCTCATTATTCTTATCGTTGCTTGTACTATTGATTTATGGAACATTATTTACAATCAGATGAAAACTTTAAATGGCTGAGGCAAGAGAGAAATTGTGTTCTATGGATATCAAGTATAATTGGAATATTCCCCAATGTACAGTACTGTGCAAAAGTTGTAGGCATGCATGGAACAAATGTTGAAAAGTAAGAATGCCTTCAAAAATAGAAGGATTGATAGTTTATGTTGTCAATTAAATGAAGTGACTGAAGAAAAGAGAAATGTAAATCCCCCCAATATTTGGTGTGACCTTTGCCCTTTGCCTTCCATCAGTTCTTTTCTGTACTTACAGACAGTTTTTGGCAGAACTGGGCAGGGAGGTTGTTCCCACCATCTTGGAGAACTAAGCACAGATCTTCTGTAGATGTAGGTTTGTTCTAATCCTTCTGTCTCTTCATGTCATCCCAGACAGACTGGATGATGATGAGATTAGGGCTATATCTGTGGGGGCCGGATCATCACATCCAGGACTCCTCCTCCAAAAGCCAAATATTGAAGGGATTTACATTTTTCTTTTCTTCATTCACTTAATTTTGGTAATTGACAAAAGTAAACTATTAACCCTTCGCTTTCTGAAAGTATTAGTTTTCAGATTTTTTTTTCCATGCACAGTACTGCATTAGATGGCAGGCATCACAGGACATGTGACATTTCACCAACCAACAGTGTCACAACATCTCCCTATGTATGGGCAGCTGATGAGTAAATGGAAGTCCCCCGTAGCTGCATCTTATAATACTCTGAGCTATTATAACAGCAAGAAGCCTGAAGATATTTGGTCTCATAAGCATTTAGGAGAAAGCTTTTTCGTTACATACTATGTACTAATGCCAACATAACAGCAGATGTAAAGATTCCTTTTTTCTACAGGAGGTAATAGAAATGTAAGAAATGAACTAATTATAGTATTTATAAAAATCTTCAATCAGCATAAAAAGCGATTTTTTTTTGTGACAGATCAGCTAGAAAACCATCTCACTCTGCTCTGCCCCCCTTCTTTCAGTCTTAGATATGGCAGCAGGGCGGGGAGGAGGTTGTAGATGACAAATCCAGCAGCAAAGTCTTTAAGAGGGGTTTGTACGGTACCACAGTATAGAGAGGAAAGCACACAAAGCAGTCTGCAGGGGAGGGGCTGAATCACACAGTCTGTCTATCTGTATAAAGAGATAGGGGAGCACCAAAAACAGACTTTGCAGGAGAAGGGGGAAATGCAGTCTGTGTATCTCTGTAAAGAGAGAGGAGAACACCCATGGCAGACTCTGCAGGGGGATGGAGGGGGAATCACAGTCTGAGTATGTCTGTAAAGAGAGAGGAGAGCACCCAAGGCATGCTCTACAGAAGGATAGAGGGGGAATCACAGCCTGTGTATCTCTGTAAATGGAGAGGAGAACATCCATGGCAGACTATGCAAGGGGAGGAAAGAGAATCACAGTCTGTTTATCTCTGAATGTGAGAATAAAACATACAAGACAGACTCTGCAGGGGGGAGAGGGGGAATCATCCAGTCTATATATCTGTGAAAAGAGAGAGGAAAGCTCCTAAAGTAGACACCACGGCGGAAAGACGGGGAATAACACAGACTGTGTATCTGTGTCAAGAGAGAATACCCAAGGCAGGCGGAGGTAGGGGATATTACACACTACTCAGCATCAGTGTCTGTCAGCACAAGAGAAAAGGGATCTCTCATGGGTTGTAAAAGTGTGAATGAGTCCTGGGATGAGGCACTAACTTTTAAAGTTGCTATGGCTATATATAAAATATATATAGAAATATATATATTTCTATCCTGAAATATGAATGATCTTCCACAAAAGGCTTATGGCAACCACCATTAGGAATGCTAGTTGAATATGGAATTTTATATAATTGACTATATAGAGAATTTTCAGTATTGGTGATTTTAGGCAGTTCAAATTTTATCAAGACTGGTACTATTTATACTGGGTAGTTTTCTGGAACTGTGCATGAAACCACTTTAGTTGCCATCATTGGAATACGATTAGTACTACATTACATTTTAAAAAAAAGTGAAAAATGTCTTTCTGATATAGAAAGTGAAAAAGCATGTTGGTATGGCCTTACATGCTGCATGTACATTAGAATTTGCAGTGTTGTAGGCAGGCAACATATGTCTTGTAACTCTGCATTTCCCTCATTGTTCTGCCTCTGTGTCCCCGCCTGTACTTATACAAATACCGCTATAGAGCAGAGATCACAATGCTTAATAATGCATTATTATTTACAGTTACCAAGCTACAGCAGTAAATGTGCAGAATAAAACACCTCTTTATTTCAGGCATTGCTTGAGCAGGGAATTAAAACCTACTAAATGTTTTATAGAATGTTCTGGGGATGAATTTTTAAACTGTGACTATAATGCACAACAGAATTGTCAAGAAGAAGAATCAACCAGAAAATGAAAAAAAAGACAAAGTGAAATGCTGTAAAAGACACATAATTGGATTTTGTCTATTAGGACACAAAGAAATCCTGAAACTGTCAAATATATCTAAAGAGAACGTAGAGGATGTACTGTACACATAGAGAACATACAAACACAGAGAACATACAGAGAACATAGAGGAAGAACATAGAGGATGTACTGTACACATAGAGAACATACACATACAGAGAACATATGGAGAACATACATAAAGAGAAGACATAAGATGTACTGTATATATAGAGAACATACACACGCAGAGAATATACATAAAGAGAAGACAGGGGATGGACTGTACACATAGAGAACATACACATACAGGACAAACACACAGAGAAGATACAGAGAGCATACATAGACATACAGTACATAAAGAGAAGATGGGATGTACTGTACATATAGAGAACATACATAAAGAGAAGACAGAGGATGTACTGTACACAAAGAGAACATACACACACAGAGAACATACAGAGAACATGCATAAAGAGAAGACAGAAGATGCACTGTATATATAGAGAACATACACACAAAGAGAACATACATAAAGAGAAGACAGGGGATGTACTGTACACATAGAGAACATACATAAAGAGAAGACAGAAGATGTACTGTATATATAGAGAACATACACACAAAGGGAACATACAAAAACAGAAGACAGATGATGTACTGTACACATAGAGAACATACACATACAGGACAAACACACACAGAAGATACAGAGAACATACATAGACATATATTAAGAGAAGATGGGATGTACTGCACATATAGAGAACATACAAAGAATATACATAGATACACATAAAGTATATACAGTATATACAGAGGACAAATGTAGATAGACAATGTACATATAGAGACCATCACACAGATATACACAGAGAACATACAGTACATATAGAGAATATACATACAAAGAATATATAGTGACCCCCAGTCTGATGATGTCACAGAAGAGCGCCCAACGCCACAAGAAAAGTGCCAGACACCGCGAGGAGGGCAAGAGAGGTAACGAAAGGTGAGTATGAATGTTTTTTCACACCTCCCCTGTGCCTCCATCTATTATACTCTGGGGTGTGAAGAGAGAGTATAATAATGTTTCTTTTCACTTTGACATAACTTCGGCTGTGAAATTGGATAGACAGGTTCCTAGGAGCCCTGACAGTGTTATACACTATGTTTTATAGATAGGTTCCTAGGAGCCCTGTCAGTGTTATACACTATGTTTTATAGATAGGTTCCTAGGAGCCCTTAAAGTATTCTACACTATGTTTTATAGATAGGTTCCTAGGAGCCCTGACAGTGTTATACACTATGTTTTATCGATAGGTTCCTAGGAGCCCTGACAGTGTTCTACACTATGTTTTATAGATAGGTTCCTAGGAGCCCTGACAGTGTTCTACATTATGTTTTATAGATAGGTTCCTAGGAGCCCTGACAGTGTTATACACTATGTTTTATAGATAGGTTCCTAGGAGCCCTGACAGTGTTATACACTATGTTTTATAGATAGGTTCCTAGGAGCCCTGACAGTGTTCTACACTATGTTTTATAGATAGGTTCCTAGGAGCCCTGACAGTGTTCTATACTATGTTTTATAGATAGGTTCCTAGGATCCCTGACAGTGTCATACACTATGTTTTATAGATATTTTCCGAGGCGCCCTCATAGTGTTCTACACTATGTTTTATAGATAGGTTCCTAGGAGCCCTGACAGTGTCATACACTATGTTTTATAGATAGGTTCCAAGGAGCCCTGATAGTGTTATACACTATGTTTTATAGATAGGTTCCTAGGAGCCCTGACAGTGTTCTACACTATGTTTTATAGATAGGTTTCTAGGAGCCCTGACAGTGTCATACACTATGTTTTATAGATAGGTTCCTAGGAGCCCTGACAGTGTTATACACTATGTTTTATAGATAGGTTCCTAGGAGCCCTGACAGTGTTCTACACTATGTTTTATAGATAGGTTCCTAGGAGCCCTGACAGTGTTCTATACTATGTTTTATAGATAGGTTCCTAGGATCCCTGACAGTGTCATACACTATGTTTTATAGATATTTTCCGAGGCGCCCTCATAGTGTTCTACACTATGTTTTATAGATAGGTTCCTAGGAGCCCTGACAGTGTCATACACTATGTTTTATAGATAGGTTCCTAGGAGCCCTGATAGTGTTATACACTATGTTTTATAGATAGGTTCCTAGGAGCCCTGACAGTGTTCTACACTATGTTTTATAGATAGGTTTCTAGGAGCCCTGACAGTGTCATACACTATGTTTTATAGATAGGTTCCTAGGAACCCTGATAGTGTTCTACACTATGTTTTATAGATAGGTTCCTAGAAGCCCTGACAGTGTTATACATTATGTTTTATAGATAGGTTCCTAGGAGCCCTGACAGTGTCATACACTATGTTTTATAGATAGGTTCCTAGGAACCCTGACAGTGTTCTACACTATGTTTTATAGATAGGTTCTTAGGAGCCCTGACAGTGTTATACACTATGGTTTATAGATAGGTTTCTAGGAGCCCTGACAGTGTTATACAGTATGTTTTATAGGTAGGTTCCTAGGAGCCCTGACAGTGTTATACAATATGTTTTATAGATATGTAGTGATGGTTTTGCATCATAATTTGGTTCTCCTATAGTAGTGTTTGAATGACTGTGGATTATGATATACAGTATGTGACCATAGTACAATAGCGTATTTTGAGATTCAGCTATTGTGGGAGGAATTTTAATGACTTACACTAGGTCATACCAGCCCCAGGTGTCCATCCTTCTGGTCCATCAGAGGACCAGAAGAACAGACAAACAGAATTCTAAAATAGCGGACACCAACAGAGCCCAAGGAACCCCATTGGCTATAATGGGGTCTGTCAGGTGTCCGTTCTTTTTAACTGAAATTACCAGATAAAAAAGTTGGGCATGCAGGATTTTTTTCATCTCAGTATTTTAGGCAGATCTGTGTCAGATGAACCCCATTGCAGATGAACCCAACTTGTCATCTCCTCTTCCAGCCCCAAGGTGTCTTCAGAGTAGGATGTTCATCCAGTTCTTCCAAAATCAGGGTATTTTCCAACATTATGCAGGCCTCTGGGCTGTGGAATCTACAATGGATTCACAGATTCAGTGTTCCCACTTACCAGATGCTCCTGAAAGTATGCTGGTTCAGGGAATTGATTGACATCTTAGCTAAGATGTCCCTCTTCTTGGCATCAGCAAATCACACAGTTCTCCCAATTCATATGGCCTTGCTAACTTTTGCCTCCTCCAGCAAAGATCTAGACTCCACTCTCACGAGTTGTCTCTATGTCTCGTCTCGTCTCCTTCCACTACATAACACAGGAGCGGACCTCAATAGGCAGCCATTTCCAGCTTTGGAGAGCCGGGGCAATCCCTGAAGATCCTGGGCCCCAGTGCAAAATATATAATGGGGCCCTCACTTGTTTGTTATCTATGAACCAATGTCTTCTCATATTCAAATTCTGCATTGGCTCCACCTCACGTGACTTCATGAGGATAAATAAAATGAGGGAGATCACAGATAACTCAGGGTATATATTTTTTAGCATCTGACATCCTCAGCTTATTACTATTCATTCTGGATTCCACAATCTCTGCCAGCAATTAAGATTGCAGCAAATCTATAGAATTGATCTCTGCCAAATACTGAAACCATCTCAAAAGATCTGGCCACATACCAAATCTCATACAAAGCAAAATACAATCCATAAAAGCCTGAGAACGAAACCGGCTGTTAAATAAATGAAAGATTAATAGATAAAATGAAGTTAATAGTTTTCAGACTTCTTTTAGTTTAGCAAGTAAATGATGGACTAATGATGGGATTGATGGGATATTATCGGATGGTAGCATTATACAAAAAAGCCATTTAGAAATTATTGGTGATATTATGTACAGCTGAATAGTATACATAGTAAAGTGGCTTGTATATAGCTTAAGTTTAATGATATAATACCATATGACTACAACATGCCAAGTGATGCTTTCTTATCTTATTCCTATCAATGTCCATGATCACTGAGCTCTGTCGGATCGGACTATCATCACAGACAAGAAATCATATGGAAAACAGGCTCCACCCATGAAGAGCAGAGTGTGAGACTCCACCCATGAAGGGCACGGTATGAGGCTCCACCCATGAAGGGCACGGTATGAGACTCCACCCATGAAGGGTACGGTATGAGGCTCCACCCAGGAAGGGCACGGTATGAGGCTCCACCCATGAAGAGCGTGGTATGAGGCTCCACCCATGAGGGGCACAGGGCTTATCCCTTGAATCCATAAGCAGTTAGGAACAATGACTCCCAGTCCATGGGTCAATGTTTGGGCAAGACAGGCACCGATCGACAATACAATACAATTGCTTATTTTGCCCTTGCAAAGGTTGCAATCAACTGAAAAATGTACACCCAATCACAGTGAAGTAGAGAAGCCTTTGGGCCCCCTCAGGAACCAAGTCCCAGCTACCTCTACACCCTCCATAGCTATGGCTATGCCAATTACCACCAACCACACTGATCTCGGTGAACAACTAACAATCATCAACAGATAGAGGTTTTGCCAGATATCCATTGAGCTTTGGACTGACGATCAATCTTAAGACATTGTACTGCTATGTATACAAAAAGGCTTCTCTAAGAAGAAGCTAATGATCCAATATTCTCTCATCATAAGAACAATCATTCTTAGACGTTGGTTCAATACATTCAGTGATTGCTTCTGTAGTTGGAGGACTATTTTCTTCTCTATGATGAAATATTTGTCCTGATCACTCGTAGGACAATAGAAAGACATTAACCATTATGTTACATTCTCAAAATGTTTAAGATGTTTTCATGATTGTTTTGTTTAAGGTCCATCACAATTGTCTTAGGCTATATTCACATGACCATGCCCAATTCTCAGTCATGAAAAACAGATGAATCGATCCATCTCTGTCTGCTGTATTGCATCTATTCTATGTCTGGGTGTCTGATCAGGACAGCCAAGTTTCACCAGTTTTGCATCCATTAAAAAAAATCGATGAATTTCATTGGTCTTTTTTGACCCAACCCATTGAGCTGATTTTAAGAGACATACAGTGCTGTAAAAAAGTATTACCCCCCCCCCCCCACATAGGCTGGGTTCACATCTGTGCTGGAGTCTCCATTGATAAAATCCCCCCCACCAAAAAAAAAAAAAAAAAATTATGACAAAAATTTAAAAAACTAAGAACGCCACTATGATACACTCATCACAGGTTCTATTTGTGCGATACAAAACTACATATCACCTACATAAAAATTTCCATAATGGAGATGGACAATTTTTAAACATTTTTTGCAATTAAAAAAAAGCTTAAAAAAATGTGAAAAACATTTTCCCCAAAATTAAAAGAAAAAAATTCCAAAAATAAAAAATGACATAAAAATAAATCCTTTTGTATTTTCCAAAAAAAAAAATAAATTGAATAAAAATGTTACAGCCTTTAAAACTGCATATACCAAGAAACTAAAAAATGTGTCTGGCCATGAAATGGTTAAAAAAAATAGGAGCGTAAACAATCGCTTTGCTCAGCTTTTTTTTTTACCTTATTTTACAGTCACAGATTTACAACAACCTCAACAAAACCCTAATCCATTAGCAGCGTCATTTACTGAGCTCATTAGCGGACAATGCCATCATTGGCGGTGAGTGATGACATGGCGGCTGTGAGTGCGCACGTTGACAACGACATCAATCGTCAAGCCATCGGGCCCCTTTTGCACTTGAATAATGCTTAAATGAGTTTATTTGTTTGGAATCTAAAAATCAATGACGTTCCTTTAGGTGAAAAGTTTTCAGATAACACATTTGTCTTGTAAATGCTTCATTCGGGGAAATCTACGTTGGTTATGAATTTCAGCACAAAATACAAAAATGGAAAATTATCCAGGACTAGAACAGGAAGTGATCGATGTGGATGCGCCTCTCTGCATGCTATACGTTATGGTATAGAGCATGGAAGAACCACCACATTCCTGGTCGGCGTCATTTACTAAGTAACACGTTTCTGTAAACACTTGAAGACTTTGCTATTCCTTTGTTGTTTCTTGTTGGAATGCAACTAAAAATAAATGAAATGCCTTGGCGAATGGTATTGTTAAAAAATATTCTACCGTTTTGTGTATGTCATGTAAATTCTGATTAATGAATGGAATTGCTATTTAAGGGGTTGGGCCATTGAAGGGGTTTTCTGGGCAAAAAAAAAAAATTTTGAAAAAAGTTCTCAACAAGCTTTATCACATGGTATAATATAGCTGCACTGTCACTTTCTATGTTAGCAATTGTCTTCCTGCAGAACTCCCCTCCATCTCTACCACCAGTGCACACTATCCATATCAGTCCTTCTCTTCTGCCTTTTCCCATGTACAGCTCTCACACACTTTTCACTCTCTTCAACCACCCTAATCCCTATACTGCTTTTAGCAGTGAAACCAAACATAAACTTCCACATAAATCACTGAACCACCTTCTGTCTCTGTCCATTTTGCTCCTCCTAGTTGCTGGGGACATCTCTCCAAACCCTGGCCCTCCTTCTCTCCCTAATTTTTCCTCTTCCTATACACACAGGAATCCTACAAACCTAATCAATATTTACCGTGTTCCCTCTCCTTATCTTTTCCCTGTCTCTCTTAACTGTTCTCTCTGGAACGCCCGCTCAGTGTGTAACAAACTAGAATATATTAATGACTTATTCCTCAGTAAATCTCTCAACTTGCTTGCCCTTACTGAAACCTGGATCCAGCAGTCTGATACGGCCTCCCCTGCTGCTCTGTCTCATGGTGACCTACAATTCTCACACACCTCTAGGCCTGACACCAGGAAGGGTGGGGGGGTAGGGATACTTCTGTCACCGCAGTGCATTTTTCAGGCCATCCCACCGGTACCCTCACTCAAATTCCCCTCATTTGAAGTACATGCTATCAGACTTTTCCGCCCACTCTCCTTACGTGTAGCTGTGATCTACCGTCCACCCGGCTCACCCTACCAATTTCTGGATCACTTGGCTTCCCCTCTTTTTATCCAGTGAAATTCCTATCCTCATCATGGGTGTAACGTCCTTGCCTGTCCGGGCTTTGGCGCCGTCCTCCGGGCGCACGCTGCGGCGCAGGAGGCGTGCCCGGTTGTAATTCTTTCCTTGGGTTTTTCTTGTATTGTCTGAACACTGTCCTATTCCCTCACTTCCTTAATTGATTTTCCACCACGCCCTTCTCCTTACCTTGCTCTCCCCCTTCTCCACTAAGAGTTAACTTTAGTCCTGCCTTTGTGATTGACAGCCTGTCCTCCTATCAAGTCTGGGGCGGGTTCTTTCTCCCTATTTATTGTTTGCTCACTTTCCCATTGGTGCCTGCTATTGCATTTCGCTTACTGGCTATACTCGTTCCTTGCTCCTTGTTACCTGCTCTTCTGATTTTCTGACCACTGGCTTTGACTTTGACTATTCTCTTGGATTTTGATTCTGTACTGCATTGCTCGATTGTTACCGACCCCTTGGCTAGCTGACCTCCCTTTGTTGTTTGTGCGTCCTGTCTGCATTCTGTGTTGTCACTTATTCAGAGTAGGGACCGGCTCCAAGTTGTTCCTGTCATTAGGACAGTGAGACAAGTAGGTAGGGACAGGGTCTGGGTCAACTTTAGGGCTCACTGTCTCTGTATTCCCTTCCTCTCAGGTTTTTGCTGCAGCACTGGAGGATTGCTCAACTGGCAATTCCCTTACAATGGGTGACTTTAACATCCCCAAGGACACCCCTGTCTCCCCAGGTGCCTTACAGTTTTTCTCAATAACCACGTCTTTTGGTCTTTCACAACTTTCCTCTTCCACCACACATGTAGATGGCAACACCATTGATCTTGTCTTTCATTGACTCCTCACAGTTTCTAAATTTACTAACTCTTCTCTGCCACTCTCTGACCATAACCTTCTGTCTCTCACCATCAGAGCTTTCTCTCCTTCACAGGACACACCTACTCATCATACAGTCATATGAAAAAGTTTGGGCACCCCTATTAATCTTAATCATTTTTAGTTCTAAATATTTGGGTGTTTGCAACAGCCATTTCAATTTGATATATCTAATAACTGATGGACACAGTAATATTTCAGGATTGAAATGAGGTTTATTGTACTAACAGAAAATGTGCAATATGCATTAAACCAAAATTTGACCGGTGCAAAAATTTGGGTACCCTTATCATTTTATTGATTTGAATACTCCTAACTACTTTTTACTGACTTACTGAAGCACAAAATTGGTTTTGTAACCTCACTGAGCTTTGAACTTCATAGCCAGGTGTATCCAATCATGAGAAAAGGTATTTAAGGTGGCCAATTGCAAGTTGTTCTCCTATTTGAATCTCCTCTGAAGAGTGGCATCATGGGCTCCTCAAAACAACTCTCAAATGATCTGAAAACAAAGATTGTTCAACATAGTTGTTCAGGGGAAGGATACAAAAAGTTGTCTCAGAGATTTAACCTGTTAGTTTCCACTGTGAGGAACATAGTAAGGAAATGGAAGACCACAGGGACAGTTCTTGTTAAGCCCAGAAGTGGCAGGCCAAGAAAAATATCAGAAAGGCAGAGAAGAAGAATGGTGAGAACAGTCAAGGACAATCCACAGACCACCTCCAAAGAGCTGCAGCATCATCTTGCTGCAGATGGTGTCACTGTGCATCGGTCAACACTACAGCACACTTTGCACAAGGAGAAGCTGTATGGGAGAGTGATGCGAAAGAAGCCGTTTCTGAAACAGAGTCGCCTGAGGTATGCAAAAGCACATTTGGACAAGCCAGCTTCATTTTGGAAGAAGGTCCTGTGGACTGATGAAACAAAGATTGAGTTGTTTGGTCATACAAAGAGGCGTTATGCATGGCGTCCAAAAAACACAGCATTCCAAGAAAAACACTTGCTACCCACTGTAAAATTTGGTGGAGGTTCCATCATGCTTTGGGGCTGTGTGGCCAATGCCGGCACCGGGAATCTTGTTAAAGTTGAGGGTCGCATGGATTCAACTCAGTATCAGCAGATTCTTGAGAATAATGTACAAGAATCAGTGACGAATTTGAAGTTACGCCGGGGATGGATATTTCAGCAAGACAATGATCCAAAACACAGCTCCAAATCTACTCAGGCATTCATGCAGAGGAACAATTACAATGTTCTGGAATGGCCATCCCAGTCCCCAGACCTGAATATCATTGAACATCTGTGGGATAATTTGAAGCGGGCTGTCCATGCTCGGCGACCATCAAACTTAACTGAACTGGAATTGTTTTGTAAAGAGGAATGGTCAAAAATACCTTCATCCAGGATCCAGGAACTGATTAAAAGCTACAGGAAGCGACTAGAGGCTGTTATTTTTGCAAAAGGAGGATCTACTAAATATTAATGTCACTTTTCTGTTGAGGTGCCCATACTTTTGCACCAGTCAAATTTTGGTTTAATGCATATTGCACATTTCAATCCTGAAATATTACTGTGTCCATCAGTTATTAGAGATATCAAATTGAAATGGCTGTTGCAAACACCCAAATATTTAGAACTAAAAATGATTAAGATTAATAGGGGTGCCCAAACTTTGTCATATGACTGTACATATAGGAATTTACGTGCTATTAACACCCAGGACCTCTCAGATACTCTACAGTCCTCTCTGTCCCCCATCTCTTCACTCTCCTGTCCCAATCTGGCCACCAGTCACTATAATGAAACCCTTAAGAGTGCATTGGATGAGGTGGCTCCCCCCTCCACTTGAAAGGTCAGACGCAGGAGGCAGCAACCCTGGCACACGCCACAGACACGTTTTCTTCAGCGGTTCTCTAGGGGTGCTGAACGTCTGGGGAGAAAATCACGTACACCTGCAGACTTCCTCCACTTTAAATTTATGCTTAAAACCTATAATTCTGCCCTTCACCTAGCCAAACAAGCCTATTTTACCGCTCTCATCTCTTCTCTCTCCTGTAACCCTAAAAGGCTATTTGAAACTTTTCACTCCTTACTCACTCCCAAAGTGCAGATGCCATTCACAGACCTTAGCGCAGATGACCTGGCCACTTATTTCCATGATAAAATTGATAAGATCCATCAGGAAATAACTGCCCAATCCCCAGATGGCACTGACCCCCTCACCAGCTGCACTTCAGACTGTTCATTCTCATCCTTTGAACCTGTTACAGAGGAGGAAGTATCTCAGCTACTTTCTTCTTCTCGCCCTACAACCTGTAGTAGTGACCCTTTCCCCTCACACCTTCTCCAGTCTCTGTCTCCTGCCGTCACAACTTACCTTACTAAAATATTTAACCTCTTTCTCTCTTCTGGAATTTTCCCATCCTCTTTCAAACATGCTGTCATAACCCCACTACTGAAGAAATCCTCCCTTGACCCGTCCTGTGCTGCTAACTATCGACCAGTCTCTAACCTTCCTTTTATCTCCAAAATTTTGGAACGCTTAGTCTATTCTCATTTAATAATAATAATAGTCCTTTAATAGTCCCACAATGGGGAAATTCAGTGTGTTACAGCAGCAAAAAATAAGCAGATACAAATACAAATACAACATGTACAGGAATGTTCCAAGGTAAGAGGCATTACATTGATAGCCGACAGACAGATAGGAAGTAGCGGGGGGGGGGGGGGATTTAAAAGGCAGAAAGACATTTCAGTTCTCTGTATGTAATGATCTCCGCTTAGGTCGGTGTTGGTTGTACAGCCTAACCGCGGTGGGGAGGAAAGACTTCCGATAGCGCTCCTTCTCACACCTAGGGTGGAGCAGTCGCTCACTGACAGTACTGCTCAGCGCGATCACAGTCTCATGCATGGGATGGGACTTCTTCTTCTTCATGGAGCTCACCACGGACAGTATCCTTTTGTCACCCACCACCTGCACTGGGTCCAGTGGGCTCCCCAGGACAGAGCTGGCCCTTCTAATCAGCTTGTCGAGTCTATTCCTATCCCTGGTTGATATACTGCTCCCCCAGCAGGCCACTCCAAAGAAGATGGCTGATGCCACTACCGAGTTGAAGAAAGTTCTAAGAAGTGCCCCCCGGATTCCAAAGGCTCTCAGCTTCCTAAGCAGGTAGAGCCTGCTGTGGCCCTTCCTGTACAGGACCTCCATATGATCTGCCCAGTCCAGCTTATTATTAAGGAGCAAACCCAGGTACTTATAGGTGTTCACAATCTCTATGCCTGTCCCCAGGATGTCCACTGGTTTAGGAGGGCTTCTGCCTTTACGGAAGTCCACCACCATCTCCTTGGTCTTCCCCGCGTTAATCTTCAGGTGGTTCCGGTGGCACCAGTCCACAAAATCCTGGTTCAGTTCTCTGTACTCCCTATCATCATCATCTGTGATTTGAGACCCACTATTGCAGAGTCGTCAGAGTACTTCTGTAGGTAGCAGCTGGATGAGTTGCACCTAATCCCACTATCTTTCTGCTAACTCTCTTCTTGACCCCTTACAATCTGGCTTCTGCACCCTGCACTCTACTGAAACAGCCCTCACAAAAGTCTCCAATGATCTCCTGACGGCTAAATCCAAAGGTGATTACTCTCTTCTTATTCTTCTAGATCTCTCAGCAGCATTTGACACTGTTGACCATCAACTCCTCCTCACTATGTTCCGTTCTGTTGGCCTCACAGACACTGTTTCTTCCCCTCTTCCCCTTGCCGTTGGGGTTCCTCAGGGCTCGGTCCTAGGTCCCCTGCTCTTCTCTTTCTACACAGCCTCCATTGGACAAACCATCACTAGATTTGGCTTCCGGTACAATCTTTATGCTGATGACACCCAAATATATACGTCATCCCGTGACATCACCCCTGCACTAATACAAAACACCAGTGAGTGCCTCTCTGCTGTCTCAAATATCATGTCTTCGCTCTATCTGAAACTCAATCTCTCAAAAACTGAACTACTGCTGTTTCCACCATCTAATAGATCTGTCCCTGATATCTCCATTGCAGTCTCTGGCCTTACCATAACTCCTAGGCAGTATGCCCGCTGCCTCGGGGTTATGTTTGACTCAGAACTTTCCTTCACCCCCCATATCCAATCACTCGCACGCTCATGTCATCTTCACCTCAAAAACATCTCCAGAATCCGCCCTTTCCTTACCACAAATACACTAAAGACACTTATTGTTGCCCTGATTCACTCTCGCCTTGACTACTGTAACTCCTTACTAATCGGTCTTCCCCTTACTAAACTCTCCCCTCTACAATCTATTCTGAATGTGGCGGCCAGGCTCATCTATCAGTCTAGATGCTACAGCGATGCCTCCGGTCTGTGCCGGTCACTACATTAGCTTCCTATTCAATACAGAATACAATATAAACTTATCCCCCTCATCCACAAGGCTCTCCATAATGCTGCACCTCCCTACATTTCCTCCCTCATCTCTATCGCCCAACCCGTACTCTCCATTCACTCATCCTCTATTATCAGAACCTCCCACGCTCGTATACAAGACTTCTCCCGAGTTGCACCACTTCTCTGGAATGCTCTATCCCAGACTATCTGAATAACCCCCAATTTCCACAGCTTCAAGCGTAAACTAAAGACATATCTTATCAGACAGGCCTATCACAACTCCTAATGTAAACCCTTCCGTAGTTAGAATCCCTAAAACGTACCCTCCTCTGTTCACGCTCCCGCATTACCTCACAGGATATTATGCCTTATCAGACTAGCTTTATATGTCCAGGCACCATCTGCACGTTACAGGACACGACTGGTGACGGCTCATACAGCTTATATATGTGTAATGACAGTAACCTCTATTACAGAATTGTCTGACCATTGTATAAGCAATGCTACCTCCGATGCCGCCCCTGCTACCTCCTGTGTCACCCCTTCTATCTCATAGATTGTAAGCTCTTGTGAGCAGGGCCCTCAGTCCCAGTGTGTGAATTGAATATTTCTTTGTAATGTATCTTTTTTGCCAGTACTTGAACCCTACAAATTGTACAGTGCTGTGGAATATGTTGGCGCTATATAAATAAAAATTATTATTATTATTATTCTCTTACTGTTATTAATGGGTTTCTCTGGGAGTTCCTGGTACCCTCTGCATTTGTTTACATGGGTAGCTGCCTTTTCTCTTATCCTACAACTACCATGATGCATTGCTCTTCACTCAGATCCCCCTCTCACTCCCTCCCCCCTCCCTCTCTCACACCCCCTCCCTGTTTCCCTAGCTAGCCTTCGGACTACTAGCCCTACCTACCTAACTAACTCGGCCCTCCCCCCCTGCCCCCTCTCCCCACCCCATCATACTTACCAGTCTTCTGTGTTCTGGATATCAATTTCTTCTGTGCTGCCGTCTCCTCTTCTCTTGACTTCTGCCTGCGCCTGCGCAATAGAGCCAGAGTGCCAAGCAATAAGCTTGTGGCAAATGCAGATTCCATACAGAATATCCTCCAGCAATGCTGCAGAAAAGAGATGATGAATTATACCAAGCTATACAGCTGCTGCTCCATTGACTCCAGTCATGAGACTCGCTCTTGTGTAGACTGGTCCTACAGTCATGTATTTCTCCTCCTCTTCTTATTGACCTCCTTCTGAGCAACATAGAGTTATCACTTGTCCAAGCCAATTAATATCATTCACACACAGAGAGAGAAAAAGCACCTTCACGGTAAAACTGACCAGCTCTGAACCAGAAGGACCACAAGCAGATGCAGAACAATACAGAAATGAGCCAGAATAGTGCAACACTTTACCTTTAATTCACTTGAAAACGAGTTGGACTGCTTTGACCTGGCACAGCCACTACACAATGGACGGAGCCTTGTGCATCCTTCTCTGTCCACTGTGTAGTTCTTATGTCTGTGACTGCTAGAAAAGATAATTGGTGGGGGTGCCAAGAGTCGGACCCAAGCTGATCTCATATTGATGACCTTCCCAAGGATATCTTGTAAGAGTTTAGTTATAAAGACATGCCCCATGTGATAATCACATGACCAAGGCCCATTTTTATGTCAAGGAAGTAAAAATAATGGATCCTACTCAATGAGAGCAAGCAGAGACTGATACAGAAATTATATTGGACAATTGTGTAACTTTCTATTACATTGGACAATGAAAATACTTTATTTGCTGACAAATTTTTTGCTTTTTTTTGCTGACACTTTTATACATTTCTATGAGTATCTGCAGTATTTCCGAATAGAGTCTTCATTAAAAACTAAATTTATTCATCAGTTTTCAAACTTCATGTTCATCCGGCACATATTTGCAGTTATCGGTTCTGTGGCTGCCGAGGATTATCTGTGTCTTGTTAACAAATCTTGTAGAGATATGCAGAATCCTCTTAGATTCTGGGAATGGTTTGACTTTATCGGAGAGCATTAGATGTGCAGCATTGACTTTATAAATGTAATCCCTCATATATATACAGATTTCTTCTATATATACAGATTTCTTCTATAACTAGAATTTATTACTTTAAATTTATTGCAAGTTTTTATTACTCTATAGGTCACTTCGCACCTGGCAGATTTTGGTGCAGAACTTTCTGCCATTATCCCATTCATCTGGCTGGTGTTCCACCATAATAACCCCAGATAGGTGTATAGACCTTCACCCACTGAAGGCCTTATTAAGTTATAGGAGGGCATGTGTCTAAGGGTCTTTAATCCTTGAGGATCTAGAGGGCCTCTACCACCCATGCCCAATATTAAGGTCAGTTCTTGATAAAATTGTTTACCTGCTACATGCAATTGAGTCCAGAAAATTCTGAAACAAAATCTACTCCATAGTTTGCTGGGAATGTCTTATTATATAATAGGGAGGGCATGTGTCCCAGGGTCTACACTTCTTTGATAATCTATCACTCATGCCCAAAACTAAGGTAAGCTCTTCTGATCCAATTGTTGAAATTACAGCTGGCTAAATAATTTGGGTGTCTGGTGCCTTCAGCTTTCAGTCCCGGAAACTTTTGCAACAAAATCTGCCTTTTACTGCGCCATGAAGTCCTATTACATTATAAGGAAGGCATCTTTCCCAGGCTCTCTACCTCCTTGAGAATCTAGACGACCTTCACCACCCATGCCCAATACTAAGGTTGATTCTTCAGATCCAATTCTTAAAACTACAACTGGATGAGTAAAATTGTCTGACTGGTGCATGCAAGTGGGTCTTCAGCTTTCACTCCCAGAAATGACTGCAACACAATCTGCCCCTTTGACCACTGAGAAGGATTTATTACATTATCAAGAAGGCATCTGTCTCAAGGTCTTCACCTCCTTGTGGATCTAGAGGGCCTCCACTTCTCATGCCCAATGCTAAGGTCAGTTCTTCTGATCCAATTGAAAAAATTGGTTATCTAGTGCATGCAAGTGGGCCTTCAGCTTCCAGTACCAGAATTTTCTGCAACAATATCTGCCCCATTGCTGCCCTTATTATGTCCTAGGGAGGGCACATGTCTCAGGGTCTCCACCTTCTTGAGGATCTAAAGGTTAGTTCTTCATTTCCAATTGATAAAATTGCCTGCCTGGTGCATGAAAATGGGCCTTCAGTTTACAGTCCCATAAATATCTGCAACCAAATCTGCCCCCTTTGAGTGTTGTGACTGTCTTATTACATTATAGGAAGTGCAGTGTCCCAGAGTCTCAACCTCTTGAGGACCAAGAAAGGTTCCACCACATATTCCAAATGCTAAGGTTGGTTCTTCTGATCCAATTGTTGAACTGGATCAAAAAACTGGATCAGTAAAACCAGCTGTCTGGTGCATGCAAGTGGACCTTCAGCACTTCAATCCTGCTACTCATGTTGAAGACTTCAGGATAATTTTAGCTTATGGTCTACCCAAGTGTTTTTTCTATTCTCATCCATCTTCTTGGAGTCACAGACAACTCTGTTTTGTTAACTGATCTAGGACTGTCACTTAAAGGTTGGGGCCAGTATTTTTTACTGTGACTATTGTATCACTATTGTCCAACTCTGGGGTTTCTTTATGGACGTTTAACAATCTTACCCAACCCATAAGTTTTAGCCATGCAAACATGTAACTCTTTCTGCTGAAGTTTAAGGAAGTTGCTGGAGCCACAGCGAGGCTTTGCTGTCGTAACCCTGTATCTAAATAACCTGGCCAAGGCAAAGAGGCTTGTTGGTATGCCCTTGGTAGAGATAAGTAAACCATTTAATTTTAAACCAGTTTGTTACGAATTTTCCAAAAATATCAAATTCAACCAACCACATATTTTTTGAAATATGCCACTCATAAATCACTAAAGTTGATTATTATATTCTTGGGTCTCTTCAGGCTGCAAAGTATAATAATCGGAGGCCAGGGAACATGTGAAAGAGTAGAAAAAAAACAGGCTACTTGCCACGTCTTCCGGTCTCCGGATCACTGTATACTGTATCATCAAAGCATTTTGACATAGATGCCCCCCTACGTGAGACCGGAGATTGGACCTTAGTAGTGACCTGGGGGCTGATGATGTCAACATCCCCCCCAGCAGTGACCTAGGGGCCAGAACACATGGCAGACGTCTTGGGAAAAGACTGAAACGCCAGAGAATGCCAGAGGCAGAGCCCATGAAAGCAGAGTTTTTTTTTCTTCTTTAATGTTTATAGACCTTCCCTGGCCAAGAAACCTGAATAGACCCTAAAGTATAATAACCAACTTTGCCCAGCACTTCTGGTTCAGACTGAACAAGGTCGCCCAAAATTTTCGTGGTCCTGGTGAACATATCGAATATTAGCAAAACAAATCTCATAAGGTTTGCCCATCGCTGGCCTCCAGAACCTGGGCACATAAACCCATTGTCACTCCTACTTATCCTGGCTTGACTGTCTATGTAGCTTCCATAAACATCAGTGTAGAGGGCCTATTTGTGGTTTCAGTAGGAGGCCCAGAGGGCCCCAGGGGCTCCACAAACATAAATCGGTGCTTTAGCATTGTCTTCTTGACAAACTGCTGAGTCTTATAATCCGCCTACGATAAGAACAGTGTGCATATTTGAAAACTTCCTATTGGCTGAATAATTTACACCGCGCAGTTCTAGACGACCGCGTTTAACCGTATTTCAAGTCTCTTTATGAAAAATGCATTGTTCTAATAGGCTTTTAAGTGTTTGAATGAATCAGCTTGGCGCTGGGTGTCTGTGATTCTTCTGGGAGAGGCGCAACGTAAAGTCGGAAAGTTCGGCAATGCTCTTGTAATCTGCAGACACTTCTTATAAAACATCTGTTTGCACAAGAGAGGGCTCAGCATTACGGATTCATTAAGGAAGATGTTCTGCTTCTTTTAGCTCAAAACTACAGTGACATCTATACAAGGACTCCGGGGACTCGAGATGCCGCAGCGCAGCAGTTTATACTGTACACTGTGTTTATAAGAGATTAACTTCAAGGGTAGCATTCATCCTCGTTTAGTACAACACAGATGGAGAAGACTTCAGTGCATCTCTCCCTTTAGTAAATCACTGCAGTGGAAAAAGGTGTAGTATCCATCGACTACACTTAAAGGAACACTCCAGGCATAGAAGGTCGCGAAGGGGTGGAGCATCCAGGTGTCAGTAGATCTGTTCTTCCTGGAATGTTCCTTTAACTACTTGGCTACCACTGAGCAATGATGTACATTGCACTGGTAGGTTCGTAATGGGGTTGTCCAGGTATTGGGCCAGGAGGTCGGGGAAGATAAAACTTAAAAAAAAATATATATATATATACTTTTCTAACGGCAGTCCTCATTGCACGTGACCGCTAAGGCCAGTCAGTGGCCTCAGAAGTCACAGGAAAGGACCTGGGATGTCACTCACATACTTCACCCTATAATGAAATATCCTGTACAACCCCTTTAACTATGCAGTTCTGCTGGCTGCATTAAAGGGGTTTTCCTGGATATTTCTTTTATGGCCTATCCAAAGACCATGACTATTGGTGGGGGAGTCAACATATGGCCCTCACATGGATCAGCTGTTCGGGGCAGCTTTCGATGACCGTACATCGCATCGGACGCCTATATTGGGGCTCAGCTCCCATTGACGTCTACTATACAGGGTATGGAGCTATTGGCTTCCGACTTTGTACACTATATTGTACAGGCACTGTACACCAAACAGCTGATCCCCCATAAATTACATATTTATGGCCTTGCCTAAGGATTCCTATAGGGAATCTGGAGAAAAACAGAGCACAAGAAACTAGAAAGGTAACTAGAACATTAGTAGGGATGAGCGAAACAATTTGTTAGAACCGCAATTGAGATGAATTGGGATCACCACCCATGTAACATTATTATACTTTGTAGTCTCCTCAGGCCCAGGGGAGGTGAGTCAAAATAATAGACTGTTATACTCACCTTGCTTTACCTCTCCTTGTTGTCCTGACATCCATGCTCAGTACATGGGGCATGCTGGTGTCATGATGCTGGATCAAAGCCCGGGGCTGAAGAAGATGCCAGGGAACCGTCAGACACCACAAGGATACCATGGGAAATAAGGGAAGGTGATTATATTAACGTTGTTGCTTTTGCTCACCTCTCCTGGGTATGCACTTACTATTATATAATGATATAATGATAGCTCTTCAGGTTTGTACCGATAAAGTTCAGTCGGAAAAGAACTGTAGGGACAAACCTCACCGATATTCGTCAAAACAAATCTTGTGAGGTTCACCCATCTCTACTCATAATATGAATGGCCTATCCTTTGCATAGGTCATCAATCTAAGATTAGCAGGGGTCCAGCACCCAAGATGCCACCTGTCAGCTGTTTGTAGAGACTGCAGTGTTTGAACAGCGCCATACATTATACAGCAGCTGTGCTTGGTTTTGCAGCCCAGTCCATTCATGTGAATATGACTGAGCTGCACACAGGCCATGGGATGAATGAATGTAATAAAACATGGCCTGGGAAATGGAGGTGGTGTTCAAGGAGCACCAGTGTGGCTTCAGAAAGCTAATCCACGGAGTTCCCTTTGTGAGAACCCTGCTGACCTGCAATTGATGACTTATCCTAAGTATTGTAATCTGGTGGAGACATTCCTGGGAAACCCTTGTACGTGTGGGTGAGCATTATCCTACTGAGAAATGCCAGTTATCTTCCCTTCCATGAGACAAAACACAAGTGGCAGTATTAGGATGTCCTGTACATATCACTGAGCTGTTAGTGTCCTCATATCACTACTAGGAGTGACCGACTGCCATATGTGATGGCTCCCCACATCATCACACCAGCAGGGGGCAGTATATCATTTCACATTAATGAATGAAGTAATTGAAACGCTCACCACAAGGTCTCCTTACTCCAACCTGACCATCACCAAATCCCAAACAGATCCTAGATTCATCACTATAGGCAATATGGTTCCAGTCTTTAGCACTCCAGGTTTCTTGTTCACAACACCACTGGGAAAGACGATGGTGGCTGACTGTCAATGGCAGGACACGTATTGGATATTGTGATGCCACATTTCCTTCTGCTAAGTGCCTGAAAATGGTCCGGGCAGAGACAGGGCTGTGTAATGCACCCCTTGTGTCTGGATGGTGATAAGGAAACTGTGGGAGCTGCTTGTGATCAAATGATCCTCTCTACCGGTGGTCTGTCTGGGGCATCCAGAGCCTGTTCTCCATGTGTGTGGTCATAATGGCATAGATGGCAGGCAATTTGATGAAATGACCATCCTTCTTCTCTCAGTACAATGATGCGTCCCTTCTCAAAGTTTGTCAACTGGGCAAAATATCTTCAAGTGCATCATAGAAAAAAATCTAGCAGTCAATGATCTTTCACCACGTTCACACTACCCAAAAGTAGCCTCTGAGAGCCTTGTTATAGTGCAAAAGGGGAAGCACTTTTATGCCCTCTTGTGGCAAGTGTCTAATCAGACCACACCTGTAATCATTTACATATCTGTCTGTGACATAACTACATGCCGAGTTTTGTAGCAATCCAACATTCCTATCTATGTTGTTTTTTCTGTTAATGAGTGTATTTTATTTCAATTTCTGCAATACCAGACACAGCCTATACACAAGAGGGGCGCTATTTCTGTTACATTTTTTGTGAATTATTTTAATGCCAAAAATCTTACATAAACTCACCATAACCTGAACGATCTCACTTTTCTAGCCGTAGCTTGCGGTAACATTTTGTTCCTTGGTATTGTGCGGTTCTATCTTCACTTTCACCTACAATTTATTTGTTTGTTTGTTAATGTAAATTGTCTTTTAAGTGCCGGCCGGCCATAGCACTCTCTTTATAGTCTGTTTAGAAATTCACCTAGGGATTATCATCTCAAAACGTCCAAATCAGTCACTTTCCCATTAAAGGCAATAGCTCGGCACTCAAGGGCACGTTCTCCTTACAAACAGCCATTGGCCATGAACATTAGACGGCGGCATTAATTGTAGTCGTAGCGTTGCGCTGCCTCGATTTCTGTAGCTGAAGAGTTGTTTTAATCATACAATGCTCTAAATTAACCATAAAAGGACACTTTATAATGGTAAGTACCTTTCTTTAATTGCATCGCGCTTGCATTTTCTGTCGGCTGTTTACGCTAATAGCTCATCTAGAAATCCTTTTGAGCAATTTCATGGGAATGGATTGTTTTTACAAATCGTCTTCAATTCTTGGGATCATTATTAGTCTAGGATTGTTTGCATACACACTGTGATTTATCTACGGACAGGAATGTATCTGCCTTCACGTAAATGACTTCGCCGCAAAGCAGGACGGGATATAGAGAAGATGAAAATTGCAGAAGTGATTGAGATTTAATTGAGTGAAACAAAGTAACAAACAAGAAGCTGTTGAACAAATACGAGTTTAGTGGAGACTGTATGATATATTTTGGGATTTGGTTCCCCGAAAGCCAATATTGGTTGCCAATAGAGATGAGCAAACTGGTTTATATTGTGTGATGTTTGTTATGAATTTTCCAAAAATGTCTGGTTCAGATGAATCTGATATTTTTGGGGCTCGCCACCCACTAATCATTATATTATTATGGGGTATCTTCAGACCTGATCGTCCCTCACTTCTCCTGGGCTCCCCCACAGCGTCTGGTGTTCGTTCCCAAGCATCTTCCATTATCTTATGTCCTGGTTCACATCAGTTTCCCCCGGAGGACCACTGAGGAATTAGATCTCAGCGGTTATACAATATCATGATGGTGGGGATGCCAGTGAAAGGCTGTCCACATAACGCATGGATGGCTCAAGTCTACTACAGAGAGGTGGCCTTTTTGGCTTATAAGTGATGAAGTCCAGGATACACAAAAATGCTTATTCTTACAGCTATTACTGGGCCCAACTCTATATTAATGCAAATAGTTGTCCAATAAGTTCCTATAAGTGTGATGGTCAGGTGAAAAGGTGGTCACCTGCCATGTAATTGTTGGATATGGATGGATTTGGACCACTAACACTTGGGGGGTTATTCAAAGTAGATCATGGTATGGAATATTAAATAAAGTAGTCACAAAAAGTTGTTGTAAAGCTTTGTACAGTGGCCACTCTCTCTGCTCTTCACCATCACCAGTGGTCGTCTACGTTAATGTAGATGGTAAAAAAATATTGGTAACGCACAGTATACATCCAGGGATAGATGAGACCTATTAAATGTAACCAGCTATGTTTGAAATCCGAGGTAGCAACTTTGTGTCCAACTAACTATGTACCATATGAAGATAAGTGCTTGTTGTGAGAAGTCACCCATGTTCCATCTGCTATATGCTCAGTCAGTCATGGTCATGTAACAATTGTTCAACTATGAAGGTTGATCTTGTGGCCTTATCTCAGTCTTTTCTCAAATTCTAATTTTTCGCTGCCGAATCTGCAGCACATTCCCTCCACACCACGTTGTGGCAAATATACAAAGAGTAACATGTAGTAACTGTACACCTATGTGAAAAAAGTATGGCACACTGGGGAACTGTTAACCTATATGAAGACCCTGTTCTACAGTGTGGTATAGCTTTATATCAATACATTATCATTCTATGTGGCCCAAATATAACACTTTATGGGCACCTATTGTTACTATGTGGGCTCAGTAAGGTACTATGTGTTATCATATCAGGCTATTGAGCACAATTGGAACAATGGCAACATAACATAATAAAGCATGCTATTTTTTGTACTCTGTATGGGGCAATGGATATGTAGTGTAGGGTGTAGCAAACCCTAGAAGGTACACTGCTGTTCCATTCATTCTCTATGGGGCTGCCAGGGATAGCCGAGTATAGGATATGCTTGCCTGCCACTCCACCAGATCAGGAGAGCCAGCGCCCCATTCTTGGGATCAGTCGGGGTACCAGCAGTTGGACCTCTAGCCCCAATGATCATGAAGTTATCCCCCATCCTATTGAGAAGGAATAACTTCATATCTCAGTACAATCCCTTTAAGATCAAAGGATAGTGAGGTTCTGTAGACTCCACACCCAGATTAGTCTGCCCCAAACCAATCGCAGGTCTAAGGATCCAATTCTATGCTGTGAAACGTGACTAGACAAACGGAGTTCTCCATTAGGAATTTCTCTCCATTTTCAGCATTTTCTGGACGCCACATTTCTCAGAACATTCTGTCTCTCAATACTAAACCAGAACCTCTTACCTGCTGCCACGTAAGCCCATGGCTGATTGATCCTATTAATTATTCATCCGTTTTGGGAATTGTTTACAATGTAGAGTCCAGAAGCTAATGAGCAGAATCGAGTAGATTGTATCCTAACTGCGGAGCACAAAAATACGCAGCGCGGTTATATTTTTTCTAAATGGTTAACCTTGTGACATATCCCAAATTACTTCACAGCTGACATGTAATATTGATCACGTAAATAGAACGAACTGCCACACAAACAAGGACATCGTGACATATGACACAAAGTGCTAAACGTATAATCCACATACAGCTCCAGGGAAATAACACGGTGGAAAGATGATGTTACCGCAACATCCAGAAACGTGCAAAATGATATCTAATTGTTACTTATCTATCAGGTGCACTTTGCAGTACTAATGGGACTGGCCAGAATTGGAAAACAGAGTATGTATTTGTTTTCTGCCGGAAACAGCACCACTCTAGTCTATTGGCTGTGTCTGGTATTGCAGCTCATCCATATTCATTTAAAACCCTTTCGTCAACTTGTAACAGAAAGAAACCCTCATACACACAAGATGTTATGACTGTGTGCAATATCCAAGTTTTTCAGAGCCATAATATAGATTTTTGGGGGACCCTATTGTTCTCCCAGGTTTTATCGAGGCTATTTTTTTCATAATAGGGCACCATATGGAGAAATGATGTTTCTGTGCACATCCATACAGTCTCCGGACATGTGTTATATGCAAATTAGCTCTACTCCAAAAAAGACTGGGCCTTCTTTTATTTTGGAGGACACTCTGAATTGGCTAAAATCCTTGGTTATATTTCAATGCTCTTTAAAGGGTGACACATTGTTTTACAGGATAGTTACCTATAGGTGGCATTAAAGAGACAATTTTCTTTCTTCTGGAGGAGAGTGATATGAAGTTGCCATTTAAGCAATTCCCCCAAAATAATGCAATTTTTATTTAAGCAATTTCCTGATACAAAGCAGGTAATTGACAGGACCAGCAGACTGGTTCGCGGAGTCTAAGTATTCAAAGAGTCCAAAGTATTTACCAAAGCACCTGTAAGGCAGGATGAATTTCACGGCTTGGTGCCCAAGTTGCATCCCTAGAACAAGGTACCAGAAAACAGGTGCACTTGAAAGCAGAGGAATATCAGAAGCCCAGGCTTCTGAAAATAAAATAGAGCAATAGAGAGGTTGATCAGGAGTACATGCCAAAATCAGCAAACCAGGGATTCAGCAAAAAACAGGGAAAGTACTTGGAACGAGAACACAGAGCCTGACCTAAATGTAATCACAGGCACCGGAGTAAGGAAAGAGTCAGGTTACAATACCCCGCCTAAGCCCTGGATTGGATACTGAACTAGAGCCCTGTCTCTGTATCTCATATCTCTGACTGGTTGAACAGACCCAGCCACATTTTGACTAGTAGACTTAGCAACCTTAAAGCAACAGCCAAGTGGCAAAGGCAGAACACATAAAGATTTTCCCCCAACAGAACTGATCGGAAGAGAATGACGCCTGCTCGGAGGAAAAGTAATAGGATGAACATTTAGTTTCTTGACAGAGAACTAATTTGCATACCTTTTCCCAGGGAGCATTGCCTGTAAGTACTCCTATGCCAGCTGGCGTCTCAACAAGGAGAAACAGTACATCCCAAGAGCGATGTAATGGTAATAATGTCTGCTAATGATTATTGAGTTACACAGGTTATATCTGGCATAACTAACCAATACATGTCTGTGAGGCATAAATGTATGGAAAATAAGTCATGACTTCAAATCACAGCAATTTTTCCAAAAAATCTTCAGAAAAGGTGGAGCAGGGCTTCATAAATAGGATGTTTTGTCTGAAAAAAGTTATTTTCAATGCAATTGTGCCAATTCTGAAATAACTATATGGATAAATGTATATGCTATATGACCAAAAATATTCAAAAATATGTGTTCCTGCCTTCTAATTATTGAGTTCAGGTGTTTCAACCACTCTAGTTGCAAACAGGTGTATAAAATCAAACACATGACCATGAAATCTACATAGTCAAACATGGGTGTCAGTCAGGGCCAATTCTAGGTTTTCTGCTGCCTGAGGCAAAAATTAACCTTTACCACATGTTAGAATGCTCCCTCCACTAGGAAGACAATAAGCATCCAGCTCGGTCCTGCTGATTAGCCACAGAACAATCAGCATGAGTCCTTCCCCTGATTATCTCCAACCACTGGAGAATAGTGCCTCCACAGGTAATAGGAGCACCATAACTGTGTGGGGGGGTCTATTACTATTAATAGTTCCCCCCACACATAATATCCCCCCTTCCCACATAAGTATTGCAACTACCTATGGGAGGCACTGTAATAGTGCCCCCACAGGTAATAGTCTCCCCCCAACATAAGCAATGTTATAAACTGTGAGGGGGCACAATTACAATAATAGTGCCCTCCCACATAACTAATGCCATTATCTGTGTGGGGGCACTATTACAGTAATAGTTCCCCCACAGACAATAGTATACCCCCTACATAAGTCATGTTATTAACTCTGAGGGCAGCACTATTACAGTAATAGTGAGTCCACAAAGCTAATAGTCCCCCATACTGTTCTGAACTATAGTTATATCCTACTTACAGTTCACTTATGTGGCACCCAGGACCTTTTCTAGCATACAGGATATGTGCATCTTCTATTCTGCTCCCAGAACCATGACTCCAGCTATATGGCACTGCTGGGACCCAGGAGAATAGAAGATGCACACATATCATTATAGATCAGAGCGGAGGTGGGGGGGCACACAAAGGTATCTCTAACACTGTGGGGGCACGATGGGAAATAAGCAGGTCCCACTCAGGTGCAGCTTGACACTCTGTCCCACTCACAAGTGCTGTAAGTATACACTGTTGTCATACAAGTCCATAGTTCTGATCTGTCAGAAAAGGGGACACAGCGAGGGCGTACAGGTTTGGCTGATGCCTAATGAACACTATCTGATAGAATGTATAGTGCCTACTGTAAGATTTGGGAGGAGGGATAATGGCATACTTGCCAAGATTTGGCAATGGACATAGGGAAACGTTGTGCGTAGCGTGCTGTAATTTCTCTTAGACAAAGCCTTGTCCCCTATGGCATGACTACACCCACTTTTTGGCAACACCATGCTCCCTATTTTGTGACATAGTCACAAAAATTGATGGCCATGTGGCATCCCCGAGCTGGCTATGGCTGGGCTGAGGGTGATCTCTGTGCATTGTATTATTTCCTGTTGCTTCATAGCCTGTGTGACATAGCAGGGGGTCCTGAGTCTCACACAACACAGCGCCACCTAGTGAGCCTCACACATGCATTACACCTCCCATAGGATTGAATAGTAACCAAATGTCCAATGGGAGAACATCATCGCCTGGGAAAAGGGGAGGAGTCAGCTGATCACTGGGTCCCCATGGTAACACCCCTGCAGGAAGGTCCTGCGTGTGAGGAGTTAGAAGTGTGGAGTGTTAGGAGGAGGAGGTGAGGAGATAAGTGTGATGTCCTGTGAAGAAAGCAGTGAGTTTAGTGCAGGAATCTCAAGTCCTAGACAGGCCCAGGAAGGTTGGAGAGCTGACATACTCCAGCTATTCAGAAGATCCTGTCCCCTGTCTGCCTAGCCATCGCCCTGAAGGAAGTCAAGCATCATTATCTTGTCAGCCTGAGACTGTGGAGAGAACATTCTGGAACACGTGCTCCATAGCAAGTATCACAGGATCCAGGGGCCAAGGCCAGACCTGTGGAATATCCTGCCACCCTGACTATTGCACCCCGAAACTCTGAGCTATCAGGACCACATAACGTGAGTGGGGAATATTATGTACTAGTATCATGGTGGGCATCCTCCTATGAGCCAAATAGGAGCCCAGACGCACCTTAGGGCTGTAACACTGAAGTATAAGGGGCTAGGAACACCTTTCATCAAGTCTACCCTGCACCCCAGGACTTTGCTGTGTCACCAGGCGTACCCCGTTGTTTTGTATTGAAGAAACTGTTTAAGCATTTGTGCCTCCACACCCATGGAAGTAAAAGTTCAACTTTACAACCGTTTCTGTGTCTGACTCTGCACCGACAACATCAGGGCGCCCCAAACACCACCAGTCGGCACAGTATAGGGGAAGCGCCCTGGGGGAACAATCACCACCAACATTTGTGCAGCCCCCTCATCACCGGTACCAGTGGTGGTAATGTGGGACAGCACCAGTGCTGCGCCCTCGTGCCCAGAGACCGTGACAAGTCTGCGCTGTTTGCACCCCCGCAATCCCAACTGCAGCGTTACCTTCCATCTGGTCACCGCAAGAAAAACTGGCGTCACGAACAGGATACGGGTGTGTGCCATTTTGAGAAAGTTACCACGAAAAGTGCGCCAAATTGTCTCCAGAGCATCGGTCTTTATTGTGGACTTTGCTAAGATCAAGTTTATTCCCTGAGAGTGCTTGCCACAAAGAGGGGGAGCCCTATACCCCTGAAGTAAGCCCTAAAGACTGTCCTCTCAGTGTGTTACAGCCCTGGAAGAGTTAAAACGCCCAGGACTTGTTTGCTGCGCCACATCGCTGTGTAAGAACGCCCACAAAGGGTTAACTGTACCTTGCAAAAGTGCGAGAGATTTTTAGCACTGCCCATGAGGCCAGGAGACCCATCTGCCGCCATCTTAGGAGAGCCCAGAATGCTGAGCGCAATGCTCCAGCGCACCCATACAAGAAAGTGAAAGGCGAACGTGCCAGCGCCATTTCTGACTCTCCGGTGCCACATCACCGTCCCTGCTGTGCACCGCTGATCTCTGGTCCACGCTGCAGTTGCTGTCAGTGAGTACTGTGCCTCCCTGTCCTTGTCTTCAGTCCTCCCACGGCCCCAGCGAGTGTTTTCCGTGTACCGTGTCCGTGGGGAGTGCCACCATTAAAGAGGGGGAGCACACCGTCAGCCTGCATCACAGTGACTCTGTTAATAGCTACAGCATTCCAAGTTGTAGTCTCCATTCCCTGCCAGCAAGCAGTTGAGTTTCTTAAAGAGACGGCGACCTAATTTCAGTCATACCTGCAAACAACATGACTGAGCAAAGTGACATTGTGCCATCTGTTTCTAGTGATCCAGCAGTGCCCATGGCGAGCAGCCTACCATTCTCCATGCCATTTTACCCTGGCGCACCATGGCTGCCGCGCTACAAAGGGGAGGCGCATACCCTCAGGGACTTTCGTGAGAAGATGCTGTCTCTCTTCCAGTTCTATCCTCTGAATACAGAACAGCAGATACAGATCCTGCTGGGCCAGCTTGAGGGTGCTGCAGCTAGGGAGGTCAAATCCTGGCCTGCCTCTGACAAAAGAACCCCTGGGCAAATTCTGGACAAACTCCAGGTGAACTTTGACGTGCGATCTGTCTCCGAGGTAAAGATGCGCTTCTTTTCCAGACGACAACTACCTGGTGAGACCCTGCGGGACTATGCTTTATCCCTCCAAGAGGCGTTCAGAGCTGTGGTGCAAGTGGATCCACGTGAGAATGTGGACTCTGATAAAATCTTGCTTGACCGCTTCATAGAAGGGGCGGGTACCACATTGCTCCAGAGTCAGTTGCGAATGCTTGCTGCACAACATCCCAGCATCACGTTTGCTGACTTCAAGGCCCTTGCCATCCAGGTCTTGAGACAGGAGCAGCCCCAGCCGAGCCCAGTCATCTGTGCTCCCTCACCTGGACCCTCAACAAGCATTGCTCCAGTTGTCCTGCCACTACCTCTGGGTACCTCACCTGCTGCCCAAACTGCGCAGACTACACCAGCAGACTCCAGAGATGACCTTCTGGCCCGAGTGGATCATCTGACCCGTGCCATGGAACAGATCACCGTCCGTCTAGATCATCTGACCCAGCCGTCTTCATCGTCCAGTGATCCTTTGCGAAGTCTCAACATCTCACCTGAGTCGCCACCCAGACGTCCGTCTTCAGTGAAACTTCCGCAGAGTGAGAGGCCATACTGTACCTATTGCCATAGATATGGACACACCAGGCCTCAGTGTTTTCAGTTAAACGGGCCACCCCCGAGGCAGCGGGCCGCCCCTCGGGAGGAAAGAAGAAGGGCCCAGGTGAATCTTCAGTGCCATTGTCACGCTTCGTCTCAGCCTGCCCACACATCACAATCCGGGTGAACGGCGTCCCTCTGACAGCGTTGGTGGACACTGGATCTCAGGTAACAACCCTGCGCAAGCAGGTGTTCCTTGAACATTGGGACTTAGGTGTGTTGAATAGAACACCTGACACATGGATAAATCTGTGTGCCAGCAATGGACAGCCCATACCACAGCAGGGTTATTGGGAACCCACTATCCAGATTGGGGACTTGAAACTGCCTAGACAGGGTGTAATTGTCACTGATGTAGAGGATGATAGGTTTGCAGTTGTAATATTAGGCATGAATGTTTTACGCCATTGCTTTGCAGAAGTGTTGGATGCCTTGCATGCCTCTCTCCTTACAGCTTCTCCCAGTGACCAGCAGACCATTCAGCGGGCCATTCGTGTACTCAATGCCCAGCACAAGTTCGCCAAAAAACAAGGTGAAATTGGTCGAGTCCGGATCCAAGATACCCGTCCAGTAACCCTACAGCCTGGAACAGAAACTATGGTGTGGTGCCGTGCCCGTCCGGGCATAGAAAATCAGGACTACGAGGCCTTGCTACAACCCATACAGGTAGATGGCCAACCACTTGTCATGGCTGCCCGCAGCCTTGTCACAGTTTCCAATGGACGTGTTCCTGTCCGCTTAGTCAACTTGGGCGATGCTCCCGTGAACCTCCACAAGTTCCACTCTGTGGCCCTGCTACACCGGTTAGCACCAGAAGACATTCTCTCTGGTGATTCTACCGCCACACAGCGTTCCACCCAAGCTGCTGAGAACATTCAGAATGGAGCCACGAAGTCCTGGTGGGATGAATTGAACGTGGGAGACGCCAATACCCCTATAGAGCACATCAATGGGGTTCGCAATGTGGCCAAGCGTTACCAACAGGCATTCAGCAAACACTCATTGGACTTTGGTAAGACCACGACCATACAACATCGCATTCTGACTGGCGACCACCATCCAATGAAGGAGCGTCACCGTCCAATACCACCAGCGATGCACCAACCGGTGAAAAAGTTGATCCAAGAGATGCGAGATGCTGATGTCATCCGGGAGAGTAACAGCCCCTGGGCAGCCCCGCTAGTCCTTGTCAAGAAGAAAGACGGAACCCTACGATTTTGTGTGGACTATCGTAAACTCAACAACGTCACGCACAAAGACGCATACCCATTGCCGTGGATTGAGGAATCTCTAACGGCTTTGGGATCAGCTACCTGTTTCTCGACCCTGGACTTAACCAGTGGATACTGGCAAGTCCCTATGGCGCCTGAAGATCGTGAAAAGACTGCGTTTACGACCCCGATGGGACTCTTTGAATTCAATAGTATGCCATTTGGGCTATGTAATGCCCCAGCCACATTCCAATGGCTTATGGAGAGGTGCCTCGGCCATGAGAATTTCCAGAGTGTGCTACTGTACCTGGACGATGTTATTGTATTCTCCCGGACATACCAAGAACACCTTCGTCACCTGTCCGAGGTATTCAAGGTACTTATACAGCACGGCCTAAAGGTGAAGCCCTCCAAGTGCTACCTGTTGAAACCCCAAGTTGACTACCTTGGGCATGTCGTGAGCGCACAAGGCGTCCAACCTGATCCTGAAAAGATCACTGCAGTCCAGAACTGGCGAAGACCAACTACCGTCAAAGAAGTCCGAAGCTTCCTTGGATTCGCAGGTTACTACCGGCGTTTCATACCACACTTCGCCCAAGTAGCCGAGCCTCTGAACGAGTTGTTGCGCGGTTGTCCCAGAGAAAACTACAACCGAAAGCTTCCGGTAGACTGGACAGCTCGTCAAGAGGAAGCCTTTCAAGCGCTTAAAGCACTTCTGACGCAACCACCAGTTCTAGCCTATCCCGACTACAGTCAGCCATTCCGCTTGTACACAGATGCAAGTCACCAAGGTTTGGGTGCAGTGTTGTCCCAGGTTCAGGACAACAAAGAGCGAGTCATCGCCTACGCCAGCAGGAGTCTGAGAGGCGCGGAGAAGAACGACCAGAACTATAGTTCTTTCAAACTCGAACTTCTGACGCTTGTCTGGGCCATGACAGAGAAGTTTAAAGACTACCTGGCTGCCACACCCTTTACCGTGTACACAGATAACAATCCGTTGGCGCATCTGGACACTGCTCGACTGGGAGCCCTTGAACAACGGTGGGCCTCAAGACTCGCGAATTACAAGTTCTCTGTCAAGTATCGCAGTGGCAAGTCCAACGCTAACGCTGATGCACTCTCAAGGTTGCCTGTGGGAGAAGAACCACCCCGAGAAGACATCTGGGAAGAGGTGGAGATGCCACCATTCTACAACAAGTTTGCCCAACAGGTTGCTATTGGTGTCCCTGTAGAAGGAGAATCTCTGGCGAAAACAGCTGCCGAATCCCTCCAGGAGCCATCTCTGTGGAAAACGTTCCAAGAAGAGAGCAGAGTTTTAGGAGAATTGTCAGATTTCCTTCTTACAGGAAGAATACCAACCCGTGTAAAGAGAGGTCTTCATGACGTGGAATTAAAACGCCTTTGGCGACAGAGGAAGCGCCTGTTTGTCCAACGAGGCCTTCTACTTAGAAACACTCTTGATCCTGTCACAGGTGAAAGGCTTCATCAGATCCTCGTACCAAGAAGAGACGCACAGATGATACTTGAGGCGTATCATGACAGATCCGGTCACTTCGGGGTACAAAAGACCGAAGCTACCATCCGTCGTCGCTTCTATTGGGTTGGGATGAGGAGTGACATTGAGAGTTGGTGCCGAGAGTGTCCCGCCTGTAGTATCACCAAGGAAGGTCGAAGAGATCAGAAGGCCCCTCTACATCCAATTAAGACTCAAAAGCCGTGTGAAATTGTTGCTCTGGACCATGTGAAGTTGGGTCCCACACGTTCCGGCTACAGCTACGCTCTGACGATGGTGGATCATTACTCCAAGTTCCTTGTCATCATGCCTGTCAGAGATCTTACAGCAAGAACTACGGCTGAGACCTTCCACGCAGAGTTTGTCCGCCATTACGGTTGTCCTGAGCATATCCTCACCGACCGTGGATTGGCGTTTGAATCCCAATTGTTCCGTTAGCTGTGTCAGTTCCAAGACTGCAAGAAGTTGCGAACCACAGCGTATCACCCTCAAGGGAATGGTATGTGCGAGAAGGCAAATCAAGTGATCATCGGCATGCTAAGAACAGCCGCAGTTACACCTGGTGTTGAGTGGCCTGAGCGTATCAAGGACTTGGCCTATATTTACAACAACACACCCCAAACATCTACGGGATACACACCATTTTATCTAATGTTTGGAAGACAAGGTCAACTTCCTTCAGACTTAACCCTTGGTATGAAGGTCCCTGACACCATCAATCCACTACCCATAACAGACTGGGTTGTTGAACACCGCCGACGTATGGAGGAAGCTAAAGAGATAGTTGAAACGCGCATGGATGAGGTTCGTAGGAGACAACAGGAGGATTACAACCATCGCGCCCATGCAGCGCCCCTGAAAGTTGGCGACCGTGTATGGTTAAGGAATAACCATCGGAATGGGAAATTGGATCCATTCTGGGAGAAAGAACCATACAGTGTCATCTCCATACCATATCCTGAATCCGACGTGTATGAGATCTCTAAACCTGGGAGACAGCCCCAAGTAGTACACCGAAACCGTCTGAAGCTGTGCCTTAAAGAAGGACTACCCACAGAGGTGCCCCCAGCTGAGACAACGAGTACAGAGATCTTGTCACCTTCTGAAGCGAAAGAGAGACCCCCAACGTTAACTGAGCTTATGTGGGCGCCTAAACTACTACTATTTAGCTGTTATCCACCAATTGCTCTAGTGCAAGAGAACCCTTCGACAGATGATTTAATTGATTTCAGTGACTCTGTTCCTGATTCAAATCTCGTTCCACTTAGGCGTTCTGAGCGTACCACAAAAGGCATACCTCCAACACGCTATAGTGATGCCATGGCTGTCCTTGGGTAAAAGAGGTTAACTGTCTCTGCTTCAGGATATATGTTATTCCTGCTCTGATTACATTAATGTTTTTCCTGTGTGTATATACAGTATATATATAATATCTTGCCATGTAATATAGTATTTACATTTATATGCAACAATCCAAGCCATAGTGCCTGGCTCACCGAGCCAAGGAAGTTCTGTTACCCCATTGCGGTATGGACATTGGCGCTAGAGTGCCTACTCTTCCTTACAGAAAGGACTGTTTATTGTTTCTCAGAGAGACTCTCATGATAATGGACACTCACAAAATTTGTGCCAGAGAGCCTCTGGACCCATTTGCACTACTGTTGTTTCTATATGGACTGTCTGATGGTACCGCCAAAAGGTTTCATAAGTCTGAGTTTAATTATCTCTCCGTTACCCTTCAGACTTCTCATGGACATTCCAGGACTATGCCGGGAGGTCTTACCTCAAGTTTCTAAGTATTATATTTTTCTAAACTGTTAGTGACATTTGCACTTTATTCGTATTTATTAACGTTATGTTACATTTCTCACCTTCACCCCAGCCCGTCGCCGAGGTCGGCTCAGTGAAAGAGGGGGAGTATGTGGCATCCCAGAGCTGGCTATGGCTGGGCTGAGGGTGATCTCTGTGCATTGTATTATTTCCTGTTGCTTCATAGCCTGTGTGACATAGCAGGGGGTCCTGAGTCTCACACAACACAGCGCCACCTAGTGAGCCTCACACATGCATTACACCTCCCATAGGATTGAATAGTAACCAAATGTCCAATGGGAGGACATCGCCTGGGAAAAGGGGAGGAGTCAGCTGATCACTGGGTCCCCATGGTAACACCCCTGCAGGAAGGTCCTGCGTGTGAGGAGTTAGAAGTGTGGAGTGTTAGGAGGAGGAGGTGAGGAGATAAGTGTGATGTCCTGTGAAGAAAGCAGTGAGTTTAGTGCAGGAATCTCAAGTCCTAGAAAGGCCCAGGAAGGTTGGAGAGCTGACATACTCCAGCTATTCAGAAGATCCTGTCCCCTGTCTGCCTAGCCATCGCCCTGAAGGAAGTCAAGCATCATTATCTTGTCAGCCTGAGACTGTGGAGAGAACATTCTGGAACACGTGCTCCATAGCAAGTATCACAGGATCCAGGGGCCAAGGCCAGACCTGTGGAATATCCTGCCACCCTGACTATTGCACCCCGAAACTCTGAGCTATCAGGACCACATAACGTGAGTGGGGAATATTATGTACTAGTATCATGGTGGGCATCCTCCTATGAGCCAAATAGGAGCCCAGACGCACCTTAGGGCTGTAACACTGAAGTATAAGGGCTAGGAACACCTTTCATCAAGTCTACCCTGCACCCCAGGACTTTGCTGTGTCACCAGGCGTACCCCGTTGTTTTGTATTGAAGAAACTGTTTAAGCATTTGTGCCTCCACACCCATGGAAGTAAAAGTTCAACTTTACAACCGTTTCTGTGTCTGACTCTGCACCGACAACATCAGGGCGCCCCAAACACCATCAGTCGGCACAGTATAGGGGAAGCGCCCCGGGGGAACAATCACCACCAACATTTGTGCAGCCCCCTCATCACCGGTACCAGTGGTGGTAATGTGGGACAGCACCAGCGCTGCGCCCTCGTGCCCAGGGACCGTGACAAGTCTGCGCTGTTTGCACCCCGCAATCCCAACTGCAGCGTTACCTTCCATCTGGTCACCACAGCCATGTTTACTGCCTCTAGGTCTCCTACCATATCTTGTGGGTAGACCCAACACAGCTTACTCAGAACTCTAGCGACGCCTCATGCCTTATCCTCTCCTCAACCTTCTGGACAAAACCACTGGCTTGGACCATTCCAAACTTGACTCACTACTCACTGGCACGACTCTTTCTTTCCTTCATAAGGCTCACTTATCCAGACATGTGAAGGAATTGTCTACAGTATTCAAACTACGGACTAACTTTACTCTCATGCAACAAGCTCCTTACAAAGACCTCTTATGTCCTCTCTATTTTCATCTCTACCAGAAACTTCTCCAAATCAACTTATATTATTTCCTGGGAACTAGAGCTGAACATCACCCTATCTGATGAGCAGACCCAACAAGTTCTACACAACTCTCAAGGTTTCTTTCCTTGTGTGCGCCTCCAAGAGACTCAATATAAACTGTTGACCAGATGGTACCGCACTCCTAGTTGGCTCCACAGGATGAACCTAGCAACCTCAGATCTCTGCTGGAGTTGCTATGCACATAGCGGAGCTCTCTCACATATGGCAAGATGTCCAATCTATAATTAAATGTTTCTATAAACCTGACTTTGAAATCTCGCCCTCTCTGGTTATACTGTCTCTCCCCCCTGTCCAATACCACCCATCCAGGCATAAACTGAGTTCTATTCTAATATCGGCTACAATCTCTCTCATCCCAAACAAATGGCTTCAATTCGAACCCCCATCAAAGGCCTCCTGGATTGTCAAGGTCAACCAAATCTCCCGTTTTGAAGAACTTTCTAGCTGGAAAAACAGATCGCATAATCGCTTTCTCAAGACTTGGTCCCCTTGGAAGCTTCTGCAGTTGTAAGTCCAGATTCCCCTTCCCCTCTCCTCCCGTACACACCTTCCCCTTCTTTTTCTCCTCTCCCCTCCCTACTAACAACTAATGCTGCTACCCCTCTCTTTTCTCCTTCCCCTCCCCTCCTTTCTTTCCCCCTTCCTCTTCTCTCTCCCCGCTTCTCCTTTCCTCCACTTTATCACTTTTAATTCACTTTCCTCTTCAGTTACCCCACTCATCTACTTCTCTTAAATTTTTCTTATCTCATTTTGCTTTCATTACAAGGTTCATAACATACCTTGGGCATCATTGCCCCCATTCTTAAATGAAGCTATGTTCTTATGCCTGCCTTATCATTGTTGTTGTTTATTTTTTATTTATTGCTGGCTCTGTAATATTTGTTGGCTGTTTATGTATGCCAAAAAGCAATAAAATCTGTATTAATAAAAAAAAATATGGATGGCCATGAATCCTTCTCAGATGTGAATGGTGTTTAAAGTGTCCAAGCCACTTTTAAAGAAAATCGTAGCCACCAGATGATGGAGCATTGGGCCGAGTCTGGGTGATTCGCCAGCTCTTCCACAAATCCGGGAGATCACCCCTACTTCAGGAGTTTCCCCAAGAAACTTGCCAAGTAATGGGTAATAGTATGGGGCAGGTTTCAGGCTTGGGTCCCCTATTTCCAGTAATTTCCACCAATAACACTTAGAAAAGTTTACACCAGCACTGGCTGTCTGTTCTTCTGGTCTGTCGGAGGACCAGTAGAACGAGCAAAAAACCTCAAAATTACTGGACACCAACAGAGCCCAAGAGACCCCCATTGACTATATTGGAGTCCGTTGAGTGTCTGTCAGATATCTATTCTTTTTATCTGAAAAAGTTGGGCTTACAGGACTTTTTCATCCGGTGATTTTGGATCGATATGCGCCAGACGGATAACTGGTGCAGATGTGAACCCAGCCTAATACCCTATATTTTCCGCCCTATATAACATGCTTGCAGTGCCAAATTCTCTACTGTTACAGACCAAGTGGCAGCCATATTGGTTACCTTTCACATAGCTTTGCCGAAAAAAGATGTAAGTAAGAAAGAGTAGAAAGAGTTTGGAACATCTTGAAGGTCTATTACCAGCGATTCTCTTTACTACAGGGGAAATGTTCAAGTTCATTCCATGGTATTGAAGGGCTGCCTCTACGTATATCAATATTAAATGAGGCCTCCTGCTGTCTCAAGAATATGTTATGTCAGCCGCTTGCTGATGTATATTAATAGCTGTAATCTAAACTCTTTGACTGTTTTCGGGGCTGCTGTTGGATGTGCGATCAGGTAACATATGTTTACCTCCCTATACGCCGCATCTGTTATAAAAGCTGAATTTTAGATTGAGAACTAAACTCAGGAACCGAGCCAGAAGAACTTGAGGGAATGAGAAGAAGAATAAATTAAACCTGAGATCTGCTAACTTGCTTCCCAGCAAAGAAAATATCAATTTCATGGAAGAAAATATATTTTGCAATGATGTGCACAGTGCCTTGTAGTCATTCATTTTTCAGGGGGTTGAATATTTTTGCAAGGTGTGATTTATACACAGCACCTAGATGACAATTTGGTCCTTTGCCCCGAAACCAACTAAAGGACTTAGCTCTTCAATTGAAGAGACAAATATATTGATGGCATCCTCATCATATTGATAGGTAATCAATATGTGATCAGTGGGGTCTGTCACCCTAGACCCCCACAGATCAACTGGGTGAAGAGCCTGCAGTGTTTGGGTGAGCACTGCGGCCTCTTCATTGGATACCAAGGACAGCACCGTACTTTGTATAGTGGCTGTGCTTGGTATTGGCTCAGCCCCATACACTTAAGAGGGACTAAGTTGCTGCTTTACCATGTGACCGATGGATGTGACGTCATCAGCACAAGAAAGAGGCCACAACTGATCAACAGGGGTCCCAGGTGTCTGACCCCCACCGACCACATATTGAGCATATATCCTAAGGATAGGTCATCAAGGTGTAAGTCCCGTAAAACTCCTCTAAATAATTTGTGCATTGGTCAGATATTTATAACCCAAACACAGCTCAACAGAACTCTGATGAGCCAGGCTCGGGATGTTAAATTTTCCTGAACCAGACTCAAACCGTCCTTAGCTGGAGAAGAAAGTTGCAAATCTATGGACAACATGTAATACTTCATTTTCCCTGTAGTGGGCTGCAGAAGAATTGAACAATTACTGCCCAGTTTCCAATACATTACCTCAGATCACTAGGCATCTCCAGGACAACCTGTGATCTATATCATAGTAGATGAGGTTAGAAGAAGACCATCATGTCCAACCTATAACCCTACAGTTTTCATCCAGAGAAAGGCAAATAAGGCTGATGTCAATTTCCCCAAGTCAAAGGAAAAAAATTCTCTACTACAAATCATTTGATCAACTTTTAATTTACAAAAATCCCAAAACACCCAGAAACTGTAATATTTTTTTATCTTAAGAAAGACAACCAGACTCTTCATGGACTTGTACAATGAATCCACCATCATCACATCCTATGAGAGTGAGTTCCACAGCCTCACTGCTCTTACAGTAAAGAATCTCTGTCTATGTTCTCTCTTCTAGTCATAGAGGATGTCCCCTTGTCACTGTCACCGGTCTAGGTGTAGAGGATGTCACCTTGTCACTGTCACCGGTCTAGGTGTAGAGGATGTCCCCTTGTCACTGTCACCGGTCTAGGTGTAGAGGATGTCCCCTTGTCACTGTCACCGGTCTAGGTGTAGAGGATGTCCCCTTGTCACTGGCCTAGGTGTAGAGGATGTCCCCTTGTCACTGTCACCGGCCTAGGTGTAGAGGATGTTCCCTTGTCACTGTCACCGGCCTAGGTGTAGAGGATGTCCCCTTGTCACTGTCACCGGCCTAGGTGTAGAGGATGTCCCCTTGTCACTGTCACCGGCCTAGGTGTAAAGGATGTCCCCTTGTCACTGTCACCGGTCTAGGTGTAGAGGATGTCCCCTTGTCACTGTCACCGGCCTAGGTGTAGAGGATGTCCCCTTGTCACTGTCACTGGCCTAGGTGTAGAGGATGTCCCCTTGTCACTGTCACCGGACTAGGAGTAAAAAGATCATTAGAAAGGTCTTTGTACTCTCCATCCACATTTGCACATTCGCTCAACGTTGCCATTATTTCTCTATCCCGAAGGAACTGCAAAAAGTGGAGAACCTTTAAAACCTTTAGTCCTTCATATGGGACATAACTGTTCACCTGTGATCATCCTAAAAACAAAAGAACCCCCCTCTAAGTATCTTATACTATTAATGTAGTCACAAAAGAATTCAATCTCATGGATGGAAAAAATTTTTCTAAGTGTTTGCCGACTGCGAGCTATGGTTGACGTTGACCTTAAACATATAAATCTTTTTGTAAGTGAGTTCATCAAAACACGACAGGCGGTATGTTGCAAGGTTTTGTAGAGTTGTAAAAGATTTCTTTGTACAAATAGCCCAATTTCCATGTATTTTTCAGATTTATAAACCACAGCAAATGGCACATAGCTAAACATAACATCTCGGGTGACGTTTGGCTGATTTATTAATGCACCTAAATAAGCAGGGCTCCCTCTTATTTCACCAATATTGTACCGTGGTGACATATGCAATCAAAATGTTTGTGCTATAAGGTTCATAAGTCATGGAGATGGACTCATTGTAGAAATATTCCCATTCTAACGGCACTGAGAAGTGTACCCATATATCTTCATTTATACTCATGTCGAGAGAACAGATTTTGCCCAGAATTTGATGGATCGGATATTGTCCAGTTAAAAATTTACTACTAATCTGTTTCACTCTAAAAATATAGTTTTCCTAGCAATTAAATCATTGAAAATACAAAAATGTCTGCTTTGTGCAAGGCAAATGTTAGGATTTTGCAGCCTGACTATCAGCTCAAAAAAGAGTTTTACCTGCTGGTTCTTCCACTCTCAATTATGGATATCAAATTTTTGAAACATCCCACAAAGGTCTGTTTGGATGGTGGGAGGGAGGGGTCTGTAACAGGCTGTAAGCAGATAAGGGCCGGTTCACATCTCCGTTTACCTGGGAAACCACACGGACCCCATAGACTATAATGGGGTTCATGTGGTTTCCGTTCTTTCCTCTCCGCATGTTTCCGCATGTTTCGTGCGGAAATGGAGCGGAAAACACACGGACCCCATTATAGTCTATGGGGTCCTCGCGTTTCCCAGGTAAACCGCAGATGTGAACCTGGCCTAATCTGGCTAGCCAATCAGGCAAAATATTTCAATCACCTGTGTACTTGCCTCAGGGCCAGTCATTGGGCTTCTGTTTGCAGTATGTACCAGCAGCCTAGACTATTCTGTAAACCCTGAAACCTGTGATAGGACCCTGTAACCTAAGCCTGTTTGCTTACTAACCATGAAATCTGTATCTGTATCCAAAGAACCCTGAAGCCTGAGTATGTAAACTGAGCTTGTGTTTGTACCCTGATAACCCTGAAATTTGAGCCTGTATCCTAAGTACCCTGAAATCAGAGCCTATATCTGAAGTATACAGAAACCTGAGCCTGTCACCAAAGTCACCTGAACCTGTATCTGTACCCTGAGAAATCTGAGCCTGTATCATAAGTATCCTGAAACCTGAGCCTGTATCTGTACCCTGAGAAATCTGAGCCTGTATCGTAAGTATCCTGAAACCTGAGCCTGTATCTGTACCCTGAGAAATCTGAGCCTGTATCGTAAGTATCCTGAAACCTGAGCCTATATACTGAGTCATCTGAGCCTGTGTCTGCTAAATCCTGAGAACTCTGAAACCTGAGCCTGTATCCTAAGAAGCCTTAAACCCGAGCCTGCATCCTAAGTACCTCGAAACCTGAGTCTGTATACCATGAAACATGAGTCTGTATCTTACTTTACCTTAACCTGTGTCTGTATCCTAACTACTCTAAAAACTGAATCTGTATCCCAAGAACCCTGAAACCTGAGCCTTGACTGGGCATTGCTGATAACGGGGTCCCCCTATGAACCCCCCACCACCTTTGATACCCAAACTGCTGGGCCTAAATGCCTTCCCCCTCTTTTCCAGCCTCGACCCCTGCCCCCCAGCTCTCAAACCCCCCACCCCCTTAGAAATAAACCAAGACCAAAGGGTTGGATTAAATCGGCCACAGCAGCCGTATTTATTAACAAACAACAAATAAATAACAACAAGTATAACTTATTATAATTTGCATAACTTAAAATAATTTAACAATAAACGCTTAACCTGGGTAAGAGTCCTTGGAGCTACAAAAAACTATCAATCCCCCGGCCTGGCGCTAACATAACCACACCATAAATTTACCACCAGCCGCGACCACCGGCTCGGCGGCACCATGAATAAAGACGAACTCCTTCTTCCATGTACCAGCTCCCAGGGCCAATTTACCCTGTAACCGTTCACCGTGCGCCAGGCCATCCACCAAAATGTGCAATTACCACCAAATGTATAGGTGGAGCCTACCTTTGACTCCACCCTTTTAGCCAATTGACCACCAACTCCAAGGACCCCACCCGCCACTGCGAGCACGCCTTAATCCCTTAAGCGTGAGAGACCCGCCACACTTCCAGGGCCCTCTCAACACCCTTCTGGATACCTAGCGTCCACAAATCTATACCCACCGCATTCAGATGGACCCCGTCCCGCAACCAAAACTCCCCCTCCCCAGACTCCAACTCCTTGTGCCGCACGCACACACCGCCGTTCCTGGACACAAACCCCGCAACAGCCCGGTTAACCTTAATCCTGGCCTTGTTGAGCCTTTCAACAGACCTAGCCTCCCGCCATGTTTTTCTCGGTACAATATCGGACCACACGGTAACAATCCCCGGAAACATGGACCACAACCTCAACAGGTCATACTTTATGTCCCTCACTAAATCGCGAAAGGGACGAACCCCCAGGTCATTGCCACCAGCATGTATCACGATAATGTCCGGAGACCGATCCAACCTCGTGCACCTGTGGATTTCGGGCATGACCCGACTCCACACCATACCTCGGACTCCAATCCAACGTACAACGACCGCAGCCCTGTCGAACCCCAGCTGCCGACCATTCCGCCGCACGCCGGCCCTCTCCGCGCCCCAGAACACAAAAGAATGGCCGAAGATCCAGACTAACCGAGCAGAAGGGCCTACGAAAGAAGAAATAAAGTAGGGGGAGGGCGGAGAAAATACCCAACAACACAATGATTCACATTTGGGCAAGGTGTGGACGTATGTATGATCTATACCTCTGCGATTCCCACCTACCGATACGTCGGACCACCTCCGAGCTCAACCCCCAACTAGCTGCTTCTGTCGCTGCGCCAATGCGAAAAGAGTGTGGAGCATATCGAGAGGCGTCAAGGCCCAGCGAGTCCAAACAACCCCTAAAAACAGCCGAGAACTGATAACGGGAAAGGAACGAACCATCCTCATGACGCAGGAGGGGACCGCCCGCAGAAGCTGGAACCAACCCCCGAAAAACAAGCAAACAACGCACCGGGCACATATCTGACCCTACAACCGCACCCAGGCGCAGATACTTCCCTGCCCCCGCCTGATCCGTCTTAGACCTGCGAACCCTGACCACTAGGACCCCTTCCTCCATGTACACATCATCCACCTGTAAACCACCCGGCCGCTTAGTCGACACGGACACCAACTCACCCACCCTGAGAGCCCCGAAAAAGGCTAGAGAAAAATCCAGGTGAAACAAAACGCATTCATAGTGCGAAGAACAAAAACGGCCCAGTTCCAACCCCAAACGCTCCAAAAGCTGAAATGTAACCGGGCGCCGTGTGTCACTACTTCCCCTGCCCCTGCGGAACCCCTTAAGCGCACGTTGAACCAAGAAATGTTTGGTAAAGTCCGCCAAACCCCTCAACTTGAAACCAAATGCCAACGCCGCTACCGCACCATTAACTTTCGCCACGGACCATCCATCTGAAGACCAACGGCTTAACAAGAACAATAAAGCCCCAACCCTATCCTCATCAGTATGTACCTGACCTAAATCTCCCACCCAATCCTCCCAAAGCTGCCAAGCCCTTGAATACTTATCCCAGGTGCCGGGGGCCAACGATGCCTGAATCAATGTCCCTGCTTTTCGCAAACCAAGTCCCATAATTCTGGAGGACATGGAATCCCTTCCACTTCCGCCCCTGGAGCCAGGGCACGAAACCGCTCCCACTGGAAACGAGACAAAGAATCAGCAACGTCATTTTTAACCCCCGGAACATGCACTGCCACCACCCATGCATTCAGGCACAAACAACGCAATACTAAACGCTGAAGCAACTTGATAACTGGAGGAGAAGACGCAGTCACATTATTAATGGCCGACACAACTGACATGTTATCACAATGAAATCTAACTTTTTTATCCTGGAACGCCCCACCCCATATGGACACCGCGACTAAAATCGGGAATAACTCAAGTACAGTCAAATTCCGCGTCAGACCTTGTTCACGCCACGACGCAGGCCAAGGAGCGGCGCACCACTGCCCCCTGTAATAGGCCCCAAAACCGTGGCCCCCTGCCGCATCCGTAAAGAGGTCACAATCGAACACATCGATCACTGCTGACTGGACCAGTGATCTACCATTGAACTGGTCTAAAAAAGTGTCCCATACTGCCAGGTCCTCCCGATGTATCACCCCCAGCCGAATAAAGTGTCGTGGATTTGACACCCCGTTCATGGCCCCTGCCAGCCGGCGACAAAAAAATCCTACCCATGGGGATAATGCGGCAGGCAAAATTTAAACTGCCTAACAATGACTGGAGGTCGCGCAACGTAATTTTTCGCATGTGACGAGCACGCCTCACCCTCTCTCTAAGATCAACCAGCTTGTCACCAGGCAACCGGAACTCCATTGCCACAGTGTCAAGCTCTATGCCCAAGAAACTCAATCTAGTGCACGGACCCTCAGTCTTTTCCGGTGACAACGGTACCCCAAACTTACTGGCGACCCACCGCGCGGTTGCCAACAAAACCGCGCATACATCGGAGCCCGCCGGACCTATACAGAGGAAATCATCGAGGTAGTGTATCACTGACTCAACCCCCGCCACATCCCGAATTACCGACTCTAAAAAGGTGCTGAACGCCTCAAAGTATGCGCACGATATTGAGCAACCCATAGGGAGGCAACGATCCACGTAATACCCGCCGTCCCAGTAGCAGCCCAGTAACCTAACGCTGTCAGGGTGTACCGGCAGTAACCTGAACGCCGCCTCCACATCCGTCTTAGCTAAGAGGGCCCCTGGACCGCAACGCCGTACCCAATGCACAGCTGCATCAAACGAGGTATATACTACCGAACAAAGCTCGGGTGCAATACCATCGTTGACCGACGCTCCTTTGGGATAAGACAAATGATGTATGAGCCGAAACTGATTCGGCTCCTTCTTCGGCACCACCCCCAAAGGAGATACAATTAAACCTTCCAAAGGGGGTGATGCGAAGGGGCCCGCCATGCGCCCCAAGGCCACCTCCTTCCTCAGTTTTTTGGACACCACCCCCGAGTGTTCCGCTGCCGACCTCAAGTTAGTTATACAAAAGGGGACTGTGTGCGTCGGCAGGGGAATCCTAAAACCCTCCCTAAAACCTTCTACCAGAAACTTTGCACTCTCCCTGTTAACATAACTATTTAGGTACGGAAGCATGGCTTCCAGCTTCACCGGCGTCTGCCCCTTGTCCACTATTAGGCAAGGCCTTGGTCCTTTGTTTGCGCAAGCAACGTGCCGCACCATGGGACACCCCTCCGCAGAATGAACAGGCATGTTTGAATCTACAGTTGAAGCCGAATTTACATTGGGCTTCATTGAACTGCCAACACAGCCCGTAACGTTGCTGGGCCTGTGCACCTGCCCCCCCTGAGCCGTAACTGAGACCACCATGGCCGGTTCCACCGGCCGCCCCAGGAAAGGGCTGGCCAAAGCGAGCTGGCGCCATAACCCGAAGCCACAAACCTATATCTTTCTGGTCCCACCGTATGCTGGGCCGAACCGCCTTACGCTGACGGAACTGCTCATCATACCGCAGCCATGTCTGACCCCCATACACCCGATACGCCTCACCTATAGAGTCCTGATAGCAAAAAAGCCCCGAACAGTTGTCAGGAGCCTTTTCACCAATGACACTCGCTAAAATGGCAAAGGCCTGAAGCCAATTAGCAAAAGTCTGTGGAATCAGGCGCCACCTACGTTTTTCTTCCTCCTCTTTTTTGCTATCCTCCTTCTTACTCTTGTCTAAGTTAAATTTAGCTAAAGGGAGCAAGGAAAAGATTTCGACGTACTCGTCCTTCCAAATCTTCTCCCTCACTTCCTTTTTTAAATGCGCCCCTAGAGGACCCTCAAAACACACATAAACCTCCCCCCGAGCCCTGTCGTCTAGCCTCACCGAATCAACCTTCTCTTTATCTGTCTGGACAGACACTGTGACACCCGCCGGAGCCCCTACCACCGGCGCACTCTGTGACGCTACTGACTGAACCGCAGGAGGGACCCACGCCGCCACCGGGGAACCGCTAACACTCTGTTCGCAGCGCGACAGTAGCTCCCTCACGCTACCCAATAGCTCCCTAATCCCCTCAGAAGCTACACCACCACCCACTGGGGACTCCGGCCTATCTATCCCTAACCCCTGGGACATTAGAATAGGAGGAAACGGACACGACAATGAATGGTACTCACCAGACTGCGTAGGTGCTGTGGGCCCACCAGTCGACGGTCCTGCATCCTGCTGACCTGGGTCGCTGTACAGGAGAACGCTGGCGCCTGTTGATTGTTGAGAACCATCCCGCTGACAGCTGCAGCACGACCGACATCCCTGGGAAGGTTGACCTGCACCCGCGTATGCACTTGAAACCACTGGATGCACCTCGGACCGGGGCTGTGGTGCCGTGAAGGAGGGGCCAGCGCCGTGCTGCTCGTCGTTCAGAATTTCCCGCTGCTGTACCAAGGGCACTTGGAAAGCCGGAACCGACGGGACTTGAAGACACAGTCCCCCTCCCCGCTGGAGCATCACAGGAGGGGACCGCTGCACCACGTGCTGTAGCCATATGGAGACTGGATGTGGAGGTCCCCCCACTGAGGCCAGTGGCAGGGATCTCCACCTCCGCAGGGGCCAGGCGACTGGCAGGATTCCTCCCAGACCGGGACCTCCGCGCCTGAGCAGTGGAGCGGGGTGCCCGGCCTGGAGGGGCCCGAGAGGGACTCCTATGTCGCCGGGCCCTAGGGGGCTCATCAGGGCCAAACGTGCCGGCGGGCGAGTCCTGCGCGGCCGCCGCCGCTCAGACGCCTCCGGGGGTAGTGAAGGGTTAATGGGGGGGGCGGCAGGCTGCATAATGTCAGCCAGCCGCTCCTGCAGCCAGGCCTCACCATGGACGCCGGCAGCAGCTCTGATCTGCTCCAGGATGGTATCGAGGGATGCCATTACAGTGAAAAGGTGGGGGGGAGGGAGCTGACCGCTCGTTAGCATGCCGCGCAGCTCCGGAATGGCCGCTTCCCGGGCTGCGCGGCATAGTCAATTCGAACGGGGTTAAGCCCCCGCCCCCCAATTCTTCGCGCCCTAGCGCGTTATTGGTCCCCCCTACAGCCCGCCCCCAGTCAAGATCCCTGCGCTTTACTGCGCAGCGCTCCGGTCTCCCCGTATCCTAAGTACTCTAAAACTTGAAAATCCTGAATCCTGATCTTGTAACCTAAGTACCATACAATCTGAGTCTATAACCTAAATTATCTAAACCTATGCCTGTACCCTAAGAAACACTGGGGATGTGCTCTGTACCCCTTATCCAGGAGTCCCTAATATGAGCCTTTTGAGACCCTGCAGTATAATATCCATGACCTGCTCATCTTCTTGGCATTTGTTCTGCTGCAAACTTAGCTCAGCTGCTTACCCATATATCCTGGACCTCTGCATGCATTGTATACCTGAACTCTATGTCTGTACCCGAAATCCCAAAAGCGCAACCATGGGATCTGTGCCTATGCCCTTGTATCCTAAGGATAAGCCCTGCCATCTTCCCTATTTCCTGCACCCTATACCCTGGACATGGCTGGCACCTTCAACCTTGTGTGTGTTGTCCCTGATTTCATGTTTATACCTGTTTTCATCACTCCTTGCATACCCAAACTCTACTTCTCTACCCTCGAATATTAAAGGGATTGATCAGTATTTAAAAAAAAAAAAAAGATACAGGGAATGTAATAACTATACTCACCTCGTAAATCCCCACAGGAGATGTGGTGTTGGAGCAGTGGGGAATTTGCAGGGGGAATACAATTTATTACTTAATTTTATCAAGATTCTTGCCCTTAGGATTTTTTTTTTTAATCCTGAAAACTCCTTTAAAGTAGAACTAAACTTTCAGACAACTTTTGATTTTCTGGCAATATTTGCGTCATTAATAAATTTTGTAATATACTTTATTAACACATGTTGTCCCCTTTCTGTGATATCCGGCATCTCTTTATTCTTCCCCTTGCTTCTGTATTGAGAGCTGTTCCTGCCTCTCACTGAATGTTACTGTGTATGGAGTAGGGGCTGTGTAATATGTAGAGAAAATGAGAGGAGGGGGAGGGTCACTTCAAACTGTTATATCTCGGACATTGTAAAGCGCACAAAAACTTGCTTTTGGGCTCATATAAAAGAGCAGATTATCTGCTTTCATGTGACACTATGGCTGTAGTGCTATCTAAATTATTATCCAGAGATATCACTGGTTGAAAATACAGTCGGGATTGGGATATTAATATCATATATATTACACAGTTGCATATAAATATCCTAATCTGGACCATGTTTTCAACCAGTGATATCTCTGGAAATAATCTTAAGTGTCACCTGAAAACAGAGAATCTCCTCTTTCATATGACACCAAAAGCAAGTTTGTAGATTTTATAATGTCTGAGATATAACTGTATGAAGTGACCCTCCCCCTCCGCTCATTTTCTCTCCATGTTACACAGCCCCTACTCCATACACAGTAACATTCAGTGAGAGGCAGGAACAGCTCTCAATACAGAAACAAGGGGAAGATTGATAAAATGCAGGATATCACAGAAAGGAGACAAAAGTTGTTAATAAAGTATATTACAAAATTTATTAATGGCACAAATACTGCCAGAAAAATCAAAAGTTGTTGAAAGTTTAGTTACCCTTTAAGGAAAGAGGCATTACCCAAGATCATCACTTCTTCTTCTACCCCAGACCATCAGAGCCTTATTTTCTGCCTATTGTTCTAGTCCAAAAATATGGCCAAAAAAATCCTCAGGAAGCAAAAACTTGCATTCTTGTTAAACCTGAAATAATTAACATTATGGTTGAATTTCTTGCCCGGCAGATCTTATATATCTGATTATAGGTGGGTGTTAGCTGAATATGCATTATTTTCCTCAAGGGTAACATAACATAGAAAAATATTGTTGGCGTATTGAGCAAAAGTTAGCGGCCAGAAAAAAACGATTTAATTTTCTGTAATTGATTCGCTTCTTTGTTTTATTTTTTTAAAATTTTTTCCGGAGTCAAGTTTTTCAATCAATCCGTAAGCTGCACAGGTCATTACACCGGTGAGTCACATGAATTGTGTAATGACTGTGAAGAACAAGAAGCAGCTATTTTACCAAAAGATACAAGAGCGCCATTAAAACTCAATAAAACTCATCTATTAATTGAAGCAATGAGCGACTTGAGAGATTAGATATATTTTTTTAAAGATGTGATTGAGGAGAGCAGCTGAAAATATCTGAAAGAACTTCTTTTCTTTTGTAGCAAGTACTTGTCCCTCTGTTATTCCTCCTGGAAATGTATCAAAATGATGTACAGCTGAGGGTTAACGTTCCACTTGTCCATAGGGTGTGTCCTGACACATTATGATACTGTGACCACTATAAATCGGATCCAAGACAATATTTAGGATGAAGGGTAAGACGGATATGTGATGTATATACCAATAATAAACCGCTATTGAAGGGGAATAAAATGTGTTCTTCATTTCCTCACCCAACCATGAGAATCATTAAAAAGAGACGGCGGTAACGGCATGAAAAGGGACCTTGATGTTCATGATGAAAGCATAGGCTTACTTCTGCGTGAATCATTAGTCGGGAAACACAAAGGATATTGTGTACAGTAATGGGCGCCGGTGAAAGACGCGGCGAAGCTGGAGACGGCTGATAGAGAAGATGATATGGAAATAAATATATACATGTTGTAATTTACAATGAATACAAAATATATAACCTAATTTGGAGATAAGACCTATGGATCCAACCAAGGTCAATGAACAAAAACTCTGAGGCTAAATGATCTCTAAACCACCCACAGGTCCTTATGGACCGATGTTATAATATCCCAAATAGCCCCATTCTAACCCAACCTGGCACCTGGACAGTTGTTTGTTGAAGTTGAGACAGTATACCTTGGCTTCAGTGCGCATGCGCCGGACTTCAAGGACTTCATGCGCAGTGAAGATGAGGTTTCTATCCAGCTTCAGTGAAGAGCTGTGCAGGCACTAGATCAAGAGCACCAAAGATGAGTATGATGAGTCTCGCCATGCTCCTGGTGCCTGCACAGCTCTTCATGTCTTGCACAGCTCTTCGAGGTTCTGCGCATGCGCACTGAAGCTGAGGTGTCCTCCATATCTAGGTAAGTATAAAGATTTGGTTTTTTAAGTGCAGGCATGGACATAGTTAGGACAGGGCTATTGGGATACTAAATAATTGGCCCATAAGGGGTGATTTAGTGTCGAAAATGGCGTGGAACGGTGGCAAAACACATAGAAGTAGAGAGAGCCAAACACACCGATTTTGTCAAAACTGGTAACCTACCTTAAGTGTATGATGGCCTCCACCATTACAATCCCAGATGATGTCGGGGTAAAGGTTTTGGTGTATTTTGTTTTTACAGGAGATGTATCAACAACAGAGGTGTTTGGCAGCGACGTAATCCACTCTTCCTATTGAGATATGCATGCACAGCCAATATGACTGAGTGTGCCTGTATATGGATAGGTCAGGAATAGCTACAGGCAGATGATGTCTTGTAATGATCTTGTCATATCATGGTATGTTTAAAAAGGGGCATCTACTACGTCTAGAGCAGCGCTGTACTAAGAAATACCTATGGATAACTGGTTAGCATCAAAGGAGCAAATACACAAATGTTACTTGACGGGGAGCATTTTTGGGAACTATGGATATTCGACTTATAGGAAACTTATTTATTGGGGGTCTTTGGCTGTCACTCAAAGGGGACTGTAGGCAGTGTTTATCAAAAATCTGTTATTATGGGGTACTGCTCATAAGGAAGAGAACCAGCACTTCAGATGTCTGGATTAGTTCAGTAGGGTTTGGAGCCTTGTATTTCAGGGTAGGACTGATGGTGGATTCAGACCTTCCTTAGTCCTTACCTTACCTTTCCTCTTGGCTGGATGTCTACAAATATGTATGTCAAGAGATCATCAGATTTTCAAAACAGTATTGTTTTGCAGTGTTATGTCACAATCTAATATGCTGTATGTGTCTATGTGGGGACATCCAGTAACTTCATGAGAAATTGGAGCAAACCAACCCCCAACCATGACTCCCTCGGTGAGGTTTGTATTAGTTCACATGTTGTCTCTAAAAGTTTAGAAGACACTTAATGGGGCTGTCCAGGATTAAAGAAACTGAAAATTCACAAACTTTTTATATACAAAAGACATGGACCTTCAAAGGATCTTAGAATCCTTAAAAACAAAATGCAATATAAGTAGAGAAGTTATTTACAACAGGTCAAAAAATAAACAATCTGGAAAGTTGTGGTGCGTGACAGAGGGATCTGTTATCTTTTTGCTATCAGGAGGTGATTTGTGACCCTCACAGTTCATACATAGTGTGACATGAAGCTGGCATGAATATTAACTCCAAATTGCAGAGTTTGAAATTTTTGCATTAACTTATATTCCCACTCCTTTCTCTCCCTCTGCCTCTTAAAATGTCCCATTAAAACCACAACTCGCAAATCTTCAATAGAGTGGTCTTCTCCGGAGAAATGTGTGAGTTCATGCGCTGACTAAGTCTCTGCCCTGTTTCCCCCACATAGGGCTTATCCCAGAGGATCCCAGGCCGGGCTGCTTCTATATGCTCCCAAAGATACACAAAGGAAAATCTCCTAAAACCCCTTGTCAGGGATACTCCGAGCTATATCCAGGACACCACTGACCTTCTTAACAAACTGAATGCCCTGGGCCAACTACTTGAGGGTACCATTTTAGCCACCACGGATGTGGAATCCCTGTATACCAACATTCCCCACACGGATGGAGTTGCAGCATGTCGGGTACACCTGGCAAAACAAAACCTCCCAACAGATCCAGTAACACAGCTCATACAATTCATCCTTAGCCACAACCATTTTACTTTTGGAGAGGATCTATATCGACAGCAAATGGGAACTTCAATGGGGACCAGATGTGCACCCCAATATGCAAATCTCTTTATGGCAGAACTGGAAGGAACATATTTAGCAACATGCGCCACCAAACCTATGATTTACCTTCGTTATATCGATGATATCCTTGTCATCTGGACTGCAGGTGAGGAGGCCCTACTTCAATTCCATAATGACTTCAATGACTTTCACCCTACCATCAACCTTAAACTTAGCTATTCAGAGAATGAAGGTTGTGATTTTAATGGGACATTTTAAGACGCAGAGGGAGAGAAAGGAATGGGAATATAAGTTAATGCAAAAATTTCAAACTCGGCAATTTGGACTTAATATTCATGCCAGTTTCATGTCACACTATGTATGAACTGTGAGGGTCACAAATCACCTCCTGATAGCAAACAGATAACAGCAAGAATTACTGATCCTTCCGTCATGCCCCACAAGTTTTCCAGATTGTTTATTTCTTGATCTGTTGTAAATAACTTCTCTGCTTATATTGCATTTTGTTATTCTAAGATCCTTTGAAGATCCATGTCTTGTGTGTGTATAAATAGTGTGTGAATTTTCAGTTTCTTGTATAACACAATGCCTGAAGAAGAGAGCTAGCACTCTCGAAAGCTTACTATCAAATATACTCAGTTAGCCTCTAAAAGGTATCGCCTGATTTCTTCACTCTTCCACTACTTTCTATGGCTAACACGGTACAACATTATACTACCAGGATTAAAGAAAAAAGACTGTTTTTTTGTTTTTTGCAGAAACCGTGCCAATCCTGATTATTTGTAATGTCAGGTAACTGCAAGTCTGTCTCATTCACTTAATCGGAAAGAGCCGCTGCCCATTTTACGAATTCCAGATAATCCTTTTACATTCAGTAAAAATTCTTCTTTAGTAAGTGAAGACACAGAAGGAATAGAAGAAAGAGAAAGGAGAGGAAGAGGAAGGTGCTGTAATCTGGAATGCCTCTGCCTTGGAAGGAAGGGTAAGCAGCAGGGACCATAGTCACCAGCTGGCCTGAATTTGATGGGACAGGACGATCTCTAATTTTCTGAAAAAAATTCCAAACCAATTATAACAAACCGAGTTTGCTACAAATCTTCCAAAAATTTCGGGTATAGCCAAACATGAAATTTTTGATGTTCTCCACCCACAAATCACTATTATACTCTGAAGTCTCTTCAGATCTCAGAGTACAATAAAAATGGAGGTCCAGTTGAGGTGCAGAAACTTAATAAACTCTGATACTCACCTTGCTTCACCTCTCCTGGGCTCCATCATGGTCCTCTTTGGTTGTCTTCCATCCACATCCGGCCTCTTGAGTGACATCACAGGTCCCAGGGAACCCATGCGACCTGGACTGGACCTCTGTGGTCACATGAGGCAAGCCGACATCATGATGTTTTGACATAAGTGTGATATTAGCGTGCGCTACAGGAACCAATGACATGTGTCAGTGTTCCCCTGAGGCCTGTGACGTCACCCAGGAGGCCAGAGGAGGCCATAACTTGACCAAAGAGGACCGTGATGGAGCACCAGAAACCATGAGGGAGTCCAGGAGAGGTGAGGGAAGGTGAGTGTGACTGTTTATTTGTAGAGATCCAAAGACTGGAATACCCACTGATCATGAAAACAGGTGCGCTGAGTCTCCCCACTTCAATGGAGCTGTGGTTACACATGCACCAGCACATTGCTGCCTCCTTCAGTTCTCTGCGACTGCCGCAGATACTGTAGCTGAGCACTAAAGATGGGTAAACTGGTTTGCAACAAGTTGGGTTCACTACAAATTTTCCAAAAATTTTGGATTCTGCCAAACCTGAAATTTTTGAAGTTTACCTCACATAAATTCAGCATATTGTTGGCTGGTTGACTGCCATTCTGCTGTCCGCTTTAGGGGCCAGGGAAAATGTATAATAATAATATTCAATCCCTTTCTAGGGCTCTGCTGTAGCATCCCCTGGCAATCTGGCCTTCTTCTGAGCAGTCCGCCACTTCCATCTGTCCCCAGGTCACCATTGAGGCCTATGATTGGGCATCAGAAGTCAAGTGGAGGGTCATCAATGTCATTACGGTTTGATGCTCGCAAGGTTCGTCCATCACTACTGAGCACTATCCTCGACTTCTCTTCTGAGGTCCCATTGAGAAATAATGAGTAGCATCACGCATGCGCGTTCGTCGTTCCATTCTGACAAGGAGAAGGAGTAACTTTTTGTTAGCGGAATATCCCTTTAAACCAGTAATCTTTATGTAATTACGTTTTTCTTGCATTATTATGTTATTATCTGTCACATCTTTTACATGGCAATGTTCAGAGTCTGATCCTTGTCTCCCGCGGGCTCAAAATCTAATCCAAAATCTAATTTCCTTTTTTTCATACACAATATGGCACGAGAACCTTGGGGAACCTGATGACCTATGAGCAGATTTCTTTTTAGTTTGCAATGAAGTTAAAGTATCCTGAATGAACCCAGATCGTGCGGCAGTAACTGGCTGGGGACTCGGCCATTTCAGTGACTGTGTCCTTGTTGTGACCTTTGACAAGACATTTGGGTCCCTTGTACCTAAAGCATCACACATTAGATGATAAGCATGGATGAATACCACGACCTAAAGCATTGTGACTGCTATTTTCATCCTGTCACAGCTTTATTTTGGATCTGCCTTTAAGGAATAGGACATGGTATAGTGTCTGAAAGTAAAGTTCTGAAAAATCTACCAAGGTCAAAATGATATAATAAAGCAATATAACAGCTAATAGTATAAAATAGCACAAAATAGAATAGAAATATATAGCAATATAATAAAAATTTTATAGTAATAGATACAATATTCATATCTGAGGACGACAAAAATGATTAGAAGTGAAATATAAGATTTTCATTTAAAGGGAGTCTATCATTGGGGAAATGTTTTTAACTGAAGCCACATTGGAATGGTCTTTATAAAGGCTATTCTACTCCTATCTTTACTTCTCTTCTCCTTGCCGCCGTTTGTTCAAAAAAGCATTTTATTCGCATATTCAAATGATGCTCATCGTCATCCCCTGTTCGCCACCTCCAGAACTGCTTCTTTACACTCCCTACATCTTTCGCTCTTCCTCTTCGCTTAGCAGCGCGCATGTGCTGTCGGCTCTGCCACTTTGGGTTTGGGCAGAGCTGAACAGTACGTTCGTGTAGGAAATGAAAAAAAAATGGCCAACAGAACATGCGCAGTTGGCTCTGCCCAAACCCGAAGTGGCAGGGCCAACTGCGCATGTGCGGGATTTCAATACAGAAGAACACAGGGTTGGCTGCTTACACAGCAAAGAGGAAGAGCAGAAGATGCAAGGGGCATGAAGAAACAGTGCTGGAGGTGTCGAACAGGGGATGAGAATGGTATTGCTCAGAGCACAAGGGGAACGCCCCCTGTGCTCCCTGAGCATCATTTGCATATGCGAATAAAACGCTTTTTTGGACAAACGGGGGCAAGGTGAAGAGAAGTAAATGTAGGCGTAGAATAGCCTTTATAAAGGCTATTCCAATGTGGCTTCAGTTAAAAACATGTTTCCCCAATGATAGACTCTCTTTAAGGACATCAAACCACAGCTCCATTCATTCTCCCAATAAATTGAGGTCCCAAAGGCAGAACCCAACCTGTCCTGTGAATATGCCAAAATTCATTCCTTAAAGAGGGTTGTCCCTTTTTCCTGTACCCCATTAGTAAATTCTGAGTTAATAGAATGGGTGCCCTCTGTTCAGAATCTTCATCTCTTGGCCAGAGTGGAGAGCGCAACAGACAAAGAATGCTAACAGATTTCAGTTCTGAATTCTGGGAACTGTAAATGCAGCTTTGGACTATGTTACAGCCTGTAATTCAGAATCAGTGCTAATGTGATGAAATGTATTTAAAAAAGTTACTTTTAAAGTGGATTAATTCAATGGGGAAATTTATCAGGGTTCTTAAACCAGTTTTCTGGCAAAAATGTTCCACTTTTTGCCCTTTCTGTGGCTCTGCTCCTAAATATTTGGCATTTTTTACTTTAATGTACTTCAGATTAAGACCAGTACATAAAACACCAGTCCCTAAAAATTAATCCTATTGTTTGTACTGTGAATATTCGTGAGGTACACCCATCAGTTCAGTGAAAACCAGAAGTGCTATTATTATTTTCTGGGGTTTCTTCAGACCCCAGAATATAATACGTAGAGGCCCAGGAGATCTGCAGAAACATAATAAACATTGATACTTTTCTTCTCTCTTCTCACCTGGGCTCCCTCATTGCATCCAGGGTTCATTCCCAGGTGTTTTCAGGCCTCTTCTGGCCTCCTGGGGGACCTCTGGCCTCATTGGTCACATGGGTCATGTTGACGTCATAATGCTTCTACCAATGACATCACCCACAAGGCCAGAAGAGGCTAGAAAACACTGGGAGATGCAAGGGAACGAGCACCAGAAGCTGAGGGGGAGCCTTGGCAAGGTGAGGGAAGCCAAGTGTGACTGTTTATTATCTTGCCCCCATTATATTCTGAAGAGACCCCAGAGTATAATAAATATTTGTGGGGGGCAACCCCAAATGTTTTGGGTCCACCTGAACACAAAATTTTTGGAAAATTTATAATGATCCCAGCTCATTACAAAGCAGTTCACTCATTTCTGTATAAGACAAAAATATTAATGCTATACAGATGGCCAGTTTTAGACAAAGTGGGGCCCTGGGCAAAATTAAAAACAAGGCCCCAGATGCTGATAGGCAAACAACACCAACGCCTTTCAGTGGCAACCCCTTTAATAACGCCTCCTTTCTGCCCCCAAAACAGTAATAACAAGCCCCATTTTACCACACACAATTCAGGTGAGCACTTTTGTACTGCCTAATAAATTTTTGCACCCAGTCATCAGTTATTATAGCGCCTACTTATAAATAATAGTCCCTGCTTATAAATAATATTACATCCTTATCAGTAATAGCACACTTATAAATGATAGTTACTCCTTATAAATAGTGCCCTGTATCAATAATAATCCCCCTTTACGCTAGGTTCACACCTGTGTTCAGGTTTTCATTCTTCGGTCCGCTTGGGGACCAGAAAAATGGAAACCCAATCCGCTTAAAAAGCAGTTACGGGGTCTGCCGGGTTTCCACCCAAAAAATGCTTCATTATATTGTGCACTGTAGAAAAAGGAACATCAAGATCTCTGGGGATGGACTTGTAACCTTGAGATTGTTGATATTTTTCCACAATTTGGGATCTCAAGTTCCTCAGAGAGTTCTCTTCTCCTCTTTCTGTTCTCCATGCTTTGTGTGGTACACACAGACACACAATGCAAATATTGAATCAACCTCTCTCCTTTTTATCTTGTTTCAGGTGTGATTTGTTTATATTGCCCACACCTGTTACTTGCCACAGGTGAGTTTGAACGAACATCACATGCTTGAAACAAAGTTATTTACCCACAATTTGAAAAGGTGCCAACAATTTTGTCCTGTCCATTTTTGGGTTTTTGTTTGAAGTTATGTCCAATTTGCCTTTTTTTCTCTGTTTTTTTATGTTGTTCCAATAAACACAAAGGAAATAAACATATGTATAACATAACGTGTAATTGCAATAATTATCTGGGAGAAATACTTCATTTTCTGGAAAAATTTTGGGGGTGCCAACATTTACGACAATGACTGTATATTATATCCCAGTCCCACAAGTCAATGACTTTTTTCATACTGGCCTTAGAAGGAGCAGACTGACATTGTGCAGATCTTACATTTCTGACCTACTCCGAGAATCTTCTATACAAGCAATTTGTCTCATCCTCGATTCTTCTTATTCTTCAATCCTCCTAAGACATATAGTACATGCAGATTATTAGTAGCCAGATGCATAACTTTACATACATCCATAATAAATCTTATTTGCCCAAATGCTCGGTATGCCGAGTCAGCAATAATTTATAAACATCATCCACAGTCTTTAGATCAGGATTGATGTAGGTGATGAATATGAGACCTTCCATATCCCTAACAAGAGGTAGATTTTCTGCGATGCATTCCCATTACTATGTATCAAGCCTACAATATAATACAGCAAAAACCAGCAACTGTAATGTGCTGTGAATTTTCCCATTTTCCGTACTGGACCAGTAAAAACCATATAAAGTGTATTAAAGCAGTAAATGTGGAAAATAAAAGTCTTCTTAGCAGCGAAGTACAGCCAGTATACAGGAGAAGGTGTGCACTGGAGTGCGTATATCAGGAGGATTTATGAGTCACTTGTCATATTAATGCTAATGACCTGTTCTTGGACTCTACATCCTATTATCATTACAATGGAATACGGTGGTAATCAATTGCCAGCCACAAGGAGAGACAAGGTCTTGGCATAAGTCACCATTAACACTGGACTATTACTTATTTATTGGGGAATACGAGATGTCAATGCCTAACAGCAACACTTTCAACTTTTTTTCTTGCTTGTTTTCCGCCGTCTCGGAGAATTCTTACAGAATGTAAGCCAAAGATACGTTTCTTGCATTTGTTAATTTAATTGTTTACATATTTTTAACATGTTACGAGATATGCTCACAGTTTATATCTACATTTTAATAGTGGCTTATTAGCTTTTAGTGGTATTTATATCCATTTGACAGATCTGACAAATCTAGATTTCTCCAAAGTTTGCATTTGTCGTAAGTGTGTGAAGTCTTTTCCGCTAAGGTTCAGTTATGTTCATGTTAAGCTTGGGTCTGCAGTCAGGTCTCCCGATCTCCTGACACAACTTACAAGCCTGTATCATTGGCAAGGCAGTACCTCGATATTTCCAGTTACAATGGACAACTGAATAGTTGATGTACTATAAGTTTTTTCTCCATGGTTTGCCAGTGTTTGTATTTCAACTTGGGTCTGCAGTATGGTCTCCCGGACTCCTTTCTTATATTACAAGCCTGTATCATTGGCAGGAAAAGTACCTAGATATTTCGGGTTATAATGATTAACTGTGATTTTTAGCATATTTAGTGATATGAACTTTTCTTCAAAGTATAGTTGTATCGATTTCAAACTTGGGGCTGAAGTCTGGTCTCCTGGACTCCTTTCTTATATTACAAGCCTGTATCATTGGCAGGATAGTACCCAGATATTTCCAGTTACAATGGGCAACTGCAATTTGTAGCATATTTCATTATATGAAGTTTTGTTCAAAGTTGTGCTTGTGGTTGCAGTTTGGGTTACCGGTCTCCTCTCTCAAATTACAAGCCTTTACTATTCTGTATCATTGGCAATATGGTACCTAAAGATTTCCAGTTACAGTGGACAATATGTAGCATATTTGGTGTTATAAACATTTTCTCCAATGGTTTCCAGTGTTTCAACTTGGGTCATCAGTTTGGTCTCCTGGTCTTCTTTCTCAAATGACAAGCCTGTATCATTGGCAAGGTACTAACTAGATACTCCCAGTTACAATGGACAACTGCAATTTTTATCATATTTGGTAATTTTTCGACTTGAGGCTGCAGTTTGGTCTCCCGGACTCCTTTCTTATATTACAAGCCTGTATCATTGGCAGGATAGTACCCAGATATTTCCAGTTACAATGGGCAACTGCAATTTGTAGCATATTTGATTATATGAACTTATATTCACTCATAGCTGTGTTTGTGTCAAATCTGTGGCCACGGCCTGGTCTCCCGGTCTCTTTTCTCTAATTACAAGCCTGTATCATTGGCAAGGCGGTACCTGGATATTTTCGGTCACAATGGACAATTGTCATTTTAGCATATTTGGTGAAATAAACTTTTCTCCAATGTTTGCCAGTGTTTGTGTTTCAACTTGGGTCTGCAGTCTGGTCTCCTGGTCTCCTTTCTCAAATGACAAGCCTTTATCAATAGAAGGGCAGTATCTGGATATTTCTGCTGACATTAAATAACTGAAATTTTTAGAAGATTTAGTGATATAACATTTTTCACCAAAGTTTTGCAGTGTTTGTATCTGGTCTCCTGGTCTCCTTTCTCAAATTACAAGCCTATGTTATAGGCAAGTATAGTAATCCAGGAGGAAAAATCATGGGTGATGTGTATGTATCACTGAGGATTTTTGCTCAGTGATGTCGATCCTGGAACATATGCACTAGTAATAATAGGCTACTGCGTGTTTTCTTAAGCGACCCAAATTTGGGTCCAGGTTTTAGGACTGACCACAGACCTTGAATGGGGTCCAGAGTTTTCTTTTATACTTGCCCTTATTAACGTGAAAGAGGGAACATAGCAGTGCTGTGTGTGTCTGAGAATAGTAGACTGGGAGGTGAGCCCTTCATTGTGTTCTAAAGACTGGACAAGCACCCTGACAGAGTCTGTCACTGCACGCCAACCAAGCTGGGGAGATTAACCCGATTTATTATGACGTCATGGCACTTGGCTTGTCCATGTCCCCACTGTAGTCCAATCACAGGCCTCAGTGATGATCTTGGGCACATAATGTCACAGAAAAGCGCTGGATGCCGCTAGGAGGCCCAAAAGAGGTGAAGGAAAGTGAGTATAAATGATTTTTATTTTTGTCACCTTCCCTGGGCCTCCAACTATTATATACACTGGGGTCTTGTGTCGGTATTGGGGAGAGTCCTTACAGTGCGCTGAGCGTGTGGTTAATGCTCAGTGCTGTAATAGTACAGCCGAGGCCCTGAACTAGTGGCCGGGGTCGGAAGATACTCCGACTCCCGAGGATTACCCCTCAGATGCCATGATCAATAGCGATCATGGCATTCATGGGGTCTGGGGGTAGGATTCCTCCCCCACCACCACCACCCTTCTGAGGGGTGCCATGGCACCCAGGAGGCCAAGCAACTGCCTCCTGACTGCCACTCCCTATAACACATAGGGAGGCTATGTGCAATGTGAAAAAAAAATGCCGAGCAGGAGCTGAAAATCGGCATATGTGGAATTTCAGGATAGGAACAGGCACCGAGTGATGACACTCTTACACGTCTATTGCCCCCAATTACATTAACCTTATGATATAGGGAAAAAGATTGTGAACCCCACTGAAAAAACGGGAAATAACAATTGCTGTACAGCACCACAGAATATGTTAGTGCCATATATAAGCGCTATAATTAAATTAGGAAACCATTTGAAAATTGCAGAGGATTTTTGTTATTGAAGTTCTAGAATTAATCCAGAGCAAAGAATTTACAACTAATATACTTGGTAAATAATAGACAAGCCCTATAACTTGCCGCAGCTATAGAAAGGGATTAACACGTCGCAAAGATTTAAGACATCGTGACCAGGATCAAGACAGTGACAGGAATCTATTAACATTATAGGTGGGGAAAAACAGAAATTTTTCTCAATGATGCAATTATTTTCCAATCTGTATTCGGAAATCCATTCTACGGGTCAATGGTAACCAGTAGGATCAGGCTGCGATACGTCCATTATCAGTAAGGCCCAAGGTTAATATATAGGTGAACCACTATGGAATAGTCAGTGGATGGTTATTGATAGGAGGCTGAGCAGTGCTAGGAATAACACTGATCCATAGGGGGTCTTGTATGGGTCATTGCTGGGGAGGCTGGTGTGGTCCGGAGACTGTGGGGTCATACACTATACTACAACTCATGGACCAAGAAGGAGTTTTTGTCCTGGACTGAAGCTTCCTCAGTGTGATGTAATGAGAAGATTATTGGGTAAAACTATACAATAGGACCCTGTCGGGTGTGTTTAGACTGGATACTTGATGAGATACAGTTGGACATGGTTATATACAGGTCCTGTATGGTATCCTGTGCCACATTTACCCACAGATGTTGCAGCCGGGTCTGTAGATTCTGCACACTCTTTGGTTGGTGAAGCTGGTCCAATAAATGTTGACTTAATGAAAAATCTGGTGACCGGGCAGTATAAGGAAGTGTTGTAGTCTAGTGGAGACCTTTCTGGGGAACCCTTGGGTGTGTGGGCGAGCATTATCCTGCTGAAAAATGTCAGTTGTCTGCCCTGCCATGAGAGACAACACATGTGTTAGGATGTCCTGTACATATCACGGAGCTATTTGTGCCCTCGTATCACTACTAGGGGGATCAACTGCCGTATACAATGGCTCCCCAGATCAACCAACCTGACCATCATCTCATTCCAAACAGATCTTGGATTCATCACTATATACAATATGGTTGCAGTCTGCAGAAATCCAGGTTTGACGTCAGTTGCAGGACAGGTAATGGATGTTGTGACACCAAATTTCCTTCTGCTAAGTGCCTGGAAATGGTCCGGGCAGATACATGGGGTGTAATGAAGGTGCCTCCTGTGTCTGGATGGTGGACAAGGAAACTGTGGGAGCTGCTTGTGATAGTCAATGGATAAAACAATCCTCTATACTGGTGATCTGTCTGGTCCATCCAGAGCCTGTTCTCCGTGTAACCACTGCTCATAACACCTCCTAATAGCTAGGTCAGAACAGCCTAGATGGTGGGCAATTCATTGCTTCTCTCAGTCCAGTGATGTGTTGTCTCAAAATCTATCTACTTGGCAAAATGTCTTCGTTGTAGCAGTCAGAAATCTCTCACCCACCAGGAGGTACACTACCCAAAAGTAGTCTCTGAAAGCCTTTTAAAAGGAAGCAGGAGAAGCAATGTTATGCCATTTTATGGCAAGACCCAGTATCTGATCAGACCACACCTGTAATAATTTACATATCTGCCTGTGACATAACTTGCAGCAATCCAACATTTCTATCTGGGAGCATTATTTGTATATATATAAAAAGTTCACAAAATAAAAGTTGAGCACAGTAAATTATACTTCCATACAGTGCACATAAAATATGGACATATAATTAATAATAATTAATTAACAATTAATTATAATACTTGGGGCCCTTTGCAACTGCCCACCTTGCCATCCCCTACAACCGGCCCTGGTTACACAATTATAAGCCTGTATCAATCTCCTGTTATTTTATTGCATTACTAAAGCAGACACCATGTAACTAAAAATTACATCTGAAAAACTTATCTAGAGACTCAAGTTGTGAATAATGTCCCTTAATTTGGGGACGTGAAATGATTCAATACTTATGGGTTTTGACACAGAGCCAGAGTCAAGTCTGAGCTGTGTCTTACAGGCCCCGAGTCATCAGTATAGTAACAATTAAAATTCAGACGGCCAGATTTCAATCCATTATTGCCGTCAGTTTTATAATCCTACCAGGGTATTGATTGTACAGATCGATTGTGCAGAGAAACGAAAAGCCAAAAAGACTAAACATTACCTCAGATAAGAGTCAGGAATACAAAGCTCATGTCCTTATCTACTGTCACAGTATAGACACTCCTTCCCCTAAAATACTGACACCTTAAACCAAAATCAGGGCTCGGGGAGACTTTCTTTTGTGGCCCCTGAACTCACCCATAGAGTTTACCACGTCCTGATGTTAAATTATAAGGGAAAAAAGTAATGGTCATGGCCAAAAGGTAGAGAAGGTAGAGGTAGAGGTTTTCAAAAACATCTCCTGTAGTTAGGTCTTGTCTGAAATTGCAGCTTAGCTCCATTGAATTTAGTTGAATGTTACTGAGCTGCAATACCATACAAAACCTGCAAAAAGGTATGGTGCTGTTTTTGGAATAAAGCAGCAATGATTTACTAATCCTAGACAACTACTTTAATTGTGCGGTTTCATGCAAATGGCCATATAAGGCTAAGTTCACATAGTAGAAAAAGGAATTCCTCTTCATTTTCCGCCACCCTATTCGACTGTGGGCTACTCGCGATGGGATGCTTGTGTAGGGATGAATGGGACTAATCAGCAAGGAGTTTCGAGCCACAGAATCTGCGGCAAGATCGAGTAGGACGCTTATTGAAAACAATGGGAGGCAGATTCTGGGCGGAATCTAATGTGGATTCAGGGGCAGAATCCACCCCCAGATCCACAGTAGATTCCTCCATGTGAATGTACCCTTACAGATCTATGTTGTACTAATTTCTGTACCTCAAGTTAATTTTTTCCCTGCAGAATGGCGCTACTAGAGATGAGCAAATTTGTTTGGATCAAAGGCGTCGAGGAACGTGCACTAGATGCCATGACAAAGTGAGATGTGGTAAGTTAAGTAAGTTGAAAAGAGGCCTGAAGAAGAAGGAAGCCCAGCAGAGATGAGGGAAAGTGAGTATCAGTGTTTATTATTTTATTGTACATCTCCTGGGCCTCCACTTATTATACTCCAGGGTCTGAAGCACTTTTGGTTCTAACCATTGAGTCCAAAACGAAGCTGGATGTGGAACCTTGTGAATATTCAAGAAAAGAAGCTCGCAAGGTTTGTCCACCTCTAGGCACTACCGCCAACTTTCTACAAAGCTGATCCATTCAAGAAGCTTTGAAGCTGCTGTATTGGCTAACTAGCTTTGTGGCCCCTTCCTTTTGGAGGCTATTTGGGCCCCGGCAGTTCAACCCACTTACCTGGAAGTGGTGACTTACTCTATTGATATACCATCAGCTCTTCTGGTGAAGTTGGTTTTGTAAAAAGTTAAAAGGGAAACTTTCGTCAGAATTTACTCCTATAACCCTCATCCACCATCATTTTTCTCCAAAGTTATTTCTAAAGTTATATATATTAGTACTATGGGCCATGTAAATGTCCAGGTTAATCTTCACTAAGCCCAGCCCTGGTTTGTTGATTGATATGGACAATGCCTACAACATCATCCATAGGCTGCACAAAATCTGGCACTTGAATGGTATGGTTGCAAATCGGCGCATAACCAGAACTGACAAAGCTGTCCAGTGCCCACATAAGGGCAAGTACAATGGACTAGGACTAGGCTCAATGAACTATGACTAGGAAACTCAAAAGTACCCATGGTCAGGAGTTTTTTAAATTAACTTATTGATATAACGTTAGAAAAGTTATTTTCAGGTCACGTTCAATGTGGGATCGGATTATAGGGGTAAATCCTGCTGACGGGTTCCCTTTAAGGGAGAAGTATCCACTGGTCCATTCATGGCATAAAAGATGCCTCCATGTGCAACTTCAGGACGTGAGCCTCTAAATGACGGAAGAGTTCATTGAGTGCCTGCATTGGATTTTGCAACCTCTCTAGGACTCTAGAGTACTGCAATTATCGATGCACCATTGAACAGGACCAACTAAATGCTCTAATGAGAGCTCCAGATAATAGGGCTCCATTAGTGCAAATTGTTTTTGTAGAGTGGGCTCCATTTCCAAGGCAACCAGTGCCTACACCACATCAATATCATGATAAATCTGAAACTGGAACATTTCTATTAACTATATTGAAAGTGTAACTCCGGGCAAAAGGTAAAAATTGAGCACCCTTTACAGTTAAGACTTTTACTCCTGAGCCGCCCTGACATCTGCATGGAAAATAATTCCTGTGCTAGGTATTGCAAGATCCTGCAGAAAGATTATTCTGTAAGCAGATTCCTTGGTGACTCATGAACATAGCCTCATGTGATTATAGATGGGCGAACCAAAACAGGTTTTACCTGAAAATTCAAAATTGTTAGATTTTTTTACAAAACTGATCAAATGGAGATTCGGCATGGGTGAACAAAAATCTCTTCAGACCTCAGAGTATAATAGGTGGAGGCCCAGGGGAGGAGGCAAAAATAAAAAAAAACATTCATACTCACCTTCTCTTTTCGGCCAGCTCGCAGTGTCTGGTTCTCTCTCTCAGTCTCCTCGGTAACATCATGTGCCCAAGGTCACCACTGAGGCCTGTGATTGGACCACCAGTGATCACAGAGTATCATGGTGTCATGACGCTCTGGTTCACTGATGGTGAACCCAGGCACATGACGTCACAGGAGACTGAGAGAGCGCTGGATGACGCGAAGAAGCCCAAAAGAGGTGAGTATAAAAGCTTTTTATTTTTTTACACCTTCCCTGGGCCTCCATCTATTATACTCTGAGTTCTGAAGAGATCCCAGAGTATAATAATTTTGCTTCTGGTTCTATCTAAACTTGTTTGACCCAGAATTAATAAGGAACTTGAGCTACCTGTACCTGTGAAGAAACAAATCTTGGGAGGTTCGCCCATCTCTACCTGCCGGCCAATCACAGATTAGATATTTATGGCCTATCCTTAGGATAGGCCATAAATAACAAATTCCTGGACAACCCCTATAAGATGTTAATTGCCCTGCTATTGTGTCTCCAATAGATATACCATACTGTATATCATTTGCTTGACGAGGTGCAAAATCTGAATAAAAAATGTAGAATAACTGAATGGTTTAAATGCAAAGGCAAAAACAACGGGCCATATTTTTTCTGTACACTTTTTCTGTACATTTTTTGTCTCAGCTGACACTCACAAGTATAGAAAAGAACTAAAGAAAAAGTAGCGACGAGAAGCTGTGAGGTGTATCGGGCCGCAGTCTGTGCTGACAGTTGGCCCGGCTGCTATTTAGTTTGATAAAGAAGGCTATGACTCCTCTATCCGGTAGACTGGCAGATCATTAGCTGGAACACCTGAGCTCAATGAACCGGAGCTCACAAAACAGGATAGAATGATGTTTCACTGTTCTGCTCCAAGGGACACAAACTCCCAGACTAACTAATATCCCCGGCAAACCAGACACACCAGTGGGGGAGAGACAGTGTCAAGCTATGATCAAGAGTATTGGTCATATTAGTGGAAAAAACCTTATGAAAGGATAAAAGAAAAGTTACAATTCTGTAAATATGAGAGTAGAGACTATTTATCTCATCTGAAAATGTTCTGGTTTCTTCTATTTAAAGGGAAATTCGGAAACATGGAGATACTTGACTGGCTTCTGAAGCCGCCATGCTAAATTATATCTTAACAATAGACAATATGGCAAGACAGTCAGGATCAGAAGGTCCCATCGGAGTACCAAAGGATCTTCAATGGTTGGATAAAGACATCTTCAAAGGTTAGATTAAGACATCAACAAATCCATCAAGTCCAACCTCTAAACTTACCAAGATCAACGTGAAAAAAACAACTATAATGGAGCTCAAAAGTTCAATAAAGAGCTCCAAAGGTCTAGCAGGAGACAACTCTGTTTGAGGGAAACTTTGAGGGCTACTTGATTTCTTTTACAGCCACCACCATAAATATTGTCCTAATATTAGACAATATGGCAAGACAGGATCAGAATTGCCCACCAGAGTACTAAAGGATCTTCACGAATCCTGCAGAAGATAGCCCCAGAATCATCTCCTCTTGTGGAATCAAGGAACTTCACTTTGACACTTAAAGGCATTGTGAAAGAATAGTAGAGCGGAGACAGGTCAAAGACATCAAGGTTGATCTGTCTCAAATCAATGTTCACTTATTAACTAGACTATGTAGTCTGTATTAATGTGTGTGGATAACAAATTATGCACATCAAACATAGAGGTGACATGCCTCATTCCCGTTCACAGAAATAAAGAGAGAGTATAGTGGAACGGTCTTACAATCTCTTGAGGTTATATGGGGTAAATGGATGCCATATGGAACCACCATAGCAGTTGTATTGAACTCACCCTGGTGAACCTTCAAAGCATTTCCCTGCAACCCAAAATAGCTCTTGCCAGTCCCAAAGTTGGCCCTAGTATGTCCCTAGACGTATTTCGTCCCGTGGGCAACTGGGACGCTTCAGGGGACCACTAACTAATAAAGAAATCGCAGGACAAAAGCCCTGTATGGGCATATGGGATAAATGCCTTGACCTCTGTCCCAGTCTATACTCTATACTCCGAGTCTATGTTCCGGCCTTGCCTAAAGGTGCCCTGCTGGACATCTGATATCACTCGTATATATCCACGTAGAGGGGAGCTTTGGGGACACAAGATAGGAGCCCATTCATAGCTGGAAACATTCTCTCCCAATAGTTATAGCACTAGAAAAAGAAAAGGTTAGCCGCCCATTGACACTGAATATGATTATTTTCATAAGTTTAAGGTCAGAGATCTGAGTTTTTCTGATTTTTATCATTAAATGTGATTGACAAACTAGATAGAGTATGTGTCACCACAACCTCTGGAATATACATGTACACTGACATACATCCCATGTCCGGATGCAGTAGTGGGTTAAGGAGAGTCTTATTTTTCCTCCTTTGTTTCTTCTACTTATAAATCTGTCATGACAACAGACAATTCTAACAAAGATGCTATACAAGTCTAGGAAGTTAAAGTGTTGTGTCAGGGTTACTTCCTTTAACACTTACACACTGAGAAATAATGCCCTTTCTTACTTAGAATAAAAAATTCTGAAATATTTATCTTTCAGTTTCTGCGCTCAGCTACAAAGAGTATTTGTTGCCTTGGAGGATCCTGTCAGTCTGTCAATTACACAGAAAGCCCATTGAGTTCACTAAAAGTTGTGTAATGCCTCATTTGTCCTGCGGAGGTGCTGCAGGGAAATGGAACTCTTTCTCTTAGATTCTCCTACTGAATACAGCTGATTTTTAGGGGTCCCAGTCGCAGGACAACCTGTGTTCAGCTCCTATTTGGAGGACCCTTCTAACCAAAAGAGATTCCAAAGCGGAGAACCTCGTTAAGATACAGGACAACCAAGCTAAACATCTAACCATTGTGCAGGAAAGGAAAAAAAATATGCGAATAATTACTCCTTGATGAAAAAAAAGAAAATTTGCTCTTGCGTGACCTGACATTGATCTATAGGGAGCTGCCTGCCAAAAGGTGGCGATAGAGCAAGTTTTCCTTTTCTTTCATCAAGGGGAACTTATTTGCATATTCTTTTCCCAGAATTCCTTTTAGAACATGTATGGTATGTAAAAATCTACACACTGAAAGGTGTTCGGCAACAGCAGTTTCTCTGCACTGATGAGGGGCAATAACTAGAGATGGGGAAATCTTGTGAGATTTGTTTAACCGATTATTCATGGGTCAGTCTGCCTGTTTAGTTTCTCAGTCTGAACTGTAAGTGCTCTCTCCTGCACCCCATGTGACCGCTAAGGCCCAATCATAAGCGTCAGTAGTCATCCCATGTTCATGACATCACCAAGCAGACCGGAAGAGGCCAGAAGAGGGCCAAGAGAGAGCTCCAGTTGCCATGAAGAGGCCCAGAAGAGGACAGGGAAGATGAGTATAATTTTATGTAATTTTTTCAAACCTCCCCTGGGCTACCACCTATTATTTGATGTATACTCTAAGTTATGCTCTTCTGGTTCGTGCATGACAAACCCCAAAAGACAAACACAAGACTTTTGGAATATTCAAGACTTTTGGAAGATTCAGGTTCGAATCCAGTTTGATCTGAACTAGTTCACTCATCTCAAAGTTTCAAATTCGGGTAGAATCCAAAAAGTTTGAAAAATTCAAGTCGAAACCAGTATGATCCAGTTCTTTCATTACTAGCAATAACCCTAAATCAGCTGCCCATGGATGGGTCACTCTTCCTTTTTGGAGGAGATGCTCTGGTTTAACTTTAATCCCAGGCACTGCTACTAGGTTTCTTAGAAAACCAGACATTAACCTAAAGTGCCTTGAGAAAGTGTTCGGCCCCCTTGAACTTTTCAACCTTTTGCTACATTTCAGGCTTGAAACATAAGGATATAAAATTTTAATTTATTGATGAAGAATCAACAAGTGGGACACAATTGTGAAGTGGAACGAAATTTATTGGATATTTTAAACTTTTGTAAAAAATAAAAAACTGAAAAGTGGGGCGTGCCAAATTATTCAGCTGCTTTACTTTCAGTGCAGCAAACTCACTCCAGAAGTTCAGTGAGGATCTCTGAATGATCCAATGTTGTCCTAAATGACTGATGATAATAAATATAATCCACCTGTGTGTAATCAAGTCTCCGTATAAATGCACCTGCTCTGTGATAGTCTCAGGGTTCTGTTTAAAGCGCAGAGAGCATCATGAAGACCAAGGAACACACCAGGCAGGTCCGTGATACTGTTGTGGAGAAGTTTAAAGCCGGATTTGGATACAAAAAGATTTCCCAAACTTTAAACATCCCAAGGAGCACTGTGCAAGCGATCATATTGAAATGGAAGGAGTATCAGACCACTGCAAATCTACCAAGACCCGGCCGTCCCTCTAAACTTTCATCTCAAACAAGGAGAAGACTGATCAGAGATGCAGCCAAGAGGCCCATGATCACTCTGGATGAACTGCAGAGATCTACAGCTGAGGTGGGAGAGTCTGTCCATAGGACAACAATCAGTCGTACACTGCACAAATCTGGCCTTTATGGAAGAGTGGCAAGAAGAAAGCCATTTCTCAAAGATATCCATAAAAAGTCTCGTTTAAAGTTTGCCACAAGCCACTTGGGAGACACACCAAACATGGGGAAGAAGGTGCTCTGGTCAGATGAAACCAAAATCTAACTTTTTGGCCACAATGCAAAACGATATGTTTGGCGTAAAAGCAACACCGCTCATCACCCTGAACACACCATCCCCACTGTCACACATGGTGGTGGCAGCATCATGGTTTGGGCCTGCTTTTCTTCAGCAGGGACAGGGAAGATGGTTAAAATTGATGGGAAGATGGATGGAGCCAAATACAGGACCATTCTGGAAGAAAACGTGTTGGAGTCTGCAAAAGACCTGAGACTGGGATGGAGATTTATCTTCCAACAAGACAATGATCCCAAACATAAAGCAAAATCTACAATGGAATGGTTCACAAATAAACGTATCCAGGTGTTAGAATGGCCAAGTCAAAGTCCAGACCTGAATCCAATCGAGAATCTATAGAAAGAGCTGAAAACTGCTGTTCACAAACGCTCTCCATCCAACCTCACTGAGCTCCAGCTGTTTTCCAAGGAAGAATAGGCAAGAATTTCAGTCTCTCCATGTGCAAAACTGATCGAGACATACCCCAAGCGACTTGCAGCTGTAATCGCAGCAAAAGGTGGCGCTACAATGTATTAATTTAAGGGGGCCGAATAATATTGCACGCCCCACTTTTCAGTTTTTTATTTTTTACAAAAGTTTAAAATATCCAATAAATTTCATTCCACTTCACGATTGTGTCCCACTTGTTGTTGATTCTTCACCAAGAAATTAAAATTTTATATCCTTATGTTTGAAGCCTGAAATGTGGGAAAAGGTCTAAAAGTTCAAGGGGGCCGAATACTTTCGCAAGGCACTGTATATGGATTTACCTTTGAAATGGTGAAAAAAAAAGTTGAAAAAGTTACAGAAAGTTCACATCCGACGCTCATTAAGGAAAGTTGTCTGACATTAAATGTTACATAAAGTTCATAAATAGAACATGGCGGGCGCCCAGAGCTGAAGCATTAGCCTGGAACTTGGAACCTGGTGGCGTGATGTGAGGCGTCCTGACAGGGTACAAATGATGAAGGAATATGCTCAAGTCAAGTGATGGTGATGCAGGACGACTCTAAACAGCAGACGTGGAGAGAGAACAATTAAACTGGAACGAAGGTCTCACGGGCATGTTCACATTTGTTTAGAATGCTTGGCTCTTCTTGACATTTCCAATGCAAGACGGAATGAATAGTTTGGCAAGATATTCAGGCGTTTTATTACACAATAAGGCAGTTAATGGGGATTTTGGATACAAGTAGGGATTCATTTGGAGGAAGTGGTGCCGTCTTTGTATTGAATCTATTATGGGGATACTTTGCTTCAAGTGCAACTATTCTGAGCAATTCCACTTCAGCGTACTGTGTTATGGAATTGCTATATAAGCAATTCCCTGATCTGTATTGGAATTGCTATTTGAAACAGGAAACAGAGAAGGTCAGCTAGTGAGGGGCTACCATCCAATGCTGTATTGGTTTGCAAAGTCTAAGGCAATCCCAATGTATTCACCAGAGCCTGCTGAAAAGCAGGTTGGACTTTGCCGCTCGGGACCCAGGTTGTAAAGCCAGAATTTGCTACCAGAAAACAAGTGACCTTGCAGAAAGAGAGTCAAAGCAGTAACACTATGGAGGGCCTAAAAAACCAGAAGAGCGTTAAATTGGAAAACATAACCATAGAAGTGTAAGAGTCCGAGCCGAGTCAAATCCAGGAGGTCACAGATACTGGCAAATCAGAAACAGAGGGGTAATCCAGAAAAGTGAGCCAAATGCCAGTGCCAGGCAGCGTGGAGGCCCAAAAGAGGTGAGGGAAGATGAGGATACTTTTTTTTTTTTTTTTTGTCACCTCCCCTGGTCCTCCACCCATTATACTCTGGGGCCTGAAGAGATCCCAGAGTATAATAATTTCACTTCCAGTTTTATTCAAACAAGTTCATGTCCATCCAATACTTAATCTCACAATCATCTCTATATCACAAGGCATTATGGGAAAGGAGCTGGGAGCTCATGCGCCCTCTGTTGGATGTAACAGATCCGCAGTTTGCTTTTGATTCACCGAGTCTTGAGACAGCAAAAGGGATTTTAGCCAAGCCAGTTTCACTTATCTGCATACAGCGCCCTTTCGGGATTTTTGTCCCTCATCAGTGCAGAGCAAAGTGTACTGGCTGGCTTTGTGGGAGGCAATGAGTGGGTTATGGACAGGGACATCTCTCCTTGAGGAGAGCACCAGTTAAGGTGTGTAGAGTTTTGAGTTGCCTTAACTGGTGCTCTCCTCAAGGAGAGATGTCCCTGTCCATAACCCACTCTTTGCCTCCCACAAAGCCAGCCAGTACACTTTGCTCTGCACTGATGAGGGACAAAAATCCCGAAAGGGCGCTGTATGCAGATAAGTGAAACTGGCTTGGCTAAAATCCCTTTTGCTGTCTCAAGACTCGGTGAGTCAAAAGCAAACTGAGGATCTGTTACATCCAACAGAGGGCGCATGAGCTCCCAGCTCCTTTCCCATAATACCTTGAGATATGTAGATGCTTAGTAGAGGGCGAAAGGCAACTCAAAACTCTACACACCTTAACTGGTGCTCTTCTCAAGGAGAGATGTCCCTGTCCATAATCATCTCTAAGCACACAAGTCCACAATGTGAGCAGGGCTATGGCCCATCTCCTGACTGCAGAATGACTCAGGGGCTGACTGTAGCTATCAGTCTAACTAGGACTCCAACTTACCCTTCTTCCTTCTCCCTAACTGGACTTCTCTCAGACCTCCTTCCTCCAAACTCAGGAAGACAAAGAACTAGTCTCCTACCCAGGACAAGAATGTCCTATGTCCAAGGCTGCAACATCTCCTCAATCCAACCAAGTGGTAGGCTTCACTTAAAGTTATATAGTGGAAGAGTGAAGAAATCAGGCGATACCTTTTAGAGGCTAACTGAGTATATTTATAAGTAAGCTTTCAGGAGTACTCGCTCCCTTCATCAGACATGGTGTGATACAAGAACTGAAAATTAACAGATTTTTATACACATGGTTTTCAAAGCATTTTAGAGTCCTTAAAAAAATTGCAATCTAAGTAGAGAAGTTATTTACAACAGGTCAAAAAAACAGTCTGGAAACTTGTGGTGCGTGACGGAGGGATCAGTAATTCTTGCTGTTATCTGTTTGCTATCAGGAGGTGATTTGTGTCCCTCACAGGTCATACATAGTTTGATTTGAAGCTGGCATGAATATTGAGTTCAGTTCATGGTTCAAACATAGTGTGACATGAAGCTGGCATGAATATTAAGTCCAAATTGCAGAGTTTGAAATTTTTGCATAAATTTGTACTCCATTTATTTCCTTTTCTCCTGTGTCTTAAAATGTCCCATTAAAACCACAACCTGCAAATCTTCAATAGAGTGGTTTTCTCCGGAGAAATGTGCGGCCACTGGGAGCTCTGTTCTGCTGTTATTAATGGTGGATCTGTGTGAGTTCATGCGCTGACTGAGTCTCTGCCCTGTTTCCCCCACATAGAGGCCTGTGGTGGGACATTGTACACACATTATGAGGTACACCACATTGGAAGACCTGCAGGAAAATGTCCCCCTAATTCTGTGCACCTGTTGTGACTGTGGGATAGGTACACTGTCAGCGGTGTGGATGTGCTTGCAGGTCATGCACCTTTTATGTAGGCAAGGTGAGGTGCCATTTTCAGTTGGGGCCTTCAGGGCACTCCGGACGATAATGCGCCTCAGGTTTGGTGGTTGTCGAAAGGAGAGGAGAGGGGGGACTGGAAATATGTCCTTGAGTCTGTTGTCCCTATGTAGCACAGGTTGGAGCTCCTTGGCAATCCTTCGTAGGATCTCCAGCTGTGGGTTGTAGGTGACAACTAGGGGCACTCGGGCATCTTTCTGGGTCTCTCTATATGTGAGCAGACTGTCTCTGTTAATGGCTGCTGCTTTGTTTAATTGGTTGTCTGTCACTTTTGGTTTGTATCCCAATCTGAGAAATTTCATCCTCAGATCCAGGAGGTGCTTGTCCAGGTCTGTTTTGTCAGAGCAAATACGATTGTATCGTATAGCCTGGCTGTAGATTATAGATTGTCTTGTGTGCTTGGGGTGGAAGCTGTCGTTTCTCAGGTAGGCCGTTCTGTCTGTGGGTTTGTGGTATATTGATGTGAGTAGCCGGTGGTCTTTGATGTATATTGTGGTGTCCAGAAAGTGAATTTCACTCCCTGAATAGCTAAGTTTAAGGTTGATGGTTGGGTGAAAGTCATTGAAGTCATTATGGAATTGAAGTAGGGCCTCCTCACCTGCAGTCCAGATGACAAGGATATCATCGATATAACGAAGGTAAATCATAGGTTTGGTGGCGCATGTTGATAAATATGTTCCTTCCATTTCTGCCATAAAGAGATTTGCATATTGGGGTGCACATCTGGTCCCCATTGAAGTTCCCATTCGCTGTAGATATATATCCTCTCCAAAGGTAAAATGGTTGTGGCTAAGGATGAATTGTATGAGCTGCGTTACTGGTTCTGTTGGGAGGTTTTGTTTTGCCAGGTGTACCCGACATGCTGCAACTCCATCCTTGTGGGGAATGTTGGTATACAGGGATTCCACATCCATGGTGGCCAAAATGGTACCCTCAGGTAGTAGTCCCAGGGCATTAGTTTGTTAAGAAGGTCAGTGGTGTCCTGGATATAGCTTGGAGTATCCCTGACAAGGGGTTTTAGGAGATTTTCCACCCAACCTGAGATGTTTTCTGTCAGTGTCCCAATGCCAGAAATGATAGGCCTCCCAGGGTTGCCATCTTTGTGTATCTTTGGGAGCATATAGAAGCAGCCCGGCCTGGGATCTTGTGGGATAAGTCCTTTTACCTGATTCTGGATCTGGACTGGAAACTCCTTGATCATACTCTTTAGTTCTTTCATATAGGCCTCTGTGGGATCACTTCCAAGTTTGGAGTAATGGATGGGATTTGACAGTTGCCTGTTTGCTTCCTGGATATAGTCTGAGGTGTTCATTATGACTATTGCGCCCCCTTTGTCAGCTGGTTTTATTATTATATCCTGATTTTCTTTCAGTGATGTAATAGCCTTCTGTTTCTGCAGGGTTAGGTTATGCACCTGTTTCTTTTGTTTCTCCAGGACTTCTGATTTTACTTTGCTTCTGAAACAGTCAATATATTTATCCAGTGCTGCATTAGCTCCAGGGCGTGGGGTCCAGGTAGATTTTTTGGTAGGATTCCTTATGGGCTGTTCCATCTCAGAGTCGCTGCTGTATGGAAGGTCTTTGTCATAAAAATATTCCCTTAATCTCATTTTTCTGAAAAACTCCTCCATATCATTGCAGAGTTGGATATGGTCAGTGTGTGCCGAGGGGCAGAAGGAGAGACCTTTGGAGAGAACTGACATTTCGTGTTTGTTTGGCTCATAAGAGGAAAGATTCACAACACAGCTTTGCTGAGCTGGGCTAGTACTTGCGGTTATATAGTCAGATAAATTAGGCCCCATGCACACAACCAAAATTTTATTTGCAATTGTGGATAAAAGTATGGACCCATACAGTTTTTGAAGATGTGTGTCCACAAATTATCACGCAGGTCCTATATTTGTCCACATTTGCAGCACAGACCAGTGTAGGGAATCATACAGGATCAGTGATTGCAGATGACTTTAAATTTACTAAGGTTGTGTGATGACGTCTTACAATATGGTGCACAAGTGACAGTGGCAAATAAATATATTTATACAGTTCCTTTTCCCAGTCCTCCCACTGGGATGAAACAGTGCTAGCCTCAGCTACCCAGACTGAAAGTTCAACCCCAATAGCATCTACAAAGAATTGGGGGGCCTATAGTAAGCCGCGTTTAGCCGCTGTTTGACACCACCACACTCTTGTGCAAACAGATTCTTGTGGCTAAACAGATCTTACAGAAACAGTGTTTTTGGAATTCTCGCAGAGGTAAACAGTGTAAATATTCCATAACTGTGGAAAGTTCTATCTTGTGTCAGAACACGTCCTTAGATATTGGCGCTATATGTTAAGGAATCTGTGTCGATTTTTAGATTGTATATTTTTTTTAATGCTATTTTCTGTACATGATTATGGGGGCAGCCATCTTGCCAGAGCTTCTCCTCTGCTTTGTTAACAGCATTTAGTGATATGCTTTACAGCAGTCTCATGGTCATAGGCAAGCAATAGACTGCAGCAGACTTATTAAGATCTATAGGAGAGTGTTCTAGATATGCTCTGTGTAGGAAGTAGATAAGATGTGACATCATCTATTCATCAGTCTGTGGTGGATGTAATGATGGGTCAACTGAATTATCTATAGAGGTGTTATCTTCTATTGTAACTATGTCTGTGATACAAAGAAAACCCCTACAGAATAGGAAAATATTTGTCTATTATTAGGTTTAGTGGCCAGATTTAATACTTTTTTAAAACCATATAGATAATGGCCTAGAAAATTTTAAAAAATATATATGAAAAAATTCTTTAAAAATTGTTTTTAACATAAAAACTTAGTTTAAAAAGTAGATCATTTTCTGGTGAAACAGCCCCTGTGCTATTTAAAGCCTGTTTGTGAATAATTACATGTTCTCTGCCCCCGACCATTAGTGTAAGGTTGGAAGCTTGAAGTATCTGTCAGTTTAAGACAAATGTATATACTATTGGCACTCTACACTGATATATGGGGGGAGGAGATTGCAAGCAGCAGCATTCAAAGTGGGGTGGCAGGAGGTGATCCACCTGCAGGAGCCGGGGGTGATGAGACTATAGGCTCGCTATTTCACACAATAGTGCACCTGCAAAAATGTAGGTGAGAGCTACACCTGTACCTCAAGTAATACCTGGAATTGTCTTAAGTAGTAGTACTCAAAGCATCCCCATAATAGGTTCTATACAAAGATGGCTTGGAGCAGCACCAAAGCCTTGGATACTGAACCATAGGCAAATAAGACTAAATTCAACTAAATATGGGGCCTACATAGCAGCTGCATCTACTATATGGTATATAAGCCCTCACGCAAAAGTAGTTTTTTTGATATTGAGATATTACATTTTAGCAATTGATGTGGCACATGGTTTGAGGGCTGAGACTCCTGAATGGAGATGGTTGAACCGTCTCGTACTGAGCTGCGTTCAACCCTGTATTTTTTTTAAGAAACTGAACCAATGAAGATTTGTCTTGAGCAAAAAATGGCAGCTGCATTATACTGGTCAGGAGAGGTGACAAAAATAAAAATAAAAAACATTCATACTCACCTTCCGTTACCTCTTTTGGACCTCCTTGCGGTGTCCAGCACTTTCCTGGTGACGTTATATGCCCAGTGTCACTGCTGAGGAGAGAGTCACTGCTGAGGTGACTGCTGAGGAGAGGTTCCTAGAAGCCCTGACAATGTCCTACACTATGTTTTATAGATAGGTTCCTAGGAGCCCTGACAGTGTTCTACACTATGTTTTATAGATAGGTTCCTAGGAGCCCTGACAGTGTTCTACACTATGTTTTATAGATAGGTTTCTAGAAGCCCTGACAGTGTTCTACACTATGTTTTATAGATAGGTTCCTAGGAGCCCTGACAGTGTTATACACTATGTTTTATAGATAGGTTCCTAGGGGCCCTGACAGTGTTATACACTATGTTTTATAGATAGGTTCCTAGGAGCCCTGACAGTGTTATACACTATGTTTTATAGATAGGTTCCTAGGGGCCCTGACAGTGTTCTACACTATGTTTTATAGATAGGTTCCTAGGAGCCCTGACAGTGTTATACACTATGTTTTATAGATAGGTTCCTAGCAGCCCTGACAGTGTTCTACACTATGTTTTATAGATAGGTTCCTAGGAGCCCTGACAGTGTTATACACTATGTTTTATAGATCGGTTCCTAGGAGCCCTGACAGTGTTCTACACTATGTTTTATAGATAGATTCCTAGGGGCCCTGACAGTGTCATACACTATGTTTTATAGATAGGTTCCTAGGAGCCCTGACAGTGTTCTACACTATGTTTTATAGATAGGTTCCTAGGAGCCCTGACAATGTTCTACACTATGTTTTATAGATAGGTTCCTAGGAGTCGTAAGAGTGCTATACACTAGGTTTTAAGCCATTTAAAGGTGTGGTTGGTACTGAACTTGTTTGACCTGAAACTAATCCTAGAGATTTGCCCATCTGTACTCCTGAATGGCAGTTAGTTATTGGTGTGGTTCCCAAATGGCAGTAATCTGGTCATCCTTGCTCTGTTCTAAAAATTCATACAAACAAAACAATGTAAACCCTATAAACATTATAAGATGACATGCATCCTCTACATTTACAGGAAAGAAGGTTTCAAAATCATTATAAGAAGGGATTCTTTGCTATAAGAGTAGTGAGACTATGGAACTGGTACATGAATTTGTCACTGTTAATTCACTGAAAGTGTCCATTATCATCTTAGATGTCTCATAACTAGAAATGAACAAACCGGTTTGTAATTAACCGGATTCATTAAAAATTTGGGGTTTGGTGAATGTGAAATTTTTGGGGTTCGCAACCCACGAATAATTATTAAACCCTGAGTATAATAATTGGAAGTCCAGGAATGGAGTGGAAAAACATTGACATTCACCTTTTCTGGGATCCACTGTAACATTTAGTATTGTTATAATTGTATAATTATAATTTATATTAATATTAATAATATATATATAAATATATATATATCTATATATATATTATATAATTTATATAATATTAATATAATTATAATTCTAGTAATAATATTATTGCCTCACTGGAGGTATTACAAGACTTAAAGGACCGGTATTGCTTTTCAACTGTATCAATTATATAATTACATGTATCAATAATACTTACTGTCCCAAAGTTACCCATAGTGCATCTACCTTTTCGGAGCCTATTCAGATGAGCCATAGTCCAATGTCATGTGTACCATCACTAAGCCATTGTATGGCGTCTGCTGGTCCTTTGACAATCATGACTACTGCGGCTTTAAATTTATATCATGTTTTGCTAACAAGCCTCAAAAAATCTCATAAATCACAAAGTCAGTGGAGAATTCCGCTCTCAAAATATATTAGAAATTTGACATTTGACAATGGTTTATACATCAGAGATGTCTCGCTGTGATCAGATGTCACTTATCCCTTCCTTGTGTACTTGACCTAATAATACACAAACTCTTACAGTCTTATTAATCCCCAGAGAGAGCAGAACCAATGTCAAGCAAGATCATTCCACAAAAATATAATCTGTACAATGACCTGCTACACCGTGCACGGCTCGGCTTTACCTGCAGCAAATGCCCAGCACAGAGGATGTAGGGAGTGAAACGCGATGTCAGAGGGAGCGACAGTAGGGGTAATAAAGGGCCAACCAGTCAATAACAAACCAGATGTGACCTGAAAATCTCAAAAACCAAATCTTTTACGATTTATTTTTCGGTGAACCGGCTCGACAAGGTGTTTTCCTGAGTTCCTACCGAATATTCCCTATGGTGACTAGGTACACACAGGTACACCCTAAGGAAACTTTGTTTGGACCACTATACTGTATCTGTAAATTTTCATTAGGGCTTCTACAGGTGGCAAGGGCAGTGTTCTCCCTCTCCCCCCATATACATTAATACAGTGTTGTCCCCTTTGTGAGCTCATGCGGCCATTGCTTTCCCCACCCAAGTACACTCAGCCCCACAGAACTCCCACTACTGGCGGAGAATGGCGTTGAGCACTTTTCACTTCTGTCTCCACGAGCCTCCTGTAACCAGCGATTCCATCTAAGTGATGGAATCACTGATTGCCCAAGAAGGGGTTAATAATGGGGATGAGAGAATCAGAATGGGGATGACAAGCCCAAACCTGAAACTTTTGGGAGGTTCAAAGACATAACAAACAGTCTTTCTCACCTCTCCTGAGCATCTCCATGGTGTCCAATGTGGGTCCACATCCTCCTTGGATCTCTTCTGGCCTCCTGAATGACCTCAGCATCTAAACAACTTTGATTTTGGGGCACCCTACGTGTCTTCTGAGGCCTACTGAGGTTATTCAGGAGGCTGGAAGAGGATAGGGACCCACACTAGACATTACAATGGAGCCCAGGAGAGTAAAGGTAAGTTCACACAGAGTTTGCAGGCAGATTTTGAGGCAGAATCTGCCACAAAATCCACCTCAAAAAACACCTCCCATTCATTTCAATGGGAGTTAGTAGAAGTTTTTTCCCTCTAGCTGAAAAAAGCAACATGACCTATCTTCAGGTTGATTCCACCTTGAAAAACCTGTTGAAATCAATAGGAGGCGGAAAAAATGCAATGCAGTTTTTTTATACGGTTTTGGATGTGGTTTTTGACATGGTTTTTGCAAAAACCGCATCAAAAACCGCTAGCGTTTTTTTTAAAGTGAGTTTTTTGGGTACATAAAGTGTGAAGGAATAAAAAAATGCAAAAAAAGCGACAAAAAGTGCAAAAAAAAATTGTTTCAAAAAACACCTCATGTAAAAAAAAAGCATCAAAAAAAATTTTCTAATTCCTGAAGCAGATTTTTTTCATCCTGTTAGACTGTTATGGTTGGCACCTGACCTGGGCCTCCACTTATTATACTTTGGGGTCTGCAAGGGTAGTTTACATGGTTGGTGCAGATTTCCATCATGGTATAGTCCAGACAACCACTACAGTCATGGAAGACATCGGCCGTGGGTTACTGCATTAAATTCTTGTTTGTATTGTTGGTTACAGCAATAAGTAAATGGCCACTATATGGAAGTATTATTTAAAAGTCTACAACAATATTTCAGCACTTAAGTGTCCATTCATATGGCAGATTCCGTTCTTATTCTGCCTCCTATTGTATTCAATGGGAGACAAAGATGGCAGCAGGACGCAGAAAAACAAGTTTCCTGCCTAATTCTGGTGCGGATTCCACGGCTTGAGCCTCCCTAAAGATTAGACTGTCATCTGGGCCTAATCATCGGCAGAAGGCGGCGGTGGAATGTGGATGCTCTGCGGTGGAATCTGCTGGAGCCTCTTCATAAATCACTTGTTCCCTGCGCCAGTCAGGGCCTTCAATACGATTGGCATATGAAACGCCAGTCTTAATAAATCTGTCCCAATCCCTTTAAATTAAGTCTGGATTGTCATTTTATAGACAGATCTGATACATGAGTGCACCTTACTTCTTAAAAAGTGTATAGAATTTAGGATGATATAAGTTTCCTTAATAAAAGGAGCAACTGTGTGTTAAAAAAAAAAAATCTATTCTGAGTACATCTGCTCCTCCTGAGCGTATGGCGGACACAGATGCTATAACATACAGAACAGATAGAAGAGCAAGAATTATTAATAGATACAACATGATATGTATAAAACGTGATATGTATAGAAGGATCCTGGGAGAGGAATGAGCAGTGAAGCTGGAAGGATTTTACAGCATGCGCCATATTGTTCCACTATTCTGTGTGAATGATACCGGCTCTGTGACTGTGGGGTGACAACATCATGACTAGGGATGAAGACTCATTTTGTTTCGGGTTCGGTCCAAAGATTTGTTTCGGGTCAAATAAGTTCATCACGAAATGTAAAGGAAATTATCATACACTGGGGGTCTCTTCAAACCCCAGAGTATAATAGGTGGAGGCTCAGGGGTGGTGACAAAAATAACAAACACCTTCCCTCTGGGCAACCTTGTGGCATATAGGGCTCACTCTGGGTCTTCTTCTGGCTTCTTCCAGCCTCTTAGGTGACATCACGCTCTCTGAGATCATCAATGGGACCTGTGATTTGGCTCAAGAGAGCATGACATCACCCAGGAGGCCGGAAGAGGACCCAAAAGGAACGCTGGATGCAGACCCCAGAGTATAACAATTTTACTTATGGTTCACAGGTGACAAATTGAAAAATTTGGGACGAATTTGATTCCATGCATACCGGTTTACTCATCTCATGAACCTTGTGAATATTCACCAAATTAATCTCGCAAAGTTTACCCATTAGACAAATTGGCGACAGCATGATGTCATGAACAACTCATCATCATCGTAGGCAGTTATTGTCCCTGATGGTTGAAATATGGATCCAAATGTCAACATTTTACAGCAAAGCTCCGTAAGAGGAAATGTGCCCATTGGCAAAATGGTAGGGAATTAAATTCACTTTTTATTATCTGTAAAAACTCATAGCGGTGCTCTGATCACAGCCATGATAGGGCTGCAATGGAGGTGTGTGAGGGCCAGGGCCTGGGGTCCTAACCAACTATTCCAGAAAGTAGATGGGGATTCTTTACTGTAAAAGCAGTGAGACTATGGAACCAATTGCCAATGGATGTTGCAATGATAGACTCATTGTATATGTTCACATTTGGAGTGGGGAAGGAATTTTTTCCCCTGATGTGGGGCAATTGGCATCAGCCTCATGGAGTTTTTCGCCTTCTTCTGGATCAACTCTGTAAGGTAACAGGTTGGACTTGATGGACCCATCTTCTTCCAACCTCATCTATGTTTCTTTGAGCCCTGATACCAAGCAGAGGATTTAGTGGTAGGGAATCCAAACATAGAACTAGTTCAACAACAATGCAATGTGCAGAGAAAACTGTAAGTATTGGAGGTCGGCAGATGTCACGACTAGGATTTATACATATGTTGTCGCAAAGACTTTCAGCATTGCCTATAGACTGCCATATAATGTTAACAAAACAATAAAAAGTTGTCAGGTTAAATGAATTCTGTTTATCCCTCATTTCCATAATACCGCACTTGTATGATGAATTCTCACGTCTCCGTGTAATGCATTCATCTTTAGAGCTTCCTTCATTTAGTTTTACAGCTTTCATCGCACCAATCTGGAAATATTACGGCCATTAAGTCTCAAAAACATAAAATTAAGTTCCTGTTACAAAAACAGACTGCTTAGGTTTGCAGGCCACCTAAATAGTGTGTGTTAGAACAGGGATATACTACATCTAAATAATACCGCCATACTATACACCTTAACAGTGCCACCAGACTATACACACAATACATGCTCGATCCTTCCTATGAGCAACAGGCCAGGTTGGACACCTTTTGTGACCTGTACCCCACAGCCTGGGCATTGCAGACAATTTTGTAGATTTTGAGAGACTTGAAGGACATCTTTATCAAAGAAAATACTTCCCCAGCAAGGGAAACACTAACTGACCCCAGGGAATATCATCACTCCTAGTAAGAACTGTGCCTCCATTACATGGAAGAGTTGTTGCTGCTACCTGTTTTTCTTCAAGTAAACCTTGACATATTGTATCATTCAACATTGGTCTCCTAATCCCTTTATCCTGCATTCACCATTAAGGGTACTCCAACCGCCATCAGGCTTATGGAAGCTTACTAAGGAAGTACCGCAGGGAATACTACCACCACCATCTTCTATACTGATAATCTCCTCTTCATTGCACCAGCCCTGAGGAATGTTGGAGGATTGCCCAATTGACAAAAGCTACCGAGATAGATAGATAAATAGATAGATAGATAGATAGATAGATAGATAGATAGATATGAGATAGATAGATAGATAGATAGATAGATAGATAGATATGAGATAGATAGATAGATAGATAGATAGATAGATATGAGATAGATAGATAGATAGATAGATAGATAGATAGATAGATAGATAATAGAAAGTCCAAAGCAGCACAGCTGTTAAATAACCTGAGTGCAAACCAAGGAAGACAGCCACTTCCAATGTAGATACCAATATAGACAGACAGACAGGTAGATCGATAGACCCTATGGATTTGCACCCGCATATCAACTCTTACATGGTGCTGTTCTAAATACTATGTGTTATAGATAGATAGATAGATAGATAGATAGATAGATAGATAGACAGATAGATACCACATTGGTATACAGGTAGATACCTTAAAAGTTAATTCTGCAGAAGAAATACTTTTAGAAGAAATTGCTGTGGTAGCCGTAAAGTCACACCCATGGTAATTTTCTGTGTGATAATAAAACACTCTCCTAACACACACATTAAGCCGTCACCTGTTTTACATAATTTAGCATAGACTTTAAAAATGTATCAGCAATAGAATTATCTGTGCCCAAAAGCGAAAGTGAAAAAAAAACTCCGTACGGTATAATATCTGCCGAGCCGGTGAGGAATTCTAATCAGAGATTATGCTCCGAAGTGGAGAGTTTAGCACCAAATATCCTTAAACTGCAAAGATATTGACCCTGCTGTAAAGGTCACTTTCTAATAGAAGACGTTCTAACAGAACGTTGGAAAACTTGGAATTTATACAATGTTCTTCTTGAGTGCCATGCTTCATGAGCGAACATCTGTCATGGTCTCAGAGGACATCTGAATTCATATTCAAGCGATTTCAAGCAAATTGCAAAAAATGTCAAATTTGAGGATTGTTTAGGGGGGCAGATGAAGTAGTCACACCTGAGTTCAGGTGCCTGGGGGCCCAAAGTTGGGTGCATTGTTGTAGCCCTTCCATTGGGCCCAGAAGTCACAGGTTACACCTCTGCCCTTAGGTGCTTTTGGAATTTTTGTACGTTATCCCGCCAGATCTGAAGCACTTGTTAAAGCAGCGGAGCGATACGTTTTATGAACTGTTTCCAGCCAACAACCTCCACAAATCAACACTTTTAATTTCCCCGAGGGCCACGAAAGGTTGTTGTTTCAGGGCCTATCGGTGGTTTCTAAATTCTAAGAGACTAGGGTGGAAAAGGCCGGCAATGACATGGAGACAAGCCAACTGGCAATGCCTTCTGGGACCTGGAGGCAATTTAACATAACATGGATTAGGTCTCGAGAGCTGTGATGTAAGGACGAGCTGGAAATTTCTAAGGTTAATTGTGTATTCAATTCTTTCCGTACTTTATTGTACTAGAATTCATTGTTCTGGGGAGCTCTGTAGGACATCAGGGGTTAACGTCTTCGCAGAGCAAAGGTCAGTGACTAAGCAATTGATGTTATGCATAAGAATTTGGGTGACGGCAGAATTTCCATTAAGATGTATTTTCTCATTTTAATACATGGAGATGAAGTGTTGAGCTTTCTTTGTATTTTTTTATGTCGAGAAATTCGAAGCGAAGCTTCGGTCCCCCTGGGTTCAAAAGTCTAGGTGAACCGTATGCAAAATTAGTCTTCTATAAATGCACACTCATTGACAAAAAAAATCCCGCCACCAAATTGAAATGTTGGATTGCTGAAAAATTAATTTCGCTGCTATGTCTAAGGCAGATATGTAATTGATTACAGGTGTGGTCAGACTAGACACTGGGTCTTGCCACAAGAGGGCGTAAAAGTGCTTCTCCTGCTTCCCTATAAAAAAAGGCTCTCAGAGGTTACTTTTGGGTAGTGTACCTTGAGGGATCGTTGACTGATGGCCATGTCTCTGGGACACAATCAAAGACATTTTGCTCAGTTGACAGACTTTGAGAGGGGGGCATCATTGGACTGAGAGAAGCAGGATGGTCGTTGACAAATTGCTGGCCATCTAGGAAGTTCGTCTACTTATAAGGAGGTGTTGGGAGCAGAAAGTTACATGAAGGCACACTTTAATGGCCCCCACACAGTATCTGCCCCTTTATTGGTCCTCATACAGTATTATGCCCCCTTTTTTAATCCTCATACAGTATACTGCCCCCTTATTGGCACTCATACAGTATTCTGCCCCCTTATTGGTCCTCATACAGTATCCTGCCCCCTGTATTGGCCCTCATACGGTATACTGCCCCCTTTAATGGCCCCCACACAGTGCCCCTTTATTGGTCCTCATACAGTATACTGTCCCCTTATTGGTCTCATACAGTATCCTGTCCCTTTATTGGCACTCATACAGTATACTGCCCCCTTTTTTGGCCCTCATCACTATACTGTCCCCTTATTGGTCTCATACAGTATCCTGCCTCTTTATTGGCCCTCATACAGTATACTGCCCCCTTATTGGTCCTCATATAGTATACTGCCTTCCTTATTGGTCCTCATACAGTATACTGCCCCCTTATTGGTCCTCATACAGTATACTGCCCCCTTATTGGTCCTCATAGAGTATACTTACCCCCTTATTGACCCTCATACAGTATACTGATATAATGATTAGGATTACTTTTCTTTATCACAAGACACATCCTAATATTGTTAATTCTCATGCAGTTTTCATGCAGGTGATATACAGTATGCCATGAAGGCATCGGGGGGATATTTGCTGTATATCTCCAATTTGCAGGAACATATAATGAGTTAACATTTCATGCTGTAAGCCAAGAACAAAGTATTAAAATGTAAGACTCGGTCACATGGGGCAAGGTAGAACATTAATACAGACACGGATGTGCTGAGGGGAGGCGAGCACATGCTTCATCCTTACCCCTCTATGGACCACGCTTCCAGGGGCCCATCCCGCTCCGTGCAGGAATACATTATTAGCCTAGTGGTCGGGAACGTCTCCATTGAAACTCATTCGAGAACCCGCACGTCTTATTGAAGCTTTCATATTGTCTGGGCTTTGATATTCTCCGAGCTATGCAAATTAGCCAATCCCTCCAAATGAAGAATTCACCAGGTATTTGGCGAAGACGGAAACAGGAGCCAAGAGGGGAAATGGAGTTCCAGGAGCATCAGGTGGGTCTAATCTCTTCTCTTTTCTGATAAATGCCACCATATTTCAATTGTTCCACTCCTGGTTCGACACATTCAATTATACATGCAAAATTATGCAAGTGAAATATTTGCATATTAAAGCGTCATCCCTTCCCATTGTGCCTTTTGATAATGTAGGTAGGAGGCAGCGAAGCAGAAACGAAATGAAATTCTAATTCTGATATTATTGTCACATTTTATAAGCTCGGTTTCCTTTAGCTGAAGAGTCTTTGTCATCTATGTCACAGAGGAGTATGGAGTTTAGAGGGGTTGTAGGGGACTAGCAAAACATGGCTGCTTTCTTTTGGAAATAGCGCCCCTGGTGCTATGGTTTGTAGATGGTATTGCAGCTCAGCTCCGTTCTCTTGAAATGCAATACTGGACACAGCCTGGAGGCAAAAGGGGCGCTGTTTCTTTAAAGGGGCTGTCTGGAACATTTGGGGGGCATAAGGGTTGTAATAAGTTGTACTAAGTATTTATGAAATTTTTTACCATCTCAAGTTCAAACAATCCAACATGTACAGATTCTGGTTACCCGGCTTGGTGAAGAATAACTGTATGGTAACCACACATTATAGGAATTTGATGCTGAATTTGAAGCGTTTTTTGATGCTGAATTTGAAGCAGGATTTGCAGAAGAATGCAACTGTATTTTGCCTTTTTTTGCGCAGGACCAAATACCAAATTTTGCTAGTGGATTTTGACAAATTCCAAGTCAAATTCCGCTCCAACAGAAAAGGTGTATTTTCCATTTCCCATTCATTGGAAGCAGGTTTCAGGCAGAACTTGAGGCAGATTTTGAGGCGGATTCCACCTCAAATTCAGCGTCAAATTCCTACATGCGAACATCCCCTTAAAGCTTTGCTATCCCATATAATATTGCCTAAAAGAATTCTATAAAATGTTATATTGCACCATTATGATTCAGCACCAGAGATGAACGAACGGTTCATAACAAGCTGGGTTCATTATAACTATTACAAGAATTTCACAAAATTTTTGGGGTTCACTTAGCACAAATCCACATTTCCTCACCTTTCCACATTTCCATGGCTTTTTGTCAGATTTTTTTTGAGTAAGCTGAGTTTTGCCTTGAAGACACTGTAAGCTCGCTTTACAGGCAGACATATTTCCAAGACTTTAATATTGATTGCTCACCCTTAAGATAGGTCATTGATATCAGGTCAGATGGGAGGTGTAAGGTTCAGGACACTTAAGGTGCAGGGATCACCTCAATTGCAGAGAGGTTACACCTTTTCAATCATTACACGACTTAAAGGGAGTATGTCAGCAGGAAAATTGGTATCAAACTAATGACAATACCTTATAGGTTCTACACTTTCCAAAGATGTCTTTCTTATTCTGCATTGCAGCTCCATTTTCATGAAAATCAGTGTTTAGTTCTTATGCCGATTACCTGAAAAGGGGCTTTTTGGGCGTGTCCTCTCCTGCAAGGGCTCCATTTTCTGCCCCAGTAGGAGAGGACACGCCCCTAAAGGCCTTTTGCAGCTAATTTGCATAAGAATAAACACTGATTTATATGAAAATTTAGCTGCAATGCAGAATAAGAAAGGCATCTCTGGAAAACATAGAAGCCACCCTAAAAGGTACTGTCATTAGTTTGATACCAATTTTCCTGCTGACAGACTCCCTTTAACACTCTCTGGGCATGCTCCAGTTGCAGGTTCCTGATTAAAGTCAAGCCTAACTCTGTACAGCTACCTCCCATATCTCTGGCCTGAACTTGCCTATTAATTCTAAGATGCCTTCTCTAAGCTGACCTAGTCCTGGAACTCCTTCATCTGAGCTGCCTTGTCTCCTGCTACTCAAATGACAACCTGTTTTTAGGCAGGTGTAACTTTATTTACGGACTTCCTGTCCTTTTAGTGCCCTCACCAGCTTTTACCACTCCTGAGATTAGCACTACGCTAGTATGAACTGCAGACCAGTAGTCTAGTATACTATGTTAGTTGCTCCTTGAGGAGTCCTTGAAGAGTCCAAGATCAAGGACAGAAACATTTCTGGATAGTCATTAAGTTTTTATTATAACAGGGCATTCTAGATCAGGAGAGGGTCTGGTCTGGGTGGTCGCTTCATAGACAGCTCTAAAGTTAGTCCTCTTGCCAGAGGGAGTAATAGGGACAGGGATCGTCACAGAGCCAACTAGATCATTTTTTGGCTACAGGATCTTCATTCTGAAGAACTGGATGGCAAAATTGACCCTACTCGAACAAGCTCATCTCATCTGGTGCGGTAAGACATCACAAAAAGACCTTTAAAAAACTTCCATTCCAATCCCCTGTCCGTGCCCCCACACAGTAATGCCACAGTCTTCCTTATAGAATCCATTCTTGACTATAAGCTAATGACCAACTTTTGCCATTAAAGGGTTAATTTTCTCCTTTCTGACAGTGGAAGGCTGTATATCATAAATCTTCTCACTCCAGTGCACCAGAGGGCAGGGGGAATAAATTTACTATGCACAGACTTACGGCCATCAGAGGAGATCAGAAAGGAGATCAAAGAAGTTTAATCAGCCCTAGTGTGGTGAGGGGGATTTGTGGGCCCCCCCTGACTTATGGGCCCCATTGCAACTTCTATGGTTACTCCAGTGTTCATGTGTCACATAACCTGTTTTCAGTCCAGTCCCAATTCCAATGAGTGGGACTGGATTGCAATACCAAGCACAGTATGGCATTGTACTTGGTATGGACTGAAGAGCATTTGTCCCAATACTGCAGTCTCTTCAAGCAGTAGATCGAAGGGGCACCAGCTGTCGAACCCCCACCGATCTGATAAAAACAGCGATATCTGTGCAATGGAGGCAGCGATTGACAAGGATAAACCAGGTGACCCTAACCTCTCTACCTGCGGGCTGGGTTGATATCCTGGGTTCTGATGACAGATTCTCTTTATGGGCTAGATCTTCATAGTAATGGCCTTCCTGATATTCTATGATGACATCATCATACCCCCTAGGCTATCCTCCAGTTTTCTCTCTCCTCTCATGTCCTATTGTTTTGTCCTATTATTGCAAGTACCTTTTCTTTAAGGGCCCGTTAAACATCACTAACTCATTTTCTTATAAAACCTACTTTCCGTGCTGATAACATATAAATCGCTCTATTCGCTGTGACCTCACTATCTCACGCCTGGTTATGTCATTCTATTATCCACAGCTCTATTTGCCGGAGCGGGTCATTGACCTAATCACTCGTCCCTTGTACAATGCTGAAGCTTTATCCCAGCCTCGGTGTCGGGCCCTGGCGCAGGTCTCGGGAACATTTTATAAACGTGATAATTTGCGACTTTTATACCTATCATTATAAGGCGCTGTGTTCAGTGATCTCCATATTGTGCGATATAACATGGCAGGCTGCAATTAACCCCGCGCTGTATAGATCACGCTGTGTCATTTCAGTTCACATGAGAACATCCCGCTGGTTGTCATTTTTATCTTGAACAGTCCGGTAACCAGAGTTACAAAGAATCTTACAGAGCGTGCACAGCGGGGGGGCGACTGATATGAATGCACCGCGCTACCTGTTCTAAGTCACATATTTGCCTTTATATTAATATATTGCACTTATAGCTACTCATCCTGAAGGACTATAATCAACTAATAAGAGAAGAGAGGGGCCCGGGGAGAGGGCTGCCGGATCACGTTCTACATTTACCGGAGCCGAAGTAACATAATATATATGGATATCAGTAAGTCATTTCTGCATATCCAGTAACTCTCAGGACATACGGATACTCCATGCAGATATCCAGCAGGCTTACAGGCAATGCTTTCTGGGTGAAAATATGCAAATTACCTTTCCTCTAGAATGCAGAAATCTGTCTTTCTTGTGCCATCCAGGGCCGTAGTAACCATACGACAAATGGTGCACCTAGGGGACATCATACTCTCTGCGTGGTACTATATTGTTTGGGGGGCATTTTGCTATGTGGAGCCACCTAGGGGACATTACACTGTGTGGGTGGTATTATATTGTGTGGAGGGGCATTATACTATGTGGAACCACCTAGAGGACATTATACTGTGTGAGGTCACCTAGGGGATATTAATATTGTATAGGTGAAATTATATTGTTTGGGGGGGCATTATAATATGTAGAGCCACCTAGCGCACATGATATTGTATGGGACTTCTTAGAGGACATTATAATGTTTTCTTTGAAAGTTGATCTATCTATCTATCTATCTAGCTATCGCATATCTATCTATCTCATATCTATCTATCGCATATCTATTTATATATATACAGTATATCTTATATCTATCTGTCTATCTCATATCTATCTATCTCATATCTATCTCATATCTATCTATCTCATATCTATCTATTTCATATCTATCTATCTCATATCTACTGTATCTATCTATCATCTATCTCATATCTATCTATCTCATATCTACTGTATCTATCTATCATCTATCTATCTCATATCTATCTATCTATTACTGTATCTATCTATCTATCTCTTTCTCTATCTCTCTCATATCTATATATCTATCTATCTATCTATATATCTATCTCCTATCTATCTAGCTACATGTCCATCTATGTCTATCTATCTCATATCTATCTATCTTATATCTATCTATCTATATCCTATCTGTCTATCTACTGTATATATCTATCTCCTATCTATCTATCTACATGTCCATCTATGTCTATCTATCTATCTATCTATCTATCTATCTCTATCATATCTATCTATTTATCTCATATCTATATATCTACATGCCCATCTACGTATATCTATCTATCTATCTCATATCTATCTGTCTATCTATTACTGTATCTATCTATCTCTTTCTCTATCTCTCTCATATCTATATATCTACCTATCTGTCTATCTATATATCTATCTACATGTCCATCTATGTATATCTATCTATCTATCTTATATCTATCTATCTATCTACATGTCCATCTATGTCTATCTATCTATCTATCTATCTATCTTATATCTATCTATCTATCTATCTATCTACATGTCCATCTATGTCTATCTATTCTATCTATCTATCTCTATCATATCTATCTATTTATCTCATATCTATATATCTACATGCCCATCTACGTATATCTATCTATCTATGTCTATCTATCTCTTGTACCCTTTGAGAGCAATAGAGACAATATAAAATATAGACAGATCAATATAACAAATATAATTTCCGTCACTCCAGTAACTTCCAAGCTGTTGCCGTCTTGGGCTTGATAATCGCAGTAATAAAAGATATTTATGTTTATTTTCGGTTTATTGTCTTCAAAGAAAAAAACAAAAACTTTATTTATGATGAAAGTCTGCAGCCGTGACTGAGCGTGCGGTCTGAATTCATTAGCGCTGACATAATGGCTTAGAATTACCGTCTACTTTCTATTATCTTACTTTGTGGGATCAGCCTTGAAAATGATCAAACACTAAGTTGTGCCGAGCAGCTGCCGCGCCATGCGCAATATGCACGGACAATGGCGGCCTCTTCAATTATGCTAATGTTAAGATTATGGCGACGATGTATCAAGGAGCCTCAGTATGGCTTCTTTCTTTTGCCCGTTCTGTTGTTAGGTATTTAAACACTTGGATTTTAATTGAAGATATCTTCATCTGTCAGCAAGTTGTAGGGAGAAAAATTCAAACCTTTTTTTTTTTTCAAAAAGTTACACTGGACTGGCCAGTCGCAAAAAGTTTTAGAGAGAATATATTAAAAGTCGGATTAAAGGAACATTCCAGGCAATGCTCTTACTTTGTGTCATGCCTAAAGCAAGAATTAGGAATAAGTGAAGCAATTCAGATCTAACCAGATTAGACCCAAATTTTTTCCAAAAGTTTCAAATCTTTTGGGGTTCATCACCCACAAAACACCCAGACCCCAGAGTATAGTAAGTGAACACCCATAGAAGTTGAGAAGAACAAACAATTATACTCACCTTGCTTCACCCCCTCCTGGGCATAGCGATGGGCCAACCTCTGAAGATTTGTTTTGTCCCGTGTTCAGACGAAGCGATTCTCTGGTTTGGTTCGGTCCAAACTTGAATGGATAGAACCGAAGGTGAAATTACTAAATAAATCACCGTTTTGGGAAAATAAAAAATGTATCTGGCGACGCCATATTCTGACATTCATAACTTTTTTACTTTGTTGACAGAGCTTTATGAAGACTTTTTTGCCTCTTTTTGAGGGGCAAGTTGTAGTTTTTGTTGACACCATTTTCGAGATGACAAAAACACCTTATTCTGCGCATTGCAGAATTCACCATACAGAATAATATTATTTTTGGATAGTGCGGACTTATGACTATTTATACTATTCATAGATTGTAAGCCCTTGCGGGCAGGGCCCTCTATCCCACTGTGCCAGTTGGTCTTTGTTAGTATTATCTGTTTTGTATATCTTGTATACTGTATGTAAATCCGCAAATGTAAAGCACCATGGAATTAATATAATAATGTACAGCACCATGGAATTAATATAATAATATAAAGCACCATGGAATTAATATAATAATGTACAGCACCATGGGATTAATATAATAATATACAGCACCAAGGAATTAATATAATAATGTACAGCACCATGGAATTAATATAATAATGTACAGCACCATGGAATTACTATAATAATGTACAGCACCAAGGAATTAATATAATAATATAAATCACCATGGAATTAATATAATAATGTACAGCACCATGGAATTAATATAATAATGTACAGCACCATGGAATTAATATAATAATATACAGCACCATGGAATTAATATAATAATGTACAGCACCATGGAATTAATATAATAATATACAGCACCATGGATTTAATATAATAATGTACAGCACCATGGAATTACTATAATAATGTACAGCACCATGGAATTAATATAATAATGTACAGCACCATGGAATTAATATAATAATGTACAGCACCATGGAATTAATATAATAATATACAGCACCATGGATTTAATATAATAATGTACTGCACCATGGAATTACTATAATAATGTACAGCACCAAGGAATTAATATAATAATATAAATCACCATGGAATTAATGGTGCTATATAAATAAACAACAATAATAATACCTAATATGTTTGTTTTTCCATTTACATTATTTTTGAAATGGAAAAGGGGATTTTATGATTTTTCTTTTATACTTTTTAAAAACTTTTTTTCACTTTCTTATCTTATTTATTTCCCTGTCCCACAGAGAGACTTGAATCTTGGATCACTTGATCCACTGTAGCCTATACTGCAATACTGCTGTATTGCAGTGTATGGTACATAGAGATGGGGGAACCTCCAAAGATTTGTTTCGTTTCAGTTTCAGGTGGTTTAGGGCCCTGATTTGTTTTGGGTTGAATCCGTTCTGATAGAACCGGAAGTGACATTATTATACTGTAGGGTCTCTTCAAACCCCAGAGTATAATAGGTGGAGGGCCAAGAAAGGTGACAAACATAAAAAAACATCTATACTCTCCTTCTCTCACCTCTTTTGGGCCTCCTCACGGCATCCGGCGCTCTCCTGGTGACATCATGTGCCCAGGGTCACCGTTGAGGCCTATTATTGGGCCTCAGCGGTGACATGGGCACGCCAAGCGTCATGATATCATGGCCCAATCACAGGACACAGCGGTGACCCCGGGCACATGATGTCACCAGGAGAGTGCCAGATGCCGTGAGGAGGCCCAAAAGAGGTGAGGAAGGTGAGGAAGGTTTTTTTATTTTTCGTCACCTCCCCTGTGCCTCCACTTGAAGAGACTCCAGAGTGTTATAATTTACCACAATGCATGTTGGAGCCGTCATTCTAATTCACCCGAGACCAAACCCAAATTGTTTGGTTTCGTTAAAAATACTTGGGTTGAACCCAGCTCATGCCGAAGTGGTTCGCCCATTTTTAATGGAAAATAGGTTCCATTGATTAACCCTGGCAACCCCTTGGAACCCCACAATCTATGCCAGACCCAAGGGGGTGAAAAAGAGGGGCGCTCTTGCTTCTAACCCTGCAGGTGCCGCAATACCTATTGATCACGTCATCTGAGGGGTTAAACTGCTGGAGTCGGAGCATTTTGATTCGGGCAGCTAGTCCTGGGTCCAGTCCCTGTCTAAACAGACAATACAGAAAGGAAGTGCATGCTCCCAATATGGCTGGCCCACATGAAAGTTTTTAATACTTTCCCTTTAAGGGCTTATACACCTTTAAAGGTTCCGTCAAGAATCATCACTCATCACTTTATATCCTAGCTGCCTCTTTATTTACTTAATACATCAATGATACATTGTATCCTGATTGGTAAATATCTCTTGTACACTATAATTTAATATCTCCCCATAAATCCATTGTGTTTGCGGAGCGGCTTTGTGTTTTCTGCAGTTTTTTCTTTCTCTTTCATCGCTCCTTTATTCTTATATTTAAATATCTTATCAAATTTTATCAAAGGCTTCGCATCATTTTGTTGTCTTGGCTTTACTAGATAATTTAAATGGGTTTAAAAGAAATTTCCTACCTGCTGACAGCTACATTGTGGCAGCCCCGGAGCAGATGCCGAGCTTTTGTAGTTGGCTGTTTAGCATTTTCAAGTGAAAAATTAAACCCTGTTTGATCATAGGGAATAAAGTAGGTGTAATTTGTACCAATTCCCTCTTTATAGTCTCATGTCTAGAGTAAACTGCATTATCCCGAGGACTCCCAGCTTTGTTTTGCCAGCAAATACAGTAGCGAGAGTAAAATTTGGGAGACTGGAAATGGAACCAGATGTCCGTGCAACGCAGGTGGTGCAAGAGATTTAAAGGAGAACTTCAGAATTATTGGTATTATTTGTCACTTTTACTATTAATTAATGGAATCATTATCATTCTGGATACATAAAACTTTTCATGAGAGTACAGGATAAAAAATAGGAACTATATATATACTGAATTTAGACTCCCTAAACCAATACAGACCCCAAGTAAAGACCTCTATGTAAAAACACATGCAGGGCAGACCCCCGCTAAGAAAATGCACAATCCAGAAAAGACACCCTAAACAATTTCAGACCTCAGACCAGATCACTTCAGCATATGCAGACCCCAGACCTGGCCCCCTAAACAACTACAGACCCTAGTCCAGACCCTCCAACCAATTACACACCCAAACCAGGCCACCTAAAGAAATACTGACCCCAGACTAGATGCCCTAGGCAAATACACATTTGGTCCAGGCCACCTAGACAATAACAGGAACATACCCCAGACAAGACACACTAAAGAAATACAGACCCCCCTTAACAAATCAACACCTCATACCAGGCAAATAAACAATTAGCTACCCAGACCAGACCCTCTAAAAAATACAAACCCCAGACTAGACACTGTATGCAAGTCAACATAATAGACCTAACTGCCTAGAAAAGTACAGAACCCCAAACTAGACCCCTAAACAGATACACACCCAATACCGGGCATCTAAGCAATTACAGACCCAAATCAGACCCGGTAAGGAAATACAGACCCCACCAGACTAGACACTCTATGCAAGTCAACATCTAGACCGGACTGTCGAGACAAGTACAGCGCCCCAAAACAAATACAGACCCAGACCAAACCTTATAAAGAAATACAGACCCCTGACCAGAAGTTTTATGCAAAGACACATCCAGACCCCACCACATAGATAAGTACTGTGCCCAGACAAGACACCCTAAACAAATACAGACCTCAGGCCAGTTTTAGTGAGAAAAAGCAGATTTCAGAGCAGACCTCCTAAACAAATCTAGATCCTATATATAGACAACCCCTAAAGAAATACAGATCCCAGACCAGAGACTCTCCATACAAATACACATCTGGACCAAACTTAGTCAAGTACTCTAAATAAATTAAAACCCCAAATCAACCTAATAATAAGTCTTCAGTACAAATAGAGGTTGTCAAGATCATCTCGAAAAATACTAGAAGAGTGGACCCACTAACAGATATAGTAAGGGCATGGAGGGAAATCCAAGGAATAATGCATAATTCACCTTAACCCTGGCACCCTTTACCATTGCTCCAAAGCGGTAACACCCTCATTGCCCCAAGCAGTTCATTTGCATATTGACAAAAAAAGCAATGAAGGCAGCGATTTACAAGGAGAAAACAGAATATGATGCAGGTGACCCTAACCTATCTATCTGCGGGACAGGTGTGATATGCTGGGGTCTGATGACACACTCCCTTTAAGGGCAACAGGGAGTGCTCCTAGAGAACTACTACCACCATCCTATACACCAATGCACCATTCTCATTACTGTACCACCCTAGGACCCCTGGGAGATTTTGACGTGAAAGCCACTTTGACCAGTGGGAGAAAAAAAAGCAAGCCGCCATCTTGGACCTATTTTCACCCTGCCATTGCAATACCGTTTACCTAGGAACATAAGATCTAAAGAAGCATCAAATCCAGGATCCTGATCTTTTTACAAGAATTTGCAAATGTATTTGTTGCCAAGGAACCAAACCAAACCTCTGCACCACTTGTGAACATTGTAAAAGATAATGATCACAGGTAGAACGCCGAGGTGTAAATTGGGTCCCAATGCAACGTCTATAAAAACATTCCCACCTACCATTTATATCACTGGTGTCTCCTTATGTGTTATAGGGGCCGCTCAGACGCCATGATGACCTTGGCACACCTGCTACCTCTGCACCACCTATGGCTACAGCTCTGGCAAAAAAATCTGCGAAAAGTAATTACAACTTTACATAACGTGAAATGTATCAGCTGCGAATGCAAAACTTAAAGTAAACCTATATATAATCAGAGCGGCATCAATAATTCATCTGTAGGTTTATGAAACAGGCGATTATTATGTATGTGACTTATGAGATCGGTGGTTTCATAACCTGTAACTAGGTCAGGCCGGTCACGGAGGAATTACAATCTGCCTTCACGTCGCGCGCTAACCAGGTGGCGTCGACAGCACTAATTATGTTAATGTCACCCGTCTCCGCTGGTGCCCAATATCTATGTACACAAATCAGCCATGTGGTTAAAGTGGGACACGTATCATAATTACTACCCGCCGGCTCTCAGGATCTGACCCTTTAGACTAAACCTGAACAAATTGTGGCCCCAAAGTAGCACAAGGGTCTTATTGTTTCATGTCAATAAGGCTGTGTTCATACTGCCACAGTTGACCCCTCTGTAATGTTTTTATAGATTATTTTACATATTGTTACATAGGAAGGTTAAAAAAAAACATCACCAACATCATCTCCATCAGTGCATCTGCCTTTACTGTACCACCCTAGAGCCTGCTTGAGGATTTTTGGGAAAAGAGGAGGCTTTAGGGGAACTATCGGTGCTACTTTTGTTGTACTGTCTTTCTTGTACACGGGTGTAGCACAGCAGTAGCGGACACACATTGCAGTGAATGGATTTGGCTTAGAACTTTGTCTAAGTGGTCTCTCTGACCCTTTACCCCTGTACAGGGATCTGAACTTTGCTGCAGGGGACCACCAGGTCACTACTATGAGGAATAGTGTTCATTTAGTGGTAGCTAACCCAGGTGGATTTGAAGATGCCAGAGCTTGGCTCCATAGTAACAAGCAAAAATGTGGTCAGTGGATAAGCCGAGGTCAGGGTAGGAAGAGTACTGTTTGTAATGATAAACAGGCGATAGGTCGGGGCAGGTGGAACAGGCTCAATACAGTCATCAGCAGAGGTCGGGGCAGGTGGAACAGGGTCAATGCAGTCATCAAGCAGAGGTCAGGGCAGGTGGAACAGGGTCAATGCAGTCATCAAGCAGAGGTCAGAGCAGATAGAACAGGGTCAATACAGTCATGGGCAGAGATCAGGGCAGATGGAATAGGGTCAATACAGTCATCAGGCAGAGGTCAGGGCAGATGGAACAGGGTCAATACAGTCATCAGGCAGAGGTTAGGGCAGATAGAACAGGGTCAATATAGTCATCAGGCAGAGGGCAGGTGGAACAGGGTCAATGCAGTCATCAGGCAGAGGTTAGGGCAGATGGAACAGGGTCATTATAGTCATCAGGTAGAGGGCAGGTGGAACAGGGTCAATGCAGACATCAGGCAGAGGTCAGGGCAGATGGAACAGGGTCAATACAGTCATCAGGCAGAGGTTAGGGCAGGCAGAAATGGTTGTTTTTCTGTGAAAAGAATGTTATTTTGTTGGTTTGGAAAATATTATTTTCAATTATTGTGTGACACAGTGGGGAGACATTTTCTTAATACTGGAGCTCCACAAGACAGATTCTGCCAGATCCATCAACAGGCAATACAGAAATCTGGGTGAATTTATTTTTTATAAACCATTGGGAAGTTTTGATAAATGAGTTGCACTTACTGAAATTTGGAAGTCTCACTAACTCTCCCCTAGACATTAATATGTGTCACAGAAAGGGGCGCGGGATCTTCAAGAATATAGTATTCAACCCAAACAAGAAAAGAATATATACTTCACACGTTTACATCAGAAAACTGACACAAGGATAAATCTGCCCTTATGTTTCCAGCAACTTCATGGCTGAATTTGATATAAAATGAAATAAAGTTATTTTGTCACTCTGCAGGAAACCAACCCACACTGGACATGGGGGAATAAAAGAACATCCGCATGAAGCCAGATAATTAAAATGCAAAATAATTAAAAACACATATTAAAGCATAAAAACAGTATTCTGGCCAGTTTTCTACACTTGAAATTGTGCAATTAAATTTTCTTCTCTAAAGATAAAAAATTCAACATATAATACATCTGTATACAAACTGTATAATCCCTAATCCTCATTATAGGATATTTCAACTTTGAAGAATATTTTATTTTTACTGTAATACAAAGAATAATATACTAAAAGAGTTAAGTCACTGTGTACATACATTACATTACTTATCCTGTACTTATTCTGAGTTACATCCTGTATTATACTCCAGAGCTGCACTCACTATTCTGCTGGTGCAGTCACTGTGTACATACATTACATTACTTATCCTGTATTTATTCTGAGTTACATCCTGTATTATACTCCAGAGCTGCACTCACTATTCTGCTGGTACAGTCACTGTGTACATACATTACATTACTTATCCTGTACTGATCCTGAGTTACATCCTGTATTATACTCCAGAGCTGCACTCACTATTCTGCTGGTGCAGTCACTGTGTACATACATTACATTACTTATCCTGTACTGATCCTGAGTTACATCCTGTATTATACTCCAGAGCTGCACTCACTATTCTGCTGGTGCAGTCACTGTGTACATACATTACATTACTTATCCTGTACTGATCCTGAGTTACATCCTGTATTATACTCCAGAGCTGTGCTCACTATTCTGCTGGTACAGTCACTGTGTACATACATTACATTACTTATCCTGTACTGATCCTGAGTTACATCCTGTATTATACTCCAGAGCTGCACTCACTATTCTGCTGGTGCAGTCACTGTGTACATACATTACATTACTTATCCTGTACTGATCCTGAGTTATATCCTGTATTATACTCCAGAGCTGCGCTCACTATTCTGCTGGTGCAGTCACTGTGTACATACATTACATTACTTATCCTGTATTTATTCTGAGTTACATCCTGTATTATACTCCAGAGCTGCACTCACTATTCTGCTGGTACAGTCACTGTGTACATACATTACATTACTTATCCTGTACTGATCCTGAGTTACATCCTGTATTATACTCCAGAGCTGCACTCACTATTCTGCTGGTGCAGTCACTGTGTACATACATTACATTACTTATCCTGTACTGATCCTGAGTTACATCCTGTATTATACTCCAGAGCTGCACTCACTATTCTGCTGGTGCAGTCACTGTGTACATACATTACATTACTTATCCTGTACTGATCCTGAGTTACATCCTGTATTATACTCCAGAGCTGTGCTCACTATTCTGCTGGTACAGTCACTGTGTACATACATTACATTACTTATCCTGTACTGATCCTGAGTTACATCCTGTATTATACTCCAGAGCTGCATTCACTATTCTGCTGGTACAGTCACTGTGTACATACATTACATTACTTATCCTGTACTGATCCTGAGTTACATCCTGTATTATACTCCAGAGCTGTGCTCACTATTCTGCTGGTGCAGTCACTGTGTACATACATTACATTACTTATCCTGTACTGATCCTGAGTTACATCCTGTATTATACTCCAGAGCTGCACTCATTATTCTGCTGATTTTCATAAACTGTTTTCTGCTAGTTGTAATTGGAAACCATTGATAGACACATATAACAACTTATCGTAGCTCCACTTTCAAAAATAAAATCTTTCTCTTCCTTATCTTGTTATTTGCATCCAACAGGAATGCCTCAGTGGACTGGTTTGGGGTATTTTTTAGACTCTCAGTTGGAAATCATTAGATATTATAAAGTTTTTTTCTGAAACCAACCTATAAAGATGGCTGCCAATAAATAGAATATAAGCAGGTAGTAAAGAGCATGTTGTCAGGTCTTCTATCCTGCGATTAATGATTCTGTAGTGCGCTGACTGGACGGAGCCGCCAACTTGTACTTTAATTACTTGTAAATGTCATTTATTATAGTCCTGAGACTAATTAATATAAGGTAAAGCGTGAAACAAATTCCCATCAGAAAGAAACCCTGCATAATATACTGTATGCGTGAGAGATTAGAGGCCCGGGAACTTACCTTGTGACTGATGGAGGGACCTGACAAAGACCATTACGTGACCCCTTCCTTTTAACACAATCTTCTCTGTTCCTAAATGTCCATCCTAATTTGCTCCTATAATCATCAGGGAGGAAATAATTGGCAAGAATGATATTTTGTGTACACTAATGAATTACGTCCGGGCAGATGCGAGCGAGAAATTAGGTTGTAAATTGAAGTAAGAGAGCATTTTGTATAAAGCAGGTCATGTGGAGAGGTGGAAGAACTGAGCTGTTTTTGTTGGTTATTATGGTGATTTTCTGGTTTAATTTTGGACAATCCCTAATTCTTTGAAGGGTCACTTGACAAGAAGCCAATCACACAGTGTCTTCCTGCCGGAACCACGTGTTCAAGACCGGAGAGGCCCATCCAAAATCTAGGAAATTCTTTGGCAAGGTGCATTGGGTATCACGGGGAAGGCACAAAGTATCCCAGAACCTTGAGGGACCTTACTGTCATCAAAGAAAATAATGCTGTAATATACAAAAATACTCATGTGGAGAGCTGAGCTATTTTTGTTGGTTATCATGGTGATTTTCTGGTTTAATTTTGGACAATTCCTACATCTTCAAAGGGTCCCTTGACAATAAGCTGATCACACAGTGTCTCCAGTGATTACTGCTATTTTGGGGGAAACCTGGCAGTAAATGTTCAAGGTCAAGTGGTCCATCCAAAGGTCCAAGAAACTCCAAGGTGCATTTGGTAAAGCAAGGTTGACACAAAGTATCCAAGATCCTTGATGGACCATCAAATAATGGGATCCATTGACTGTAAAATCCAAAAATACGTATGTGGTTGGAGGTGTATTATTTGGAATCAATAATATAGGCGAGCATCAGGGGATATTTGGGGAAATAATAATATAGGGGGCATCAGTGAAAATTCAGGGGACTTTAGGGGGGATATTAATATAAGGGGGGGCATCAGGGGACATAAAGGGGAAATATTAATATAAAGGGCACCAGGGGGCATTAAGGGGGATTATTTATATAAGGGTCATCAGTGGACATTAAGGAGGAATACTAATATAAGGTGGACATCAGGGGACATTAGGTGGGAAAATTAATACAAAGAGACAAGGGGTTTCATATAAGGGGAACATTAATATGGGGGACAGGAGACCCTCTGGGGGACAGGAAGCAAATGGGGGGGGAGACACCAAACGTCACAAAAACTGGGTGCAGCTCTGCAGTAAAGCGAACATGGACACCCTGAAAATTTTTGCAATGCATTTTGCTTACTGATCACTAACACCCCCACCCCCCAGCTTCCTGCCCTTCCATGGAACCTATTATTAAAAATTTGAATCCCCCCTCTGGAAACTAGGAAACTGATCTTGATTGTACCATATATATCCTCGCTGATACATAAATATTTTGATGGTCTGTGGTGCGACAGAAATGACAAAATTTTTAACGCAAATTTTCGAGTCTAAACTTTCTTAGATTCGGGCTGTATAAAAAGCACCTTGAGTTTAGAAGGGAAGGAGACGTTACCTTGGAGTTTTCACCTACTTAGAGGAAAGTTTATGTGTACCGGTGATTTATAAATTCCGAGCCATCGACATGTAATAATACTGAATGTGAGATCAGAGCCTCTCGGGACAAGACAAAAACTGACTCATCATATCACAAATGTAAGCATTGTGTGGGCAAAAACCGGAGAGAGCTGAACGTTCTGTGATGTTCCGGAGGCAGCCAGAAGCAATTAGTAATGAATCTCACTGATTGTCAATTTCAGCAAGGTTATGTACCAACTGGAGACAACAGAGGAGCTAGCGTAATGAACCACAGCTGTAATAACTCACGAGCCGCATCAATCCTCTCATTTACGACTGAGCGATAACTTACACTTACACATGGGACGTGAAGTCAGATTGGTAGGACGTAGAAAGTTAGACCTACCGGCAGTTCATAACCTGCTATGTGGGTGTCTTCTTGGGTTATATAATAACGTCTACAATGGAACCCTAGAGGTCGATGGGCTTCCAAGTTCATAGTAGACCCTAGTAGTTTGGGGAATGCCCTTAAAATTAGTCCAGTTGTAATGGATTTATATTTGTTGACTGGTCACTAACTTTTCCAAGAACTTTGCATAAATAAGTAGTACAAGCAAATCTAAGAAACTTTGTAATATATCTCATCAAAGAAAAATGTCCCTTTCTCCACTTATCTGGCTCTTTTTCTGCTCCCAACCTCACTGATGTACTGACATTCACTCTGAAATGTCTGCTGAATCTGTCTTGCTAGAGCAAGACAAAATGCAGCTCACTGAAGCTACAGTTCACAATAGAAGGTTATGGAGAGGGAAGGGGGAGGAGCAGGAGTTGAATGAAATAGGAGAGCCACAGGTCAAGTATAGGCTGCTAGAGCTAGACAGTAAGTTTATATTTTACCCCAAGTACTTTATTCACATCAATATAGGTCAGGACATTTCTGCTTTCAGTGAAATGTCTATGGGACACTTCAAAGCAGTTAGTCTCCACCAGCCTTCTCAAGGAGAATTAGAGAAAACTGGAAGACATATAATGACCAAATACAGTGTTACATTTTTGACAGTTAGGGTTTTTTTATGTACTGTACACTACTGGATGCAAAAACTGTATATGCAGTGTATTGCATTTTCCTGAACTCAAGTCAATATTATAAATCCTTGTCTGCTCCCCATCTTCTTCCATACTGACATTCACTCTGACATTTCTGCTGAATCCATCTTGCTAGAGAAAGACAAACTACATTTCCCTGAGGTATTAGATTACAGCACACAATAGGTGTTCATGGAAGATTGGGCAGGAGTTAGGAGAAAGGAGATACATAAAGATAGACAGGGGTTGCTGGAGCTAGACAGTAAGTTTCTATCTCACCCCAAGTGCACTATTCACATCACTGCAGGTCAATGTCTTTCTATAATGTTCCATATAATCCTGCTGATACTTCTGAGTGAGAAGGGTTATGTAGCAGTTTCTTTTCTACTTTCTGTGTGATGGGAGACATCATAGCAGCTAGTCTCCACCAACCAGCAAAAGGAGAACTGAGGGGAAAACTGCTAAAATATGTAGAATAGATCATATGATAGCCAGAGGCAATGCTACATTTTTGCCTAGGATTGTTTAAGTACATTACTATGTGTAAAAAAAAATGTACAGTCTATGCAGTTTATTCATTTTTTCTCAACTAAAATCAATGCTATAAATTCCTATTCATTTAGACTGTATGTATGCAGCCTTAGGTGACAAATGCACAACAATATCATAAGCTCAGTCTTGTATGGTGGGATCTGCAGTGAGCCATAGAAACTCTATGTATATTCTACACTTTGGATGCTGAGCCTCCATATTAAAATTGGTGCACAAATAAGTACAATATGTGCCCATAGCATTCTATTACAGATTGGTGGGTGTAGGCCCTTGGGATTGATGTCATACAAATACACTGAGTTCTTATGGAGTACGTATAACATGCTCTATAAGTTGCATACTTCTGGCTACGTTGTCATATAACTAGGGCTGCAACTGCCCTATGCGGCGCATGTTGTTCTATGGCCCTGTTTTCTTCATTGTGTTCTTTCTATGCAGTATCTACTTTGCCCGCATTATATAGCGTTGAGCAGTGCACAATAAACGTCCCATGTTATTACGCCTTTACTGCTAATAATCCTTGTAATGTGCTTTTTTAGAGGGAATATTATTAGGAAGTTCAGAGGAGCAAAGCGATTTAGTATATTTGATAGCTATCACTATAGTTAAGGCTTAAATGGCGTTTGCTATAAAGCCACACTTATACGTTGTAACAACTTCATGCAAGAAGTCTTAAAGAAAATTGGATAATTTACTAACATTGCATTTAGTGCCACTTACATTACACTACAGCAAGCAGTCAAGTTCCTATGTCCAAGATAAATTCTGTTTACTTACTGCAGACTTTGCATATACCCAGTGATGTACATAGAAACCATGGGGCTCCCTATTAAGACTCCGAATGGACCCCATCATGACGCCACTGATGCCATAGTTATAAACTGATAATCCTCTGATTCCCTTCATACAAAGATTTAAAGGGAACTTGTCATATAAAAAGTTAGTGTCAGTATGTTATAGAGCAGGAGGAGCTGAGCAGATCTAGTTTTACAGGGAAATATTCAGTGTAATTTATGTATTAGATTAATTTAAAGGGGGCCTTTCATCACATCCTTCGATAGGGTCCGATCTACTGATCCTGATGCAGTTGGAAATCTTTTCCCAAGCCCTACAACTCCTAAGTAGTTGATAATTTCAGCACACAATATTCAGTGTATCTATGCAATAATAATAGTACATGTTATTTCTATAGCGCCAACATATTCTACAGCACTGTACAATTTGTAGGGTTCCAGTACAGACAAAAAGAAACATTACAGAGTGATAGTCAATTCACACACTGGGACTGAGGGCCCTGCTCGCAAGAGCTTACAATCTATGAGGTAGAGGGGGTGACACAGGAGGTAGCAGGGGCGGCATCGGGGGTAGCATTGCTTATACAATGGTCAGACAATTCTGTAATAGAGGTTACTGTCATTACACATATATAAGCTGTATGAGCCGTCACCAGTCGTGTCCTTTAACGTGCAGATGATGCCTGGATATATAAAGTTAGTCTGATACGGCATCATATCCTGTGGGGTAATGCGGGAGCGTTAACAGAGGAGGGTACGTTTTAGGGATTCTAACGGCAGAAAGGTTTACATTAGGAACAGTGGTGAACCTAGCCTCTTTGTTGCCTGAGGCAGACTATCGAAAGACGCCCCCCCCCCCAAAAAAAAAATAAAATAAATAAAATTGCGTTTACATGCTGTTAGCTTCACACGCTATCGTCACACAATATACACAATACACAAACTTATGAAACGGTTTTTAAGAATTCTTCTTCCTGTATTACTTCAGTATCAGAAATCAACAACACGGCATTAACAATGAAAGTAACGTCACACATCTTCTGCTTGGTGGATGGACGAGCCCACATGGCCCCCATTCTCTATAATAGGAGCGCCGCAGATAGCTGAGGACTGGACTTCGGGTATCTTTGGCACTCCCATTGAAGTGAATGAGAGCCACGCGGGTTCGTCCATCCACCAAGTGACACACCTATATATATGGCTGCGGTCAGGCTGAATTCCCACCTAGTGGGGGGAAAAACCCAATTCTCAGGCCCAGTGGGGGTCTCAGCAGACAGACCCCCATCACTCAGGTATTTATCCTCTATCATTTAGGTGTATACAGGGCAGTAACATTCTGTGACTTACAGATGACGTCTCTGACTAATCCTTCACATTTCCCTTCTCTTCCCTTTGGACCGCCATGACCACTTCTTCAAGCTGTGACTTGTCTCTGTAAAGTTTACAACACAGACATCTTTGGCTCCTCACTTTTCCAGGCACCGACCCACATTGTCCTCACCTGCACACCCATCCTGCTGCTACCCCCAATTATATAATATATGATATAACCCCCCATAATGAATAATACCCCCAAGTGCATCTTCATATTAATAATGTCCATATGTACCCCCATAAATAGTGCCCCTTATTAATAATGCCCCAGGTGTTAACTAATTAAAAGGTTTTCTAGGTCATTAATAAACTAATCAGTGGGGCTCAAAAACCCAGGACCCCCACTGACCACCTGTTTGAATGAACCGTGGTACTTGTGTAAGCGCCGTGACCGCTTCTCTGTTTACACAGTGTCATTCTTTTCATAGCGGCCATGTAATGTAACTACAGCCTCGTCCTATACACGTCTATGTGACAAGGCTGGAATGACATCACACGGTCACTATAAACAGACAACGTGTGATATAAACAGGTGCCATAGTCCCTTCATACAGCTGATCAGAGGAGGGGTCCACTGATCTCTTATTGATCTGTCCTAAGGATAGAACATCAATAAAAATTAGCTGGAAAGACCCTTTAATAAAGCCCAAGTGCCACCTTAAAGGGGTTGTCCAGGATAACCACTTTTTTAATATGAGGCTGGGGAAGGTGCTCCGGTGTCTCCCAGCGCGTTACAGTCCTGCTGCTCCAGTGATTTCTTCCCCTCAGCGGTCATGTGTGGTGGGGACTTCCTCCAGAAGAGAACACCAGAGCAGCAGAACCAGACTGTGGTGGGAGACATCGGAGCACAAGGGAAAGGTGAGTAGGTTTTTTTTTTAATACAATATTACACGGTATTATGGCCCACAGCGGCCCCTGCACACAGTATTACATGGTATTATGCTCTGCAGTGGCCCCTGCACATGGTATTATGCCCCGCAGCGGCCCCTGCACACAGTATTATTCCCCACAGCGACCCCTGCACACAGTATTATGCCCTGCAGTGGACCCTGCACACGGTATTATGCCCCGCAGCGGCCCCTGCACACAGTATTATGCTCCATAGTGGCCCCTGCACACGGTATTATGCCTCATAGTGGCCCCTGCACACGGTATTATGCAGCATAGTAGCCCCTACACACGGTATTATGCTCCATAGTGCCACCTGCACTCGGTATTATGCTCCATAGTGGCCCCTGCACACACTGGGGATACTCCAGCAGGTTACGGCCTATTTATAATATAAAAAAAAAAGTTATTGTCACCTACCTGCAATCCCATGATGGAGCCGCCGCCGCCACCTCCTCTTCTTGTCCGCGACATCTGCATGTCAGCGTAGGAGGCGCGATGACGTCATTGTATCGCCGCCTGTGCTGACATGCAGAGGTCTCGTAACCCAGCCCAGGACAGGCCCCGCACAGCTTTGTTTTTTTTAAAGCGGCCTGTCCTGGGCTGGTTTACATTAAATAAATGGTAAAAATGCTGCCCCCCAGACAGTGACGGACAGTGCCGCCTGAGGCGGCCGCCTCACTTCGCCTCATTAGCGGTGCACCCTGATTAGGAATTGTAATAGTCCTGTCTGAAAAGATATGTCTTTAGTCTGCACTTGAAGCTGTAGAAATAGGGTGTTAATCTGATTGTCCGGGATAGAGCATTCCAGAGAAGTGGTGCAACTCGGGAGAAGTCTTGTATATGAGCGTGGGAGGTTCTGATAATAGATGATGTTAGTCTTAGATCACTGAGTGAATGGAGAGTACAGGTTGGGTGATAGACAGAGATGAGGGAGGAAATGTAGGGAGGTGCAGCATTATGGAGAGCCTTGTGGATGAGGGGGATAACTTTATATTGTATTCTGTATTGAATAGGCATCCAATGTAGTGACCGGCACAGACCGGAGGCATCGCTGTAGTGACTGGCACAAACCAGAGGCATCGCTTTAGTGACTGACACAGACCAGAGGCATCTCTGTAGTGACCAGCACAGACCGAAGGCATCGCTGTAGAGACTGACACAGACTGGAGGCGTCACTGTAGTGACCAGCACAGACCAGAGGCATCTTTGTAGTGATCGGCACAGACCAGAGGCATCTTTGTAGTGACTGGCACAGACCGGAGGCGTCGCTGTAGTGACTGGCACAGACTGGAGACATCATTGTAGTCACCGGAGACATCATTGTAGTGACCAGCACAGACCGGAGGCCTCGCTGTAGCGTCTAGACTGATAGATGAGCCTGGCCGCCGCATTCAGAATAGATTGTAGAGGGGAGAGTTTAGTAAGGGGAAGACCGATTAGTAAGGAGTTACAGTAGTCAAGGCGAGAGTGAATCAGGGCAACAATAAGTGTCTTTAATGTATTTGTGGTAAGGAAAGGGCGGATTCTGGAGATGTTTTTGAGGTGAAGATGACATGAGCATGCGAGTGATTGTATATGGGGGGTTAAGGAAAGTTCTGAGTCAAACATAACCCCGAGGCAGCGGGCATACTGCCTAGGAGTTACGGTAAGGCCGGACACTGCAATGGAGATATCAGGGACAGATCTATTAGATGGTGGAAACAGCAGTAGTTCAGTCTTTGAGAGATTCAGTTTCAGATAGAGCGAAGACATGATGTTAGAGACAGCAGAGAGACAGTCACTGGTGTTCTGTATTAGTGCAGGGGTGATGTCACGAGATGACGTATATAATTGGGTGTCATCAGCATAAAGATGTTATCGGAAGCTAAATCTAGTGATGGTTTGTCCAATTGGGCTGTATAGAGGGAGAAGAGCAGGGGACCTAGGACCGAACCCTGAGGAACCCCAATGGCAAGGGGAAGAGGGGAAGAAACAGAGCCCGCAAATGATACACAGAAATTGCGGTCAGAGATATAAGAGGAGAACCAGGAGAGAGCGGTGTCCGTGAGAACGACAGAGCAGAGCATAGTGAGAAGGAGTTGATGGTCAACAGTGTCAAATGCTGCTGAGAGATCTAGAAGAATAAGAAGAGAATAGTTACCATTAGATTTAGCCGTCAGGAGATCATTGGAGACTTTTGTGAGGGCCGTTCCAGAGTGCAGAGTGCGGAAGCCAGATTGTAAGGGGTCAAGAAGAGAGTTAGCAGAAAGATAGCGGATTAGATGAGAATAGACCAAGGTGTTCTAAGATTTTAGAGATAAAGGAGAAGTTAGAGACAGGTCGATAGTTAGCAGCACAGGACAGGTCAAGGGAGGATTTCTTCAGTAGTGGGGTTATGACAGCATGTTTGAAAGAGGAGGGAAAGATTCCAGAAGAGAGAGAGAGGTTAAATATTTTCGTAATGTAAGTCGTGACGGCAGGCGACAGAGACTGGAGAGAGGTGAGAGGGGAAAGGGTCACTACAATGCTATGAAGTAATCGGAGACAATAAGGACACCGGACACGGGAACGGCTGATTTTATACCTTTTATTAGCAATAAGCGGAGGAGCCATTATTAAAAATAAGGGCTTGTATTATATCCCAGTAAATGATGGGGGTTGTGGTTCTTCTCTCAGCTCCATGGAGTCTGAGCTCCTGTCATGGTCCATCTGACCATCCATAAATTAGGTCCTGAGATAAGAGCCCCAACCCGATGATCCAGAGGAAGGCGATGAAAAACCCTGGAGATCTGAGTCTCAGGGGAAAAAATAATTCCTCCCTGACCCCAAATATGGCGATCAGCGATATAACCCTGCATCATGTCTATCCATCTGCCTACTGCTACCAGAAACCTAGCCCCACCCCTAAGCTGCCAAACCCCACCCCTGAGCTCCCCAGTGGGGTATGATGCTCCAGTACCTACCTCTAAAAGCCTGTGGAGGAGGCCGCTCCGTCCATACGCTTATTGAGAGGCTGAAATAAAGTGATATATAGAAAGTGAGTGAATATAAAACATGAAATCACCTCCATTACACAAACATCAAGCCATGCACAATATAAGGACATGAGGAGCAATAGACATGCCATATGACCGGCCACAGGTAATGACATCACAAGTGAGGTGCTTCACTGCCCACTAAAGGAACTGACATCATCACAGGTGCACGGCCACCCACATAAACCACTTACAGGAAGTGACATCACATGTGAGGGAGGAGTTATCTCTGCCCATTGCAACTATTTTTCTTTTATGGTACAACACTTAAAGACAGATAAAAAGGGGTGGAGTCTCCCGCAGTACCACAGATTTCTATATGTCAGAAAATGGAATAATTTATGGCACAAATATACTCCAGCTCATAGCTTGCGCCTTTGTAAATTAAGGATGGTGGATAAAAGATACCTTCCCCCCTACCCAGTGTTTCCTGAAAAATTTTAACCCATACCTGGCCTCCGCCTCTCCCTGGCCTGTACCTCGCCTATAGGCTCCTTTATAGTAATAAGCCACTGTTACAGTGTAAGGTCTGTTTATGCAAATACATCATTGTGATGTCACATGGTCTTATGATGTCATATGGTCCAGTGCAGGGGTGCACCGCTAATGAGGCGAAGTGAGGCGACCGCCTAAAGCGACACTGTCCGTCACTGTCTGGGGGGCGGCATTTTTACCATTTATTTAATTTAAACCAGCCCAGGACAGGCCGCTTTAAAAAAAACAGAGCTGTCCTGGGTTGGTTTACGAGACTTCTGCATGTCAGCGCAGGCGGCGATACAATGACGTCATCGTGCCCCCTATGCTGACACACAGACGTCGAGGACAAGAAGAGGAGCGGCGACGGCAGCGGCTCCATTATGGAATTGCAGGTAGGTGACAATAACTTTTTTTTTATATATAAATAGGCCGTAACCTGCTGGAGTATCCCCAGCAGGTAACGGCCTATTTACTTATCGATCCCCACGCCTGCTGTGGTCGCCTCCGCTTACCTCTCTAGCGATCCGAGCTACTCCCAGCCAGCTTCGGCCTTCTTTAGTGATGTCCCAGGCTTCACGTGAGCCAGCCTGACGTCATTATGTTGCGACGCCGGTCTGTGCGACATTGAAGAGGGCCGAAAGCAGGGAGCGCACCGGAGCCCAGGTAAGTAACACTGGTTTTTATGTTTGTCACCACCTGGGTCTCCGATCAATATACTCTGGGGTCTGAAAATAATAATAGTTCATGGGTGGGTTACTATGGAGCAGAATAGTGTGTGCAGGGGCCACTATGGGGCATAATTACGTGTGCAGGGGCCACTATAGAGTATAATACCGAGTGCAGGGGCCACTATGGGACATAATACCGTGTGCAGGGGACACGATGGAGCATAATACCGAGTGCAGGGGCCACTATGGAGCATAATACCGAGTGCAGGAACCACTTTGAGGCATAATACCGTGTTCAGGGGCCACTATGGAGAATAATACCATGTGCAGGGGTCACTATGGAGCATAATACCGTGTGCAGAGGCCACTATGGAGCATAATACCATGTGCAGGGGCCACTATAGAGCATAATACCGTGTGCAGGGGCCGCTGCGGGCGCATAATACTGTATGCAGGGGCCACTATGGAGCATAATACCGTGTGCAGGGGCCACTATGGAGCATAATACTATGTGCAGGGGCCACTATGTACTATAATAATAACAATGTACTATAATACCATGTGTAGGGGCCGCTGCGGGGGCATAATACCGTATGCAGGGGCCATTATGGAGCATAATACCGTGTGCAGGGGCCACTATGGAGCATAATACCATGTGCAGGGGCCGCTGTGGGGCTTGATACAGTGTACAGGGGCTGGTGCGAAGCATAATAGAGTGCTCAGGGGCCGCTGCGGGCCATAATACAGTGTGCACGGGCCGCTGCGGGCCATAATACAGTGTGCAGGGGCTGTTGCGGTCAATAATACTCTGTGCAGGGGCCGCTGCGGGCCATAATACTGTGTGCAGGGGCCGCTGCAGGCCACATTACCGTGTGCAGGGGCCGCTGCAGACCATAATATCATGTGCAGGGGCCTCTGGGGGCCATAATACCGTGTGCAGGGGCCGCTGCGGGCCATAATACTGTGTGTAGGGGCCGCTGCGGGCCATAATACCATGTGCAGGGGCCACTGTGGACTATAATACCGTGTGAAGGGGCCGCTGCGGGCCATAATACTGTGTAATACCTTGTGCAGGGGCTGCTATGGAACATTATAGTGTGTGTAAATCGGGCATTATAAACAGGGGCTATGGCACCTGTTTATATCATATGCTGTCTGTTTATAGTGACCGTGTGATGTAATCACAGCCTTGTCACATAGACATGTACAGGACGAGGCTGTAGTTACATTACATGGCCGCTATGAGATGAATGACACTATGTAAACAGAGAAGCGGTCACGGCGCTTACTCAGGTACCATTCAAACAGCTGATAGGTAGGGGTCCTGGGTTTTTGAGCCCCACTGATTAGTTTATTAATGACCTGGAAAACCTTTTAATTAGTTAACACCTGGGGCATTATTAATAAGGGGCACTATTTATACAGGGTACACACAGACATTAATATAAAGATACACTTGGGAGTATTATTCATTATGGGGGGTTATATCATATATTTTATAATTGGGGGTAGCAGCAGGATGGGTGTGCAGGTGAGGACAATGTGGGTCGGTGCCTGGAAAAGTGAGGAGCCAAAGATGTCTGTGTTGTAAACTTTACAGAGACAAGTCACAGCTTGAAGAAGTGGTCATGGCGGTCCAAAGGGAAGAGAAGGGAAATGTGAAGGATCAGTCAGAGACGTCACCTGTAAGTCACAGAATGTTATTGTACTGTATTCACCTAAATGATAGAGGATAAATACCTGATTGATGGGGGTCTGTCTGCTGAGACCCCCACTGAGCCTGAGAATTGGGTTTTTTGCCACCACTGGGTGGGAATCCAGCCTGACCGCAGCCATATATATAGGTGTGTCACTTGGTGGATGGACGAACCCGCGTGGCTCTCATTCACTTCAATGGGAGTGCCAAAGATACCCGAAGTCCAGTACTCAGCTATGTGCGGGGCTCCTATTATAGAGAATGGGGGCCACGTGGGCTCGTCCATCCACCAAGCAGAAGATGTGTGAAGTTATTGTCATTGTTAATGCCGTGTTGTTGAACTGATACTGAAGTAATACAGGAAGAAGGGGGGGGGCCCGACTTTCTATAGTCCGCCTCAGGCAGCAAATAGGCTAGGTTCACCACTGGCCTGAGGTGTTATATTGTACAATACAGTGAGAGGCTGGAGGTGTTATATTGTATAATACAGTGAGGGGCCGAAGGTGTTATATTGTATAATACAGTGAGGGGCCGGAGGTCTTATATTGTATAATACAGTGAGGGGCCGAAGGTGTTATATTGTATAATACAGTGAGGGGCCGGAGGTGTTATATTGTATAATACAGTGAGGGGCCGGAGGTGTTAAATTGTACAATACAGTGAGGGGCCGGAGGTGTTATATTGTATAATACAGTGAGGGGTCGGAGGTGTTAAATTGCATAATTCAGTGAGAGGCCGTAGGTGTTATATTGTATAATACAGTGAGAGGCCGGAGGTGTTATATTCTATAATACAGTGAGAGGCTGGAGGTGTTATATTGTATAATAAAGTGAGGGGCCGAAGGTGTTATATTGCATAATACAGTGAGAGGCTGGAGGTGTTATATTGTATAATACAGTGACGGGCCGGAGGTGTTATATTGTATAATACAGTGAGAGGCCGGAGGTGTTATATTGTATAATACAGTGAGAAGCCGGAGGTGTTAAATTGTATAATACAGTGAGGGGCCGGAGGTGTTATATTGTATAATACAGTTAGAGGCCGGAGGTATTAAATTGTATAATACAGTGAGAGGCCGGAGGTGTTATATTGTATAATACAGTGAGGGGCCAGATGTGTTATATTGTATAATACAGTGAGGGGCCGGAGGTGTTATATTGTATAATACAGTGAGAGGCCGGAGGTGTTATATTGTATAATAAAGTGAGAGGGCGGAGGTGTTATATTGTATAATACAGTGAGAGGCCGGAGGTGTTAAATTGTATAATACAGTGAGAGGCCGGTGGTGTTATATTGTATAATAAAGTGAGAGGCCGGAGGTGTTATATTGTATAATACAGTGAGAGGCCGGAGGTGTTAAATTGTATAATACAGTGAGGGGCCGGAGGTGTTATATTGTATAATACAGTTAGAGGCCGGAGGTGTTAAATTGTATAATACAGTGAGAGGCCGGAGGTGTTATATTGTATAATACAGTGAGGGGCCAGATGTGTTATATTATATAATACAGTGAGGGGCCGGAAGTGTTATATTGTATAATACAGTGAGGGGCCGGTGGTGTTATATTGTATAATACAGTGAGGGGCTGGAGGTGTTATATTGTATAATACAGTGAGGGGCCGGAGGTGTTATATTGTATAATACAGTGAGGGGCCGGAGGTGTTATATTGTATAATACAATGAGGGGCCGGAGGTGTTATATTGTATAATACAGTGAGGGGCCGGAGGTGTTATATTGTATAATACAGTGAGAGGCCGGAGGTGTCATACTGTATAATACAGTGAGGGGCCGGTGGTGTTATATTGTATAATACAGTGAGGGGCCGGAGGTGTTATATTGTATAATACAGTGAGAGGCTGGAGGTGTTACATTGTATAATACAGAGAGGGGTCGGAGGTGTTATATTGTATAATACAGTGAGGGGCCGGAGGTGTTATATTGTATAATACAGTGAGAGGCCGGAGGTGTTATATTGTATAATACAGTGAGGGGCCGGAGGTGTTATTTTGTATAATACAGTGAGAGGCCGGAGGTGTTATATTGTATAATACAGTGAGGGGCAGGAGGTGTTATATTGTATAATACAGTGAGGTGTTATATTGTATAATACAGTGAGAGGCCGGAGGTGTTATATTGTATAATACAGTGAGGGGCTGGAGGTGTTATATTGGATAATATAGTGAGGGGCCGGAGGTGTTATATTGTATAATACTGTGAGGGGCCGGAGGTGTTCTATTGTATAATACAGTGACGGGCCGGAGGTGTTATATTGTATAATACAGTGAGAGGCCGGAGGTGTTATATTGTATAATACAGTGAGAAGCCGGAGGTGTTAAATTGTATAATACAGTGAGGGGCCGGAGGTGTTATATTGTATAATACAGTTAGAGGCCGGAGGTATTAAATTGTATAATACAGTGAGAGGCCGGAGGTGTTATATTGTATAATACAGTGAGGGGCCAGATGTGTTATATTGTATAATACAGTGAGGGGCCGGAGGTGTTAAATTGTATAATACAGTGAGAGGCCGGAGGTGTTATATTGTATAATACAGTGAGGGGCCAGATGTGTTATATTGTATAATACAGTGAGGGGCCGGAGGTGTTATATTGTATAATACAGTGAGAGGCCGGAGGTGTTATATTGTATAATACAGTGAGAGGCCGGAGGTGTTATATTGTATAATACAGTGAGAGGCCGGAGGTGTTATATTGTATAATACAGTGAGAGGCCGGAGGTGTTATATTGTATAATACAGTGAGAGGCCGGAGGTGTTATATTGTATAATACAGTGAGGGGCCGGAGGTGTTATATTGTATAATACAGTTAGAGGCCGGAGGTGTTAAATTGTATAATACAGTGAGAGGCCGGAGGTGTTATAGTGTATAATACAGTGAGGGGCCAGATGTGTTATATTATATAATACAGTGAGGGGCCGGAGGTGTTATATTGTATAATACAGTGAGGGGCCGGTGGTGTTACATTGTATAATACAGTGAGGGGCCGGAGATGTTATATTGTATAATACAGTGAGGGGCCGGAGGTGTTATATTGTATAATACAGTGAGGGGCCGGAGGTGTTATATTGTATAATACAGTGAGGGGCCGGAGGTGTTATATTGTATAATACAGTGAGGGCCGGAGGTGTTATATTGTATAATACAGTGAGAGGCCGGTGGTGTTATATTGTATAATACAGTGAGGGGCCGGAGGTGTTATATTGTATAATACAGTGAGAGGCTGGAGGTGTTACATTGTATAATACAGAGAGGGGTCGGAGGTGTTATATTGTATAATACAGTGAGGGGGCCGGAGGTGTTATATTGTATAATACAGTGAGAGGCCGGAGGTGTTATATTGTATAATACAGTGAGGGGCCGGAGGTGTTATTTTGTATAATACAGTGAGAGGCCGGAGGTGTTATATTGTATAATACAGTGAGGGGCAGGAGGTGTTATATTGTATAATACAGTGAGGTGTTATATTGTATAATACAGTGAGAGGCCGGAGGTGTTATATTGTATAATAAAGTGAGGGGCTGGAGGTGTTATATTGGATAATATAGTGAGGGGCCGGAGGTGTTATATTGTATAATACAGTGAGGGGCCGGAGGTGTTCTATTGTATAATACAGTGAGGGGCCGGAGGTGTTATATTGTATAATACAGTGAGGGGCCGGAGGTGTTATATTGTATAATATAGTGAGGGGCCGGAGGTGTTATATTATATAATACAGTGAGGGGCCGGAGGTGTTATTTTGTATAATACAGTGAGGGGCCGGAGGTGTTATATTGTATAATACAGTGAGGGGCCGGAGGTGTTATATTGTATAATACAGTTAGAGGCCGCAGGTGTTAAATTGTATAATACAGTGAGAGGCCGCAGGTGTTATATTATATAATACAGTGAGGGGCCAGATGTGTTATATTGTATAATACAGTGAGGGGCCGGAGGTGTTATATTGTATAATACAGTGAGGGGCCGGTGGTGTTATATTGTATAATACAGTGAGGGGCCGGTGGTGTTATATTGTATAATACAGTGAGAGGCCGGTGATGTTATATTGTATAATACAGTGAGGGGATGGAGGTGTTATATTGTATAATACAGTGAGAGGCCGGAGGTGTTATGTTGCATAATACAGTGAGGGGCCGGAGGTGTTATATTGTATAATACAGTGAGAGGCCGGAGGTGTTATATTGTATAATACAGTGAGAGGCCGGAGGTGTTATATTGTATAATACAGTGAGGGGTCGGAGGTGTTATATTGTATAATACAGTGAGGGGCTGGAGGTGTTATATTGTATAATACAGTGAGGGGCCGAAGGTGTTATATAGTATAATACAGTGAGAGGATGGAGGTGTTATATTGTATAATACAGTTAGATGCCGGAGGTGTTATATTGTATAATACAGTGAGAGGCCGGAGGTGTTATATTGTATAATACAGTGAGGGGCCGGAGGTGTTATATTGTATAATACAGTGAGGGGCCGGAGGTGTTATATTGTATAATACAGTGAGGGGCCGGAGGTGTTATATTGTATAATACAGTGAGGGGCCGGAGGTGTTATATTGTATAATACAGTGAGGGGCCGGTGGTGTTATATTGTATAATACAGTGAGGGGCCGGTGGTGTTATATTGTATAATACAGTGAGGGGCCGGTGGTGTTATATTGTATAATACAGTGAGAGGCCAGTGGTGTTATATTGTATAATACAGTGAGAGGCCGGAGGTGTTATATTGTATAATACAGTGAGGGGCCGGAGGTGTTATATTGTATAATACAGTGAGGGGCCGGTGGTGTTATATTGTATAATACAGTGAGAGGCCGGTGGTGTTATATTGTATAATACAGTGAGGGGCCGGTGGTGTTATATTGTATAATACAGTGAGGGGATGGAGGTGTTATATTGTATAATACAGTGAGAGGCCGGAGGTGTTATGTTGCATAATGCAGTGAGGGGCCAGAGGTGTTATATTGTATAATACAGTGAGAGGACGGAGGTGTCATATTGTATAATACAGTGAGGGGCCGGTGGTGTTATATTGTATAATACAGTGAGGGGCCGGAGGTGTTATATTGTATAATACAGTGAGAGGACGGAGGTGTTATGTTGTATAATACAGTGAGGGGCCGGAGGTGTTATATTGTATAATACAGTGAGAGGACGGAGGTTTCATATTGTATAATACAGTGAAGGGCCTGAGGTGTTATATTGTATAATACAGTGAGAGGCCGGAGGTGTTATATTGTATAATACAGTGAGGGGCCGGAGGTGTTATATTGTATAATACAGTGAGGGGCCGGAGGTGTTATATTGTATAATACAGTGAGGGGCCGGAGGTGTTATATTGTATAATACAGTGAGAGGCCGGTGGTGTTATATTGTATAATACAGTGAGAGGCCGGAGGTGTTATATTGTATAATACAGTGAGAGGCCGGAGGTGTTATATTGTATAATACAGTGAGAGGCCGGAGGTGTTATATTGTATAATACAGTGAGGGGCCCGAGGTGTTATATTGTATAATACAGTAAATTCCCTAATAAAATATATTTCAGAATTGCTTTATATCATTTTCTAACACATTATAAAATGAAATGACAGGCTTCAGGCCGCACAGTCGGTGTCCGGAGCCTCTCTGGGACAATTACATTCTAGTTTTAATTTTGCACATTACTCTCATTCTTGCCAGCAACTGGGTGCCCGCTAATAATATCTCATATTAGGCTCCCCATGTTTGCCTATATAACCTATTCCAATGGGAAAAGCAGCACTGCAAACTATAGATGGGCGAACCACTTAGTTCTATCCGAACTTCTTTGACACGAAACAAATCTTGGACCTGAGTCATCAAACCCGAAGCCACTCTTGGAAGGTTCGCCCATGTATACTGCAAACCCAGGAAACACCATACCTCCTGTACTATTTTTGGCAATTTTTTTTTTATATGACAGACATCAATGGGATAGGAGTTAATGCAAATGGACCCTAAAATTGCGGTACCGTACCCTGGTATTTTCGGATTTTCCTCCTGAAGAGATCTACTGTAGGGAATCTATCCCTAGTATCCTCTTGTCTTCGGGCGCCAGCAGGAGGACCTCATTAGCTTTCCCTGTGCTGGTTTTCCTCATTGACCCTAATGTTTTTTTTCTGCAAATGTTTTCCGCTAAATATGACATTATAAATAAAGGTTGTATATACATGTAGCATAAAAATTAAGGGTACGTGCAGAGCGCGGCACCTCCCGGCAGCCGAGCGAGAGTTCACCAGATAAGCGGCGAGAAGTTAAACTTTAATTAAACGTTATTGATATTCTAAAAATAAAAACCTGCAAACTCCAGAAAGCAGCGTTGCATGATAAAAATACTAATCCCTGCGGATATTTAATTGCTTTTACTAATTTAATTCTCAGCGAGAGTAATATGAAAACTTTAGTTTCCGCAGGATCGGCCAGCATGTAGCTCTCATTTCCAGAACCGCCGCTGATTCCTTTCAAATGAGCAAATCTACTATATTGTATTGTATATTGTCTCCATCATATAAAATAGTCTAAGTGCTTTAGGCCTCGGTGATCGTGTCCCCCGCCTTCCCATTACTCAGCACACTCATTGTAGCAAAGCAGTTACTTAAAGGGGTTTTCCAGGATAAACGGTAACCCCAGAAGTGGTGTGAAATAATAGAAAGAAGTGATACTCAAATACCCCTGGCAGGATGCCGGGTAAAGGCAGAAAAAAGCAAAAATATGTCACAAAATGTGTCACATTAACACAAAATACCTTCTGTATACACAAAAACACACACTGTATGTGCCCACATTATTATTTTGTGCTTACACCATCACTTGTGTGCACAAAAAGCACATTTTGGGTTTACAGAATTAATTTTGACCAACTTTATTTTGTGGGACAGAATGTTATTTTGTCATACAGAAAATGTATTTTGTCACAAGCAATTTAATTTTGTGACATGCTGTGTTTTGTATTACTGGCTTTACAAAATGTATTATGTTTTACAAAATAAAGTTATGTTTTACAAAACGAAATCCTATGAAAGGCTAAGGCCCCACGCGGCGAGCTGCAGCTGATAAATGCTGCGGAAAAGAGCGCAGTGGAAACACACTGCGTTTTTTATGCATCATTTTTCACTGAAAGTCTGCAGAGTTTTCCTCTGCGGACTTTCTGTCTCAAGTATACTTATACGGAAAATGCCAGCGTTTCCGTAGGTATAATTGAAATGCTGTGATTTACGTGATGGTTTTTGAAATCGCTGCATTTCCACTGCAGATTTTTTTTTGCAATGTATCTGTGTCAGATAATAACATTCTGTGTCAAATAATATTCTGTTCAACAAAATAGCATAAAATATAGATAAAATTTATTCTTTGTGACAAAATCAATTTTTGTGACACAAAAATTGCATTTTGTGTGACAAAATAATAAAAAAAAAGTTTTGTGATAAAAAAAGAATTCTGCACACGCAAAATAAACAGCATCACATAATGATTTTTATGCATTGGGGGTCCTATCAGACCCCCAATGCTTCTTTTTAATAGACAGTGTAGGTCTGGTAATGGGCGGTGTAACCAATGCAACTGGAATGGTACAGGGCCCAGTTCCCCGAACGCTATATATATTGTTAATGGAAGGGGCCCGGCATTCTGGACTGAGGTCACGCACCCCAGCCCCTTTAACCTCAGTCGCAGTCAGAAGAAGACTGAAGAGGATGCTGATGACAGCCAGAGGTAGCAAGGATACCAAGGAGAGGTGAGGTAAGGTGAGTATAAGTGTTTGTTATTTTACATCACCTCCCCTGGACCTCCGATTATTATACTCTGGGGTCTGAGGAGACCCCAGTGTATTATAATACCACTAAAATTAATCGGAGTATTGAACCTCACAAATATTCATCAAATTTCATGGGGTTCACCTGAATTGGCTCTCAGGAGTAATTTATACTGTTTGGGGCCCCTGTGTGGGGCAAATGCAGAGCATATTATACTGTGTGGGACCACTGTGAAGCATATTATACTGTGTGGAGCCACTGTGGAGCATATTATACTATGTGGGGGCCACTATGGAGAATATAATACTATGTGGGGGCCACTGTGGAGCATATTCTGTGTAGGGACCTCTGTAGAGCACATTATACTATGTGGAGGTGACGGTGAAGCACATTACAGTGTGTGGGGGCAGTGTGGAGCACATTATACTATGTGGGAGCCACTGTGCAGCATATTATATTGTGTGGGGGCCATTGTGTAGGATAGTGTACTGTATGTGGGCCACTGTGGAGCATATTATATTGTGTGGGGCTACTGTGGAGAATATTATACTGTGTTGGGCCACTGTGGAGCATTATACTGTGTGAGGGTCACCATGGAGCATATTATACTATGTGGGGCTATGGTGAAGCATATTACACTGTGTGGGGCCCCTTCATTATTTACATCAGACCCCATCTATTTTATTGCAGACATGTGATATTATCACAGAATGTAATTACATTGTACGGTCACTATAAAACAGAGCTGTGTGATGTAAATAGCAAAGTGGTGAGGGCGCGCACAAAAGCACCACGTTCCCTTCAAACAGTTGCTCAGCAGGGGCCCTGGGTGTTTGACCCCCACTTATCCCTTAGACTGTTAGGACAGCGCAGATCAGATGTTTACCAGAACACGCAGCTCCCAGTATTGTTTCCATCTTGGACGCTGCTCATTCACCATATTCTTGATAACTGCAGTTGTGGGTACTATAGTTGTATGGGCCATGTTAATATTAACAATTCCAGGAGCCACGCTGCTCGCTTGCCATACATAGTGTAGAGGTGGGTCTAGGTAGTGCAGTGGTGCACATCATATGGCGGGTGAACAGCATGGCATTGGTATTACCTGTAGCCGTGCTGTGTCAGTACAGCGGATCTGCAGGGGTCCTGGCGTGGGCCCCTAGAAACAATTTCACTGGTGGGCCCTAGACATCCCAGTCTGACACTGTTGCTGGTCATCTCGTTTCACATAAATTAGACTGAGCTGCAATGCCAGACACAACCACAAGACAAAGGTGGCACTGTTCCTGGTAGAGGAGCATGTTTCTTTTTCTAACTTAATACAACCTTCTTATAGAAGTTTGTCAGGTCAGGGGCTCGTACCGATTCTACTGAAGAATTCATATTTATTTGCCAGAGCTTGGCTTGCCAAGATTGTATTCTCCGTGTGAGCTTTCTGCTCGCTGCATGTCATTTTTATATCTGTCAGCAAGTAAACATTGTGAGCCTTTCCCTGCTTACTGTGCCACTTCCATCTGCTCCCCTGTTTGCTCAGCTGTTTGGGCGATCCGCGCTGCTTTATCGAATGTCTTATAATCTTTTCTCAACAGTCCCTCATAATTGTTTTGTCTGTCTCGGCGGCTGCCCGCTGATCTCTGTTCACTGGAAGTTATGGGCTTGATAGGTTAATGGCGTTAATCATCTGACAGGCGCGGCGGTGCGCACGCTGCCGCAGGTGAGAGCTCGTCTCTCTTCTGGTTTTGGATTAACATGTAAATAAAATATCTTGGTATAAATGTAACTAGTGTAAATTCACACTGTGAGGATCAGGTGTACAATAAATACATTATCTGTCTGACCACTGGCTATAGATTTGTACATTTAAAATTAAAGGGATTGTGCAAATTTTTTAAAAACATGGCTGCCTTCTTCCAGAGACAGGGAATTTGTAGCTTGGTATAAATCAAAAATGGAAATCGAACACTATAAATATATTAAAAATTAATCCGACCAGAATTAGTATTATGTGCAAAAAAAAAAATAACATTCTGAGTGACAAAGAGAATTCTTTGTGACAAAATCAATTTTTGTAAAACAAAAATTGCATTTTGTGTCACAAAATGACATTTTTTAATAAAAAAAATGTTTTCAGATACAAAATTCTGTGCACGCAAAATAAACAGCATCACAAAAAGATTTTTTGTTCATTCTGTTAAAAAAAATGATTTTGTAAGCACAAAAATTATTTATGTGATCACAAAAGGTATTCTGTGCACGCAAAACATTTTTGTGATCACAAACTTCGATTCTGTACTAAAGTGAATTCTATGATGACAAAATTTTATGTCACAGAACACATTTTGTGTGACAAAACCCAGTGTGGACAAAAGGAAAGCCACAATCACTGGCCTCAGTAGTCAAATAACATGACCGCTTTCGTCCATGTTGTACCTAAAAACAACATGGTAAGATGGAGATTCCCTTTAAAGACTGTGGGAAGAGAGGGTTCATCAAATCCTCTGCGCCAGAAAAGTAGCAGAAAATAGTAACACTTCAAATAGCCTTGCCATTTTTCTACAAGTGGGTGGAGTCTAGGCAAGGCGTGGACATGGCCTCTTCCCTCGCCATATTCATTTATGACAAAAAAATGGTGTAAATGTGGCCAAAATGTATGGCAGCCATGTGGCTCCCTTAGATTTGCAACTAGGTGCAAGGGTGCAAGATGGCAGCATAACCTCATCAGAAATTAAGAGCACCCTTCACTGGAGTAACATATGCTAGTGTTAATTAATTTCACCGTATGGGTCACCTGAAAATTACCTTTTTTATGTTAAACATATTTTGTGTATATATATATATATATATATATATATATATATATATATATATATATAACTATATTTTTAAAAAGTCCTATATCCTGCAATTTTCACTCTGACCACTAAGGTTAATAATATACTGCAACTTCCCAATTTTGTAGGGTTTTTCTTTTTGCAGTAGTTACCTCACTTACATCACAGATGGGATAACTGTATAGATAACACCACAGAGCCATCATTACATCCACTTCTGACAATAGATGATGTCACAGCTTATCTCCTCCCTCTCCATGTACAGAGCATGTCTAGAAAACTCTCCCATAGACCTCAATGAGACAATTCTAGTCTATTGATGCCTATAGTCATGAAACTGCTGTAAAGCATATCACTAAATGCTGTTAACAAAGCAGAGGAGAAGCGCAGGTAAGATGTCTGCCCCATAATCTTGTACAGAAAATAGAATAAAACAATCTACAATCAGAAAATAAAAGCAGATTAGAAAAAGTGATAAGATTTCCCTATATGGTTTTAACAAATTTAAAAAAAAAAAATTGGTGACACTTTCCCTTTAAATCTTCACAAAGAGACCACCAAACAGATGAGGACAAGTGAAGGATTTCTATAGGTTCTTCCCTGTTTTGTAGACTCCGGACAGTTCAGGCAAAAATAACTTTATGAACATGCAGATGTGAAAGCATTAAACTGAAATTACACTGCTTGGATACAAGAGCAAAATCAATACTTGTGACAACAGCCAAGAGTTAGCAATGGGTCAAAACATAGTCACTCTGGAGCCATTAAAATATATGCATCAGATAACTAAAAAGAGTGACTATAAATACTCTGCGGACAGGATCTAAAGTCCAAAGTCCTGGCCCGCCATACCCTTTAATTTAAGAATCGCCTAAAAAATTCTACATAACTCTAATCCATATAGGAATGTTCAAATCCATTTCTGAGAAATCATACTTCAGTCCTTTCGAGAGGTGTCGAAAATTGTATCCACTTTAGACAATGCTCTGTGAGCTGAACAGAAGGGGTGAGCAAACCGATTCAGTAAATATCAAATTCGAACCAAATTTTCCAAATGTTTCAGGTTTGACCAGAACCCAAAAAATTTGAGGTTCATCGCCTATGCAACACTATTATATTTGGGGTCTTCTAAGAATACAAAATATAATAAGTGGAGACACAGTAGAGGTGAGTAAAAATAACAGCTATACTCCCTTTGCCTCACTTCTCATGATGTCTTGACCCAGTGTGATGATGCCATCGCACCCCACATGACAAGTGCTTGCTCCAAAGGGCCTCCACCTATTATACTCTGGGGTGTTAAGAGACCACAGAGTACAATAATGTCAATTTCACTTTCACATAACTTTGGCTGTGTTTGTCTTAGAGAGATAGAAATTGGATAGATAGGTTCCAAGCGGCCATAAGAATATTCTACACTATGTTTTATAGATAGGTTCTTAGGAGCCCTGACAGTGTTATACACTATGTTTTATAGATAGGTTCCTAGGAGCCCTGACAGTGTCATACACTATGTTTTATAGATAGGTTCCTTGGAGCCCTAACAGTGTTATACACTATGTTTTATAGATAGGTTCCTAGGAGCTCTGACAGTGTCATACACTATGTTTTATAGATAGGTTCCTTGGAGCCCTGACAGTGTTATACACTATGTTTTATAGATAGGTTCTTAGGAGCCCTGACAGTTTCATACACTATGTTTTATAGATAGGTTCCTAGGAGCCCTGTTCCTAGTGTTCTACACTATGTTTTAAGCCATTTTAAGACATGATTCGTACCAAGTTTGTACAACCCAAAATGAATATTGCCCCCAATCCACCCAAAACAAAACAAATCCTGAGATATTCACCCATCTCTAACAGGTACATTACATTAAATGACAACATTTGTTTTCTCTTCCACCACCACAAGGGAGCTTATAGCATGCAATTGAAAATATAATTCATCTACGTATAACCTTATAGACACAGATAAAACATTTCATTTAATGGTACTTTTATGGTGCTAGTTACATCCTCTATTAACGGGTCCTCAAAATGGACAATCTCTTTCAATGGTCACTACCACATGCTAAGCACCAGAAATCTCCTCCACTGGTTCCAATTTTGGCCATGTCCACCTTGCATTAGCCATGGCTCCCCTTCTCTCCTTGGCCAGCAGTGCCACACTGCTAAGCAGTCACCATACAATGCCTTGCCTGTTGGATATTGGATTCTGTTGTATTGTTCCTGACTCTAACTGACCCTGACTTCAGCCTTGTTCCTGAATATTACTTCTACCTCTCCCATGGAATGGTTTGCCTGGCACCTGTTGTTCTAATCCTGGCTTTGACCCTTGTCTTTGTTCCTGACTGTGTTTCCATCTTGTCCTCAGGACTGTTGCTTCCTGACCACACTCCTGGTGATGCCCCTTTGTTGTGATCCTGACTAGGTTCTTATTGCACTGCTACTGCCTTTAATTTAAATTTTCTGCACTATGACTAGGTCACAACAAAAGGTAAAAATCAGGAGATCCTGAAGAATCCACACCCAGTCTATCCAGTGCCAAATGGATTATGGCTTAGGAAATCCACATTTACGGTATGTGACCTCTGACCAGTACTGCTCTCTCTTTCTGTTCATGATTCTCATATACTTATTGTGGATAACCTTTTTCTATACATAGGAGCAGTATTATAGTAGTTATATTCATGTACATAGGAGCAATATTATAGTAGTTATATTCTTGTACATAGGAGTAGTATTATAGTAGTTATATTCTTGTACATAGGAGTAGTATTATAGTAGTTATATTCTTGTACTAGGAGTAGTATTATAGTAGTTATATTCTTGTACATAGGAGCAGTATTATAGTAGTTATATTCTTGTACATAGGAGCAGTATTATAGTAGTTATATTCTTGTACATAGGAGGCAGTATTATAGTAGTTATATTCTTGTACATAGGAGTAGTATTAAAGTAGTTATATTCTTGTACATAGGAGCAGTATTATAATAGTTATATTCTTGTACATAGGGAGCAGTATTATAGTAGTTATATTCTTGTACATAGGGGGCAGTATTATAGTAGTTATATTCTTGTACATAGGGGCAGTATTATAGTAGTTATATTCTTGTACATAGGGGGCAGTATTATAGTAGCTATATTCTTGTACATAGGAGCAGTATTATAGTAGTTCTATTCTTGTACATAGGAGTAGTATTAAAGTAGTTATATTCTTGTACATAGGAGCAGTATTATAATAGTTATATTCTTGTACATAGGGAGCAGTATTATAGTAGTTATATTCTTGTACATAGGGGCAGTATTATAGTAGTTATATTCTTGTACATAGGGGGCAGTATTATAGTAGTTATATTCTTGTACATAGGAGTAGTATTATAATAGTTATATTCTTGTACATAGGGGCAGTATTATAATAGTTATATTCTTGTACATAGGGGGCAGTATTATAGTAGTTATATTCTTGTACATAGGGGGCAGTATTATAGTAGTTATATTCTTGTACATAGGAGCAGTATTATAGTAGTTATATTCTTGTACATAGGGGCAGTATTATAGTAGTTATATTCTTGTACATAGGGGCAGTATTATAGTAGTTATATTCTTGTACATATGGGCAGTATTATAGTAGTTATATTCTTGTACATAGGGGACAGTATTATAGTAGTTATATTCTTGTACATAGGGGCAGTATTATAGTAGTTATATTCTTGTACATAGGGGCAGTATTATAGTAGTTATATTCTTGTACATAGGAGTAGTATTATAGTAGTTATATTCTTGTACATAGGACCAGTATTATAGTAGTTATATTCTTGTACATAGGAGCAGTATTATAGTAGTTATATTCTTGTATATAGGAGCAGTATTATAGTAGTTATATTCTTGTACATAGGAGCAGTATTAAAGTAGTTATATTCTTGTATATAGGAGCAGTATTATAGAAGTTATATTCTTGTACATAAGGGCAGTATTATAGTAGTTATATTCTTGTACATAGGAGCAGTATTATAGTAGTTATATTCTTGTACATAGGAGCAGTATTACTGTATAGTAGTTATATTCTTGTACATAGGAGCAGTATTATAGTAGTTATATTTTTATACATAGGAGGCAGTATTATAGCAGTTATATTCTTGTACATAGGAGGTAGTATTATAGTAGTTTTATTCTTGTACATAGAATCAGTATTATAGTAATTATATTTTTGTACATAGGAGCAGTATTATAGTAGTTATATTCTTGTACATAGGGGCAGTATTATAGTAATTATATTCTTGTACATAGGGGGCAGTATTGTAGTAGTTATATTCTTGTACATAGGTGCAGTATTATAGTAGTTATATTCTTGTACATAGGTGCAGTATTATAGTAGTTATATTCTTGTACATAGGAGCAGTATTATAGTAGTTATATTCTTGTACATAGGTGCAGTATTATAGTAGTTATATTCTTGTACATAGGAGCAGTATTATAGTAGTTATATTCTTGTACATAGGAGCAGTATTATAGTAGTTATATTCTTGTACATAGGGGCAGTATTATAGTTGTTATATTCTTGTACATAGGAGCAGTATTACAGTAGTTATATTCTTGTACATAGGAGCAGTAATATAGTAGTTATATTCTTGTACATAGGAGCAATAATAAAGTAGTTATATTCTTTTATATAGGGGCAATAAAATAATATTTATATTCTTTTATATGTGGGCCACAAAAAAAAAAATTTTTTATATTTTTCCCCAAAAAATTTTTTTTTTTTTTTTTTAATTCTTTTTTTTTAAAAAAAAATTTGTTTTTTTTTTTAAAAAGGGGATTTATGTGAATTAAGTGAATATCAGATATAGGGTTCTGGCCTTCATAAATAATGCAGGACATCTTCAACAAAGTTAGATAACTAAACTAAAAATTTATTTTAAGAAAATAATATCTGACACAGTGTAGCATCTTGTATGAATAATGCCTTTAAGGGGACATGTGTAGGCTTATATTACGATGACAGCTGTCATTATCACTAGGTTGAAAGGAATAATTATGGGAAGATGAATTTGGGTATCTTGGGATCTATAGACAAAAACTTCTACATGTGGGCACCAAGGAGTGTGAGCTTCAAAACTTCTATAAATCAATCATTTATTCTTCTGATTCATAGACTATACAATATGTATTTCAATCAAATCTATACATATATAATGTCACAGCCAAACCATGTGACTGCTGTGGCCCAATCACAAGTCTCAACGGTGACCTGGGGAGCAAGACATCACCTGGAGAGTGTCGGGAGGTGAGTATAAATGTTTTTTATTTTTGGGCCTCCACCTATTATAATCTGGGGTCTGAAGAGACTCCATAGTATAATAACTTACTTCAATGCATGTTGCAGTGGCAATTTTGGAATACCGACAAGATTTGTTAGAAATCCAACACTTTGAGATATTCGGGTCAAACCTGGTTCGGAATGAATTGGTTCACCCGTCTCTATTACAGACTTTGATGTGAATTTTTGACACTTTTTTTTATTGGATACATATTGGATTTATATTAGATTTTTGACCAAGGGCCTCCTTTCTCCCCAAGCCCCTGGGCACGTAACCACCTACATAGGCAGTCTGTCTGTCCCTGGATCAAACACAAACACATGGCTGTGTCTCCCATGACTGTAAGACAACTGGCTGCAGCAGGAGCCTCCCCCTCCTGTGCCCTGTGCTATAGAACAGTAAGATCCACCCCCTTGTGTTAAGCCCCACCCCTCAGTTGTGATCTCTGCAGGATTTCTACATCACTATTCGCCTCAGGACCTTGCGGTATATCCTGCAGACTGTCAGACAGCGAGGGCGAGATTTTCTCAGTTTTGTGTTCCTTTAACAATTTCCCTGTATTTTATGCATTCGTTCATTCTCAGTTTTTTCTATTTTCTGCTCTTAGCTATTGAATTTCATTTATCACTTTATCTGAAATGCTGCAGAATCACTTACGACTGGAGAGACCCTTGTATGACTCTTGAAACTCTGCTCTCAATTTAAGATAGAAGTTTGAGAAAATGGGATTATCTATTGATGTCGCATTAAAATAAAACATTAAGTCAAAACCAGACGTCCTTCATTTCAAAGATATGACTGCAGCATTATGTCTTAAAGGGACACTACGCCTAAAACGTATTGTCTCTCAATTTACTATTCAACTGAATGCAGGCTATTGTTTCCTGTTGGCAGCCATCCCATGTGTGTTATTTAACCCATTCACAGACTTTGCTGTACATTTATGTACCTGCATCATTGAAGGAGGTGTCAGTTGTTACATAGTATTATATAATATACGTAGCAAAATCCAAAATCAGAGGTAGGCATCCTGTATCATGACCAGAGTTTGCAATGTCACCCTGCGACTCCTTAACTAATATAAGTGATAGGAGTCACATTGCAGCCCCAGAGGGTGTTGTGATGGTGACTTCTAGGGCCCCAAAACTCCAGCAGAATACGTAACTAAAGTCTTGTGGACCACAGTGCAAACTTTGACCAGGGCCCCCTGCAGCGGTATCTCAGTTACATGAAAGGGATACAGCTTTAGTACCAACAACTGCAGTTATCAAGAATAAGGTGAGTGAGCAGTGCAGTGCCGGCATGTAAACAATACTGAGAGCTGTGTGCTGTGGGCTCCTAAGAGATCAGTGGGGATCCAACACCCGGGGCCCCTGCTGATCAACTGTTTAAAGGGACCGTGGTGCTTTTGCAGGTACCCTCACCCCTTCACTATTTACAGTGCCTTGCGAAAGTATTCGGCCCCCTTAAACTTTTCAACCTTTTGCCACATTTCAGGCTTCAAACATAAGGATATAAAATTTAAATTTTTTGGTGAAGAATCAACAACAAGTGGGACACAATCGTGAAGTGAAACGAAATATATTGGATATTTTTAACTTTTGTAAAAAATAAAAAACTGAAAAGTGGGATGTGCCAAATTATTTGGCCCCCTTAAAGGGGTATTCCCATGAACATAATCATATCTATATTTGTAGATAATTAAAAGTTAAACATTTTTGCAAATATAAGTAGTTAAAAATTCTGTAGAGTTTTAAAGATTTTCTCTAAATATTTTAGTGGTGACATATGTTGTCTTGATCGGTTGCCAATGGATACAACCAGAAACTTTCTATGGTCTGGGACTTGTCAGGAACCCAGCCATGACTTTCTTATTGTAGCTGGGTTATCAGGTAGGGACACTACATGTATCAGAAGATATCCCGGCCACAATAAAGAAATGAAGGCTGATTTTCTGACCTTAGAAAGGTCCTGCATTGATGGTCGTAACTTGTGACCACAAGATATGTAGAGAAAATCGTTAAAACTCTGCAAAATGTTTAATTATTTATATTTGCAAAAATGTTTAACTTTTAGTTATCTACTAATTTAAAAATGGTTATGCTTATGGGAATACCCCTTTAAGTTAATACTTTGTAGCGCCACCTTTTGCTGGGATTACAGCTGCAAGACGCTTGGGGTATGTCTCTATCAGTTTTGCACATTGAGAGACTGAAATTCTTGCCCATTCTTCCTTGGAAAACAGCTGGAGCTCAGTGAGGTTGGATGGAGAGCGTTTGTGAACAGCAGTTTTCAGCTCTTTCCACAGATTCTCGATTGGATTCAGGTCTGGACTTTGACTTGGCCATTCTAACACCTGGATACGTTTATTTGTGAACCATTCCATTGTAGATTTTGCTTTATGTTTGGGATCATTGTCTTGTTGGAAGATAAATCTCCGTCCCAGTCTCAGGTCTTTTGCAGACTCCAACAGGTTTTCTTCCAGAATGGTCCTGTATTTGGCTCCATCCATCTTCCCATCAATTTTAACCATCTTCCCTGTCCCTGCTGAAGAAAAGCAGGCCCAAACCATGATGCTGCCACCACCATGTGTGACAGTGGGGATGGTGTGTTCAGGGTGATGAGCTGTGTTGCTTTTACGCCAAACATATCGTTTTGCATTGTGGCCAAAAAGTTGGCTTTTGGTTTCATCTGACCAGAGCACCTTCTTCCACATGTTTGGTGTCTCCCAGGTGGCTTGTGGCAAACTTTAAACGAGACTTTTTATGGATATCTTTGAGAAATGGCTTTCTTCTTGCCACTGTTCCATAAAGGTCAGATTTGTGCAGTGTACGACTGATTGTTGTCCTATGGACAGACTCTCCCACCTCAGCTGTGGATCTCTGCAGTTCATCCAGAGTGATCATGGGCCTCTTGGCTGCATCTCTGATCAGTCTTCTCCTTGTTTGAGATGAAAGTTTAGCGGGACGGCCAGGTCTTGGTAGATTTGCAGTGGTCTGATACTCCTTCCATTTCAATATGATCGCTTGCACAGTGCTCCTTGGGATGTTTAAAGTTTGGGAAATCTTTTTGTATCCAAATCCAACTTTAAACTTCTCCACAACAGTATCACGGACCTGCCTGGTGTGTTCCTTGGTCTTCATGATGCTCTCTGCGCTTTAAACAGAACCCTGAGACTATCACAGAGCAGGTGCATTTATACGGAGACTTGATTGCACACAGGTGGATTATATTTATCATCATCAGTCATTTAGGACAACATTGGATCATTCAGAGATCCTCACTGAACTTCTGGAGTGAGTTTGCTGCATTGAAAGTAAAGGGGCCGAATAATATTGCACGCCCCACTTTTCCTTTTTTTATTTTTTACAAAAGTTTAAAATAACCAATAAATTTCATTCCACTTCACAATTGTGTCTCACTTGTTGTTGATTCTTCACCAAAAAATTTAAATTTTATATCCTTATGTTTGAAGCCTGAAATGTGGCAAAAGGTTGAAAAGTTCAAGGGGGCCAAATACTTTCGCAAGGCATTGTACATTGCACAGAATCTGTTTTAAAGTGTGCAATGTGATTACAGCCTGTAATAATATCACATGTCTACTATAAAATAGATGGAGTGTGATGCAAATAGTGAAGGGTCCCAATAGTGTAATATGCTCAACAGTGGCCCCACACAAAGTATAAAATGCTCCACAGTGGCCTCCACACAGTGTATTATACTCCCCAGAGCCCCACTACAGTATAATGCTCCATAGTGGCCCCCACACAGTTTAATATGCTCCACAGTGGCCTACACATAGTATAATATGCTCCACAGTGACCCTACACAGTATAATATACTCCCCAGAGCCCTCCTGCAATATAATGCTCCACAGTACCCCCAGTATAATATGCTCCACAGTGACTCCCACACAGTATAACATGCTCCACAATGGTCCCACATACTATATACTATTTGTATAGTGCTTTGGATAAAGTTCCTCCTGATTCTACTTATAGTTTCTTTACATGACTTGTTGTTTGGAATGGTTACAAATAGTATAATATTCTCCACAATGGTCCCACATAGTATAATATGCTCCATACAGTAGTCCTGACACAGTATACTAAGTTCCCGACAGTTGTCCCACACAGTATAATATTCTCCCCAGCAGCCCCACACAGTATAATGCTCCACAGTGCCCCCCCCAGTATAATATGCTCCATACCGGTCCATACACAGTATAATATGCTCCCCGGACCCCCCCCCCCCCACAGTATAATGCTCACAGTGGCCCCCACACAGTATAATATGCTTCAGTTAAACCCCATGAGGTTCGTGAGGTTTGGCCCTCTGTTTCTTTAACAGTGCCTTTATTGTACTCTGGGGTCTCCTCAGACACCAAAGTATAAGTAGAGACCCAATGGAGGTTAGCAAATATAACAAACACTTATACTCATATTGCCTCACCGCTCCTGGGCATACTCCCTCTGTCTAGCTCTCACCAGTGTCTTCTTCAGGCCTCTCTGGCCTATGACTAAAGTCATGCCTGTGATTGGGCCTCAGTGGTCGCGTGGGACACTGGCATAATGATGTTATTACACCCCACATGACCACTGAGGCCCAATCACATGCCTCAGAAGTGACCCCTGGGGCGTGTGACATCAGTCGCAGGCCTGCAGAGCTATGAAAGGGACGGTAGGGGCCTTCAGAAGTCCAGGAGAGGTGAGTATACACTACCATTCAAAAGTTTGGGGTCACCCAGACAATTTTGTGTTTTCCATGAAAACTCACGCTTTTATTTATCAAATTAGTTGCAAAATGAATAGAAAATATAGTCAAGACATTGACAAGGTTAGAAATAATGATTTTTATTTGAAATAATAATTTTCTCCTTCAAACTTTGCTTTCGTCAAAGAATGCTCCATTTGCAGCAATTCCAGCATTGCAGACCTTTGGCATTCTAGTGGTTAATTTGCTGAGGTAATCTGGAGACATTTCCCGCCATGCTTCCAGAAGCCCCTCCCACAAGTTGGATTGGCTTGATGGGCACTTTTTACGTCCCATACGGTCAAGCTGCTTCCACAACAGCTCAATGGGGTTGAGATCTGGTGACTGCGCTGGCCACTCCATTACAGCTAGAATATCAGCTGCTGCTTCTTCCCTAAATAGTTGTTGCATAATCTGGAGGTGCTTTGGGTCATTGTCCTGTTGTAGGGTGTAATTGGCACCAATCAAGCGCTGTCCACAGGGTATGGTATGGCGGTGCAAAATGGAGTGATAGCCTTCCTTATTCAAAATCCCTTTTACCTTGTACAAATCTCCCACTTTACCAGCACCAAAGCAACCACAGACCATCACATTACCTCCACCATGCTTGACAGATGGCGTCAGGCACTCTTCCAGCATCTTTTCAGTTGTTCTTCGTCTCAAACACCTCAAACTTCGATTTGTCTGTCCATAACACTTTTTTCCAATCTTCCTCTGTCTGTGTTCTTTTGCCCATATTAATCGTTTCCTTTTATTAGCCAGTCTCAGATATAGCTTTTTCTTGGCCACTCTGCCCTGAAGGCCAGCATCCCTGAGTCGCCTCTTCACTGTAGACGTTGACATTGGCGTTTTGCAGGTACTATTTAATGAAGCTGCCAGTTGAGGACCTGTGAGGCGAGATTTCTCAAAGTAGAGACTCTAATGTACTTGTCTTGTTGCTCAGTTGTGCAGCGCGGCCTCCCACTTCTCTTTCTACTCTGGTTAGAGCCTGTTGGTGCTGTCCTCTGAAGGGAGTAGTACACACCGTTGTAGGAAATCTTCAGTTTCTTGGCAATTTCTCGCATGGAATAGCCTTCATTTCTAAGGACAAGAATAGACTGTCGAGTTTCACATGAAAGTTCTCTTTTTCTGGCCATTTTGAGAGTTTAATCGAACCAACAAATGTAATGCTCCAGATTCTCAACTAGCTCAAAGGAAGTTTTATAGCTTCTCTAACCAGCAAAACTGTTTTCAGCTGTGCTAACATACTTGCACAAGGGTTTTGAAGGGTTTTCTAAACATCCATTAACTTATTACACAGTTAGCAAACACAATGTACCATTAGAACACTGGAGTGATGGTTGCTAGAAATGTGCCTCTATACACCTATGTAGATATTGCATTAAAAACCAGACGTTTGTAGCTAGAATAGTTATTTACCACATTAACAATGTATAGAGTGTATTTCTGATTCATTTAATGTTATCTTCATTGAAATTTCTAAGTGACCCGAAACTTTTAAACTGTAGTGTAAGTGTTTGTTATTTTTACTCACCTCCTATGGGCAGGCTTCTATTGGAATGGCAGCATGTACATATCATATAATGCCAGGCCCCTTTAAAATTAACGGCGCTGTACACAGGTAGCAGAGGTGATCCTGAGCAGTGATAGCGGTTGGGGAAACAGCCTTTCCCTGACTGCTATAAGATGGATGGATAGATGGATGCATAGATAGATAGATAGATAGATAGATAGATAAAAAAAAGAAATATGTAGTAGCACTCTAATATAGCTCAAGGGTATATAAAGAACTGAGATAAAACCTGCATTACTGCTAGTATTAACATATATAAACTAATTTAACTATAAATAATTGTATAAATGTGAGGTTCTTCGTTATACATATTTGATCAAACAGTAAAAAGCCCACCTGCCCCGACAAGGCGACCTCGTTCAGGTAGGACCCTATACTAACACCTCTATTTGACCCAAAATAAGTCTACAATGTGCACACAGGGCAATAACATACCTCTCTTGAAACCAGAACAGGTCTACAGTGCGAACACGGGGCAAATAGGATCCAGAGCATACTCTACTTAAAACAGCCCAGGGGTAAATGGGAAACTGGGAAACATCCTCTGTTCCTTTTAAATAAACCCGTGCTATTGAATGGGAGTGCAAGCCCAATATGCCTCTATTTCACCCATAATATGAATTATTTTGGGTCAAATAGAGGCATTAGTGTAGGGTCCTACCTGAACGAGGTCGCCTTGTCAGGGCAGGTGGGCTTTTTACGGTTTGATCAAATATGTATAACAAAGAACCTCACATTTATATATTTATTTATAGTTACATTAGTTTATATATGTTAATACTAGCAGTAATGCAGGTTTTATCTCAGTTCTTTATATACCCTTGAGCTATATTAGAGTGCTATTACATTTTTCTTTTTTGTCTATAATGTGCCATAGTAGTTTGCACCTATTCACATTGGGAGGTGCTGCCTGAGTTTTCCTTGTTTAGATAGATAGATATATGGATAGATAGATAGATAGATAGATAGATAGATGATAGATAGATAGATAGATAGATAGATAGATAGATAGATAGATATGCTGCAACTCAATGGAGGGACCCGGAGGATGGGAGTAGTGATGACGGTGCTGATGTCACAAGGTAGGCTGAGTACACTCAACCAGCCTCCCAGGCCGGACACTAATGAGGGCGGCCTGCGTGGTACTTGATGATGATAGTGGTGGTAGTAGTTCCCCCAGGGCACTTCCAGTTGGAGAGGGGTCCTCCTTCACCCTGAGCGTTGTTGAGAAGGGCTCTGATGGTAAGTGCAGGAATAACTCAGGAGGCAGTTGTGCAGTTGAACCAAAGTGAACTTTACTCATCGAACTCAGAACACATAACTCGTGCAGCTTCCTGATGGGGGTAATAGTCTCCAGCTATTAGGCTACACCCAGGCTTGGGATGAGGTATGCCCAGACTGTAATAGTGAAGGGGTGCCTTTACTCCACTCCAAATAAGTAATATACTTTACATCTCCTAGTCTTTAGAGACCTGGGGACAAAACACAATGAAGTTCAAGAGGCACAAATACTTGTATGCCAAATGTGTCCCGGAATACAGCTTCTTGAGATGCACAACTCATATCCTCCTTGAAGGCACACTCACAGTCTCTGCAAAATGGACAGTAATATCTTCCCTTTCTCATGGTTGTCTTCTGTGGAAAGTAGGCTTGTGTTTACCTCTCCCTCAGGGTCTGTTGAGAACACGTCAGAGTTCCAGTCTCAGTGCCAGCACACACTACAACAAACTGAGGATCTAACGGTTCTCCGGAGACCTAGGCTCTCCAAGTGCTGCACAGTGGCCAGAGCTGTACCAAACCCTCTAAGTCAGAGAGGTAGCCAACAGTGGAGAAATACCACTGGGGATCACACACTAGGAAACCTACAAATATACTTATAACATATGTACAGCCAGTGGCACAGAAAACAATAAAATAAAATAAAATACAAATACTATAAGCAGTGACCACCAGGAAGCTGCAGATAGAGAGATATTATATAACCAGATAGATTATATGAAATAGATAGATATGAGATGATAGATAGATAGATAGATAGATAGATAGATATACAGTAGATAGATAGATAGATAGATAGATAGATAGATATGAGATAGAAAGATATAAATAATAGATATGAGATAGATAGATAGATAGATAGATAGATAGATAGATAGGAGATAGATAGATAGATAGATAGATAGATAGATAGATAGATATGAAATAGAAAAATATAAATAATAGATATGAGATAGATAGATAGATAGATAGATAGATAGGAGATAGATAGATAGATATGAGATAGATTAGATAGATAGATAGATAGATAGATAGATAGATAGATAGATAGATAGATAATGAGAGAGATAGAGGTCAAATGAGGACAGCAGACACAAAAGTGTGTGCAAACTCTCAGGGTCTGCCTCAGAATCTTAAATAATATCTTCCCAAAAAGGGCTGCACTACAAAAAATAGTGAAAAAAGCCACATCGAAAAAAGTAACCACAACTTTTGGAAGAGAGAGAGCTAGACATAATAATAATAACAATAATAGTCCTTTAATAGTCCCACAATGGGGAAATTCAGTGTGTTACAGCAGCAAAGATAATCAGATACAAATACAAATACAACATGTACAGGAATGTTCCAAGGTGAGAGGCATTACATTAATAGCAGACAGACAGATAGGACGTAGCAGAGGAGGGGGGGGGGGATTTAACAAGCAGAGAGATATTTCAGTTCTCTGTGTGTAATGATCTCCGCTTAGGTCGGTGTTGGTTGTACAGCCTAACCGCGGTGGGGAGGAAAGACTTCCGATAGCGCTCCTTCTCACACCTAGGGTGGAGCAGTCGGTCACTGACAGTACTGCTCAGCGCGATCACAGTCTCATGCATGGGATGGGACTTCTTCTTCTGCATGGAGCTCACCACGGACAGTATCCTTCTGTCACCCACCACCTGCACTGGGTCCAGTGGGCTCCCCAGGACAGAGCTGGCCCTTCTAATCAGCTTGTCAAGTTTATTTCTGTCCCTGGTTGATATACTGCTCCCCCAGCAGGCCACTGCAAAGAAGATGGCTGATGCCACTACCGAGTTGAAGAAAGTCCTAAGAAGTGCCCCCCGGATTCCAAAGGCTCTCAGTTTCCTAAGCAGGTAGAGCCTGCTGTGGCCCTTCCTGTACAGGGCCTCCATATGATCTGCCCAGTCCAGCTTATTATTAAGGAGCAGACCCAGGTACTTATAGGTGTTCACAATCTCGATGCCCGTCCCCAGGATGTCCACTGGTTTTGGAGGGCATCTGCCTTTGCGGAAGTCCACCACCATCTCCTTGGTCTTCCCCGCGTTAATCTTCAGGTTGTTCCGGTGGCACCAGTCCACAAAATCCTGGTTCAGTTCTCTGTACTCCCTGTCATCATCATCTGTGATGAGACCCACTATTGCAGAGTCGTCAGAATACTTCTGTAGGTAGCAGCTGGATGAGTTGCACCTAAAATCTGCAGTGTACAGTGTGAAGAGGAAAGGGGCGAGAACCGTACCCTGAGGTGCCCCCCGTATTACAGATCACAGTACCTGACACACAGTCTCGGGCTCTCACGTATTGAGGTCGATTTGTGAGGTAGTCTAGGATCCAGTTGGAGAGGTGGTGGTCCACTCCAACAAGGCCCAGCTTGTCCCTCAATAACCTGGGCTGTATGGTGTTAAAAGCACTGGAGAAGTCAAAGAACATTATTCTCACTGTGTTCCCTGGTTTCTCCAGGTGAGACAGAGCCCTGTGCAGAAGATGGATGATGGCATCATCTACCCCAATGCCCGGCCGATAAGCAAACTGGAGGGGGTCCATAGCGGGGCTCACTAGAGGGCGGAGATGTGTGAGAACCAATCTCTCCAAGATCTTCATCAGGTGCAATAGATAGATAGATAGATAGATATGAGATAGATAGATAGATAGATATGAGATAGATAGATATATAGATAGATAATAGAGAGATAGATAATAGATAGGTATGAGAAAGAGATGAGAAATAGATAGATGAGAGATAGATAATAGCTAGGTATGAGATAGATAGATATGAGATAGATAGATAGATAGATAGATAGATAGATAGATAGATAGATAGATTCACTGTATCCACCTTGTCTTGTGGTCATTCTTAGAATTTCTAAGTGATAATACCTGTTTTCTTCCAGGCTGGAGCCACCTGGTCAACACTTTGTTTATAACTTAATCCTTTTAAGCTAAATAGCATCCCCACTAAGCGGCAGCAGAGCTGTGTACATGGTGCGGAGTGCCCGCTGGTGTCCCTCTGAACAGAGCACCAGGTGTTACCAAACACTGAAATGGCACTGGGGATTAGTGGGGGACATGCATTAATAACCAGCATGACCTCAGCCACCTGTCAGCGAGGAACTCAATGCAATACCTGGAGGCTTCTCTAAAAAACAGCATCAAACACAAGACATTTTATTCTGTAAAATCACAATATGGGCACCGCACATGTGGCACACAAAGAAAACAGCAAGATTCTGGGCTAGGATTACATACTGGCAAAATGTTTGAGGATGTTAAAGGGATTCTCCGACGTGGTAGCAAAATTTTCTTACCTTCATTCAGATCTAGATTCTCAGTCATTTGGGCATGGTTTTAATACTGCCAGTAATAGTAATTCCCTTCTGTAAGCCAAAAATGTGCCTCAAATACTTGCAATGACTTTTCGCCCACTTCTCATGATTAACCCCTTAAGCACAATGTGTGGAACCAATTTTAGGATCATGGTAAGTAGCGTTATTTTTTTTAGGTGACAGTGTGTGATTCTATTATTTTTAGGAGGCACAGGTTACAGTATTATATTCAAAGGCACAGTATGTAGCAGTATTCAGAGCTAGTACAGAGGGTGAAGATTCATATATCTGGAGAGCAAACTGCATAGTCAAGACACAGCTGGAAGTAGTCTTCAAGGTGGTCTGGACTAAAAGGAGAAGATAAGGAAAGATAACCAAATTAGTGGCATGCAGTATTATATGGCATTATTATATCCATGGCAGTATTTAGAGCTGGTACAAAGGGTGAAGATTCAAAATATATCTGGAATGCAAACTGCATAGTCAAAACGTAACTGGAAGAAGTTTTCATCATGGTCTGGGCTGAACGGAGAAAATAAGGAAAGAGAACAACCAATTAGTAGCAGGCAACATTATATAGAAGTATTATATTCAGGGGCACAGTGTGTGGCATTTGATATTCAGGACCATTGTGTGTGGCAGTATTATATTCAGGGGTATGTTTTGTCATAGCATTATATTCAGAAGCGCAATATGTGGCAGTACTCTATTCAGGAGTATATTGTGCGGCAGTATTATATTCATAGGCACAGTATGTGGCACTAGTTCTGATCTATTACAGAGGGTGAGAATTCAGAGACATCTGGCTAGCAAACTGCATTGTGAAGATGTACAGTAGCTGGAAGAAGTCATCATGGTGGTCTGGGCTGAAAGGAAAAGAAAAGGAAACAGGACTCCAATCAGAGAAGATGTCACGTGCAAGTTACTGAACTTAATATTTATTCTTCCACTAGTCTGCATTGAGTATTGGTTACCAACATTTCTGCTCTCGGAAAATGAAAGGTTCAGGATAAAAACACAAGATATAGAAAAACAGGAAAGAATATAACTTATATAGGCATTACAGTGAGACATATTGGGCGAGATTTATCATAAATTTTACACCAGTTTATTGCATAAAATGTATGACAAAAGTCACATTTTTTGGCACTGGCCATGTTTGTACCAAAAATTGCACCATTTCACTCTTTCTCTTACAGTTTTAAGAAATGGCCATGTTTTATCTAATGTGGCTTAAGCCATTTTTTACCTAGCTTATGTAGATTTCAACTTCTGTCACACAAAGCACCTGATTTGAATAATTTTGGCGCATCTGACACCAGCGGAGAGTAGATTAAGACTGCCACAACAAACATCAGCCTTACTAGACTTCCCCCCAGTGAGTACTAACTGCAGATATGATTTCAAGTTTCTAGAAATGTAACAATGGAAATTTTTAAAATTCAAAAATTTTCCAATCACCTTGATCTGCCAGTTGGATTTCTTACAATTTTTACTGCTCTGCCCAAAACCTTTTGGGCATTTCAGCAGGCATACGGGAAGGCGAGTCGAATCTCCCAGGCTTTTGTGGATAGCGGCTCAATAGTCACAGGATTTACACATTTTCACCACAGTATGCAGTTATGGCTACGGAAATATTTCGGCAGATTGGAGATCGGTAATGTTTTCAAACTTTTGCAGTGTCATGACTTCATTAGCATTCATGATAACTAATTAAGCATGGCTGACATCTGCGGAGCACAGCAGCCATTATGTCTATGGGGTCTAGTGACTTCTGGCAAGCAGATTCTCCCCTTCCCTTTGCCAGCCAATATAAGATCAGAGAGAGATTTTTTGCTTTGCTCTCCACAACTTCTCATATCAGATTCCATGACTCAGCACAGGTCACTTTAATAATAAATGTCCTTGTGTGTTTTCTTGTATAGCGAAATCCCATTGTTTAATCTGAATACCCTTTACGATCGCTGCTTTGGGGCTAAATCAGGATTGTATTTGGTCATAACTAAGGAGAATCTTGGCTGGCACAGGGGAAACTGGCAGCAGTTATGCTTAAAGCAATTTATGCTCTGTGTAGTTTCTGGGGTAGAACATATTTTCCAGGCTCCGGCTGAGACAGTGGGCATTAATTGAATAATTTTTAATTCCCCTCCAAGGACCATCTGCTGAAGTCTAATCAATGTAGCGTAAGATCAGTGTGCTCACAGCGCCATCTAGGTGTCACAGTGGGAAGTTCTATTCCTGCAACGTAAGAACCCAAATTATGATGTGACATTTACAGTAAAATTACACATGTAATAAAAAAAATCAGATAGATATGATATAAATATGTGATCGATATGATAGATACATAGGTAGATAGATAGATACATAGGTAGGATATAGATAGATAGATAGATAGATAGATAGATAGAGCTGGAGGGGGACATTAAATTGTGGGTGTACTTGGAGGGGAGCATTATGCTGTGGAGGCAGATGGACTGGACATTATGCTGTGAGGGCAACTGGAGGGGACATTATAATATGGGGATATACCATGTTAGGTATTATATACTGTTATATAACAAAATAACAAAAATAAATGAATGGGCGGGGTCAAAGCAGAAGTGGGTGGGGCTAAAATTGCTGGGCCCAAGGCACATTAGGCACTCTTTATGTCCTTTGAAAGTTGGGAGGTCACTGAGCTATTGAGAGGCATTATATTGTATGGGGCCACTAGGGGGCATTATACTATGTGGGGGCCATTGAGGGGGCAATTAAAATGTATGCATCCAAATGATTATTAATAATAATAGTATTTATTATTGCTCATTAATACACACACACACATACACACGTGGACAAAATTGTTGGTACCCCTCGTTTAATGAAAGAAAAACCCACAATGGTCACAGAAATAACTTGAATCTGACAAAACTAGAATTTGCCAAACTACATGTTGACAAGCCACAAAGCTTCTGGGAGAATGTCCTATGGACAGATGAGACAAAAATCGAAATTTTTGGCAAGACACATCAGCTCTATGTTCACAGACGGAAAAATGAAGCATATCCTGAAAAGAACACTGTCCCTACTGTGAAACATGGAGGAAGCTCTGTTATGTTCTGGGGCTGCTTTGCTGCATCTGGCACAGGGTGTCTTGAATCTGTGCAGGGTACAATGAAATCTCAAGACTATCAAGGGATTCTAGAGAGAAATGTGCTGCCCAGTGTCCGAAAGCTTGGTCTCAGTCGCAGGTCATGGGTCTTGCAACAGGATAATGACCCAAAACACACAGCTAAAAACACCCAAGAATGGCTAAGAGGAAAACATTGGACTATTCTGAAGTGGCCTTCTATGAGCCCTGACCTAAATCCTATTGAGCATCTTTAGAAGGAGCTGAAACATGCCGTCTGGAAAAGGCACCCTTCACACCCGAGACAACTGGAGCAGTTTGCTCATGAGGAGTGGCCAAAATACCTGCTGAGAGGTGCAGAAGTCCCATTGACAGTTACAGGAATCGTCTGATTGCAGGGATTGCCTCAAAAGGTTGTGCAACAAAATATTAAGTTAAGGGAACCATCATTTCTGTCCAGGCCTGTTTCATGAGTTTTCTTTTTTTAAAAATTCTGTTGAAGCCTGGTTGGAAAGCAATGTCTGACTTTCATTTGTTCATTTTCATAGAATTTTTATATATTATTACTTTTGTCAGATTCAAGTTATTTCTGTGACCAGTGTTGGTTTTTCTTTCATTAAAACGAGGGGTACAAACAATTTTGTCCACGTGTGTACAGTATATATATACTGTATATATATATATATATTTGCACTCCTGTGACTACAAAGCACACAGGTTTAATTTTCAAAAAGGAGATATCACTCCTGTTTTATTCACCACCACCAGCGTTTCAGCTTGTAACTTAGATTTCCTCTTGTACCCAGCTCGAGGATGTTGTAGTAAGGCTTTGTTCACATCTGTGTCGAAGTCTCCGTATGTCTCCTGCACAGAGGACATTTCTCTCCACCAGTTTTAGTATAAAACCTGCGGAAACCCGCTGAACACTAGACATTATAGTCTATGGCGTCCGTGGGTGTCCACAGATAACCTCTGTTTTAGCGGCAGGGCTAGTGTGAACCTAGCCTTACTTAGACATATATAGTAGATGATCTGAAAAGTGATTTTACTTAGAAGGAGGTAACAAGTATGATGACCACGGATAAGTCTAGTCCATGGCCATCAGCTAGATAGGTCTTTACAGAAAGTCTCTCAATGGGGGCACAATTCTTGGTGGTTACACATATTTGGAGAGGCACACAGTTTTAAGCACAGAACACAGTCCTTGTACATAGCACAGTCCCTAAAAAGAATGGGCTCCTCCAGTGTCTGGATGGTGGACAAGGAACCGTGGGAGCTGCTCATGTTTGGCAGTGGATCAATTGATTTTCTCTATTGGTGGTCTGTCTGGGCCTCTGGGGCCCGGTCACCATGTGTGTGCCCTCATGTACCAACTGCTCTGAACACCTCCTAACAGGTAGGTCAGAACAGCCTAGATGGTGGGAAATTTTTGTTTTGCTTCTCTCTGTCCAATGATGCCCCCTCTCAAAGTCTGTTAACTGGGAAAAATGTCTTTGTCATAAAGGCATGTCTAGCAATCAACGATTTCTCACCAAGAGGTACTCTACCCAAAAGTAGCCTCGGAGAGCCTTTTTATAGGACAGCAGGGGAAGTACTTTTATGCCCTCTGGTGGTAAGACCCAGTGTTTGATCAGACCATACCTGTAATTATTAACATATCTGCCGGAGACATCACCGCAGGACGAAGCAATCTGACTTTTCTAACCAGGTGCTGTATTTTTTTTGGCAATGAGTATATATATGTCAAAAACTAACATGAGCAATATAACTATAGTATTGTGCCCAACCGTAACCCATAGTAACAGTCGGGGGGAGGTGGACAACAACAGCGATCAACAGATTAAAATCAGCTTCACAAAGGGGCTTGGACTATTGCCCAATGGATAGGCATTTCATTCTGTACTATGTGATACCCACTGCCTACAGATAGACAGGAATGTATAATTTTCCATGAAAATCTGAAAATGGATAACAAGTGCACAAATAAATGAGGATCAGCCAAAACTTGACAATCTTATCTGTGAACAACTTTAATTGGGTATAAAGCAGAAGTCAAAAGAAAGCTCTCGGAGCACAAGAGCAATATATGTGAGCCGAACATTGAAGAAAATGTTAGAACGTTCTATAAATCACAATCAACGTCGCTATTATCAAGGATAAAGAGTTATTGACCCGCGTTTTGTAGCATTGACTCAGAGCCAATTGCAAAGAAATAAAGAAAAGCGATCACAGTTAATAGGTCTCAGCTAAATAGTAAATGTGGCCTTCAAGGCTTCAGATGCGCTTTTAGTGAAGTTCTCCAGGAATTCTGGGTTGGGTATTTATGATCAATGTTCCTCCCGACCACAATCCTGACAACAAAGACATTCAGCTCGGAAGACGTCATGATAGAGAATTGTTTTGGACTCATGTCATAGTCAGAGGAGAACTCTTCATCTTCAAGATGGTTGGTGGACACTAGCCTATCTTCCGTCCTCATATCCATTGTAAGGCATTGCATGCTTTTCAGTCATGACTCAAGCTTATTCTTTTGTTGGACTCCTTGGAAAGCTGGCAAATTTCCCACGCCTGAGTGGCTTTCTTCGTGATGTGGGCACAGTACGTGTCACATTACAAAAAGGGACAAGGCCGCCACATTTTCATGCTCATGTCACAAAAGGGGTTGTCAAAATGGTCGTGGTTTCACAAGAAGGAGCATGGCTGCCCCCTGACACCCTGTTCCTCCTGGTCAACTGCTTGCAAATGTTGTCAAATATTGGTAAGAGTCATAGTGGTGGGACCTCATAACTGCAGAACAAGGATTTTCTATGCATTAAATAGTCCCATCACTCTAGTTAGACACAAAGATCTTCCCGTTCTTTCATCTCGGATCAGACTACATAGATTCGTTTGTAGTCTGTAACCATGGATACAGTTATGTTAAAGTTATTTTTCAGGTCTTATTTTGATGTATATCCCTATTGATATACTTGAGGCTTTCTTTGAGTGTTTTTACCCCAGATAGATAGCCATATCAATAACCATGGATACACCTGAATCTGCAGAGTAGCTATATCTACAAAACGGTAGATTTTTAGTCAAGATTTTTAGTCAAAATTGCTTCACATTTTGTATTTTAAAATTCATTTGAGCAATAAGAAATGGCCGCAAAAATGTACATACCCTTTCAAGTGTAAAAAGGACAATTCAATATGAAAGAAACTTAAAATTGGTTTGTATTATATTCATATTTACTTTCCATCAACATCCAAAGGCGTAATAGACAAGAGTGTAGAAAATACAATTTTTCAAAAATGAAAGATTTAAAAAAAAAAATTTTAAATAAGGAAACATAAAATGTGCCAAAACATATGCACAAAGTGCTCAAAATACTGCATTTTGGATACAGCGATTATAGGCGTCTCTGAAAATACATCAGTCATTCCACAGAAAATAAATACCAGATAATTGCGCGGAGTACAGAAGGTCACCGCTCCACTAGAAAAAGAAGTATTGTTATTTTCCAATTTAGACTTCATACTCTTCACCAACACACAGATGTGTTTTATATTGGAAGGAAGAAATAGCCGGGCGCCGCGTTCTCCCTTTTTCCTTGTGAGGGAACTTTTTAATGATTGACATTTTCTGCTTTCATGACTGTAAAGCTCAGTACAATACAATATTTGTGGTTAGGGCATCACAATCACTACCAGCAACTACTTTAATCAAAGTTCCTGCAAGAGCTCATCCATCCCCCCGACAGATACTGAGGATTCTGCTGGGAAGGTTTTACTATATCCATATCTTTGAAACTGAATTCATTCTCCTCTGGTTGTTCTGTGAAAATGATTTTTTCAGATTTTTCCACAATATTGGGCAATGAGATACCTATAAAATGGATCAAACCCTTGTCTAAACCAACCCCACCAACCCCTTTATATGTGTTCTACAGCTCTTCTTACCACCTTCCAACACTGAGCTTCTGTTCTTCGACCCAGAGATGCCATCAAAAATGTCGAACCCCATATAGTTGAATGGTTTTGGTCCTTTGAGAGTCATCTCTGAGACAGAGATAGCTTAGAGTCAACCAACCACCATATAATGCTCGAAGAAATGATGAAGAACCAGAAAATTATCACCAGTATCACAGGGGACTATTTAGACCACATCTCCATCGCTTGTGTCTTTCCATCCTGTTGTTTATACTCCAGCGTAATTGTCCTGTCTTTTTCTGCATCTGCAAATAAATTATCATCAACTTCTCTAATATTGATGGCCTATCTTTAGTAGAGGTGGGTGAATTGGTTTCGACCCAAATATTCCAAACTGTTCAGTTTTTTTACGAAACCGAACAAATGGAGATTCGTATCAGACTAACTAAAATAGCCAATGCATTATACTCATGGTGGAGTCCCATAGGAGGTGAAAAAAATAAAAAAAAGCATTCCTACTCACCTTCTGTTACCTCTTTGGGTCATCATGTATCTTCCGGCACTCTCCGGGTGACGTCCAGCGCTCTTCTGTGACGTCATCGGCCCAGGCTCAGTGTTGAGGCCTGTGATTGGGACTCAATGGTAACTTGGGCATACTGAGTGTCATGGCATCATAACGCTCGAAGAGGCCGATGTGACCGCTGGTGGGCCAATCACAGGCCTCAGCTATGACCCCCAGGCTGAGGGCGTCACAGAAGAGCACCGGACGTCACCCAGGAGAGAATCGGACACTGCAAGGAGGCTCAAAGAGGTAACAGAAGGTGAGTATGAATGCTTATTTTATTTTTTACACCTCCCCTGGGCCTCCACCTATTATACTTTGGTGTCTGAAGAGACCCAGAAGTATAATAATGTCACTTTTCAGTTTTGACATAACTTCAGTTGTGTTTGTCTTAGAGAGCAAGAAATTGGATAGATAGGTTCCTTGGAACGCTGACAGTGTTATACACTATGTTTTATAGATAGGTTACTAGAAGCCCTGACAGTGTCATACACTATGTTTTATAGATAGGTTACTAGAAGCCCTGACAGTGTTATACACTATGTTTTATAGATAGGTTCCTAGGAGCCCTGACAGTGTTATACACTATGTTTTATAGATAGGTTCCTAGGAGCCCTGACTGTTCTACACTATGTTTTATAGATAGGTTCCTAGGAGCCCTGACAGTGTTCTACACTATGTTTTATAGATAGGTTCCTAGGAGCCCTGACAGTGTTATACACTATGTTTTATAGATAGGTTCCTAGGAGCCCTGACAGTGTTCTACACTATGTTTTATAGATAGGTTCCTAGGAGCCCTGACAGTGTTCTACACTATGTTTTATAGATAGGTTCCTAGGAGCCCTGACAGTGTTCTATACTATGTTTTATAGATAGGTTCCTAGGAGCCCTGACAGTGTCATACACTATGTTTTATAGATAGGTTCCTAGAAGCCCTGACTGTGTCATACACTATGTTTTATAGATAGGTTCCTAGGAGCCCTGACAGTGTTCTACACTATGTTTTATAGTTAGGTTCCTAGGAGCCCTGAGAGTGTTATACACTATGTTTTATAGATAGGTTCCTAGGAGCCCTGACAGTGTTATACACTATGTTTTATAGATAGGTTCCTAGGAGCCCTGACAGTGTCATACACTATGTTTTATAGTTAGGTTCCTAGGAGCCCTGAGAGTGTTATACACTATGTTTTATAGATAGGTTCCTAGGAGCCCTGACAGTGTTATACACTATGATTCAAGCCAATTTAAAGTGTGGGACATACCGAACTTGTTTGACCTGAAACAAATCAAAGGCCTAAACCACCGAACCTGAAAAAAATCTTGAGAGGTTCCCCAATCCCTAATCTTTAGCATAACAAAGTGTATCTAGTGCTCCTGAGTGATGAACATCATAGTAGGTAGTGTAAAACTGTTCTGGAACTAAGGCATATGAGCTAGTGCTCCTGAATGCTAGAGAACATAATGGCATGATGCAGTACATACATCTTCTGGAGCTGAGGTACAGGGTGCAGTGTTTCTGAATATGGGAGTTCATTATAGCAGGTAGTGTCTAACCCTTCTGGAGCTGCGCCCCGGAAAAAATAACATTTAGAAAGAGAACTCATAGAGAGGAAAATGCTGAAAAACACATCCTACAGGTGACATTGTGGTTGTAAATGCTGATGTTACTCTAGTACACACATGATGGCTTGTTCTGTAAATTCACCTAGAATGATGAGGACACATTAAAATGTATCTGCTTAACGAGGCAATGATGAGATTTTTTTTTATTGTGTGCACAAAATTCTCATTTACTTGCAATTTTGTGACTGGGACAGAAAGGGATTATGACAAATTATCTGTGTAAGCGATAGAATGATGTGGACCAAGATGAAAGGTGCTGACTCAGCTCTTCAGCTTCTGCTTATGTATTCATATATTTTCACTGTTATGTAGATAAACTCCCAGGATAATGATGGCAAATATTATCATATGTAGTTAACGTCAAATCACTCCCAGACAGAAACAAATAGAACAATGCAAAAGTTAAAGGGCCAGAATTGTCTCTTTTCTAATAAACTGATATTAAAGGGAAATACAAAAATAAGTTCAAGCAGAAACTTAGAATTGTAGAAAGCAGAGAATTAGACATTGCACATTCTGAGCCAAAATACTGGTGTACATGCTTTGTACCATGGGGCATGGTTTAGAAGAAAGAGTAGTTGAAGCATGCCTCAAGATGCAACAAAATTGTGCCCAAATTTTGGCAAAAAATTCTCATATAGAGAAAGCTTAGATTAGGTAGTGTAAAGATTCACCAATTTTTTTAGTTTTTGCTGTAAACTGAGCATAAAACTCTATACAGTTTTTGCAAAAAACACAAAATATCACAAACTGCCATGATCACCAAAAGTGAAAAAGTGGTTGAGTCTTATTGGGATGGGTATGGACCACATCTCCTAGACAGATTAGTAGTCAGAAAATGGCACAAAGTTTGCTCATAGCAAGAGTAGATACACAAACGTGTGCATGTACGGGCCGGTGGGAAAACAGCACAGACGGCACATGGATGATGTCCATGTGCTGTCTGTGACCTCCATGGACCCATACGTTTTATTAATGAGCCGGGGGGCAGAAAACGGACAGGAACAGGACTTGTCCTGAGTTTTGCCCCCCACATGGACCCAAAAAGAATGGGTCAGTGTGCTAGCCATTAAAAACATGGGGGCTTAAAGGGGTATTCCCATGAACATATCCATTTTTAAATTTGTAGATAATTAAAAGTTAAACATTTTTGGAAATATAAGTGATTAAAAATTTTGCAGCTTGTGGTCACAAGTTGTTGTCTTGATAGGTTGCCAGTGGATACGGCCATGAATGCAAGAACTTTCTAAGGTCAGAAAATCAGCCATGATTTGCCTTATTGTAGCCGGGATATCTTCTGATCCATGTAATGTCCCTGCCTGATAAACTAGCTACAATAAGAAAATCATGGCTGAGTTCCTGACAAGTTCCAGACCATAGAAAGTTTCTGCATACGTGGTCATATCCATTGGCAACCGATCAAGACAACAGACTGTCACCACTAAGATGGTTAGAGAAAATCTTTAAAACTCTGCAGAATTTTTAGCTACTTATAGTTACAAAAACCTTTAACTTTGCATTATCTACAATATAAATATGATTATGTTCATGGGAATACCCCTTTAAGAAAAGTCCAAGATGTACCAAATTTACTGAGAGAAGTGTGCCATTTAATATATTGGGTGCAATTCAATCCAACAAGGATTTTTTTGGATATGTAAAGCAATTCTTAATAAATCTGCCCCCAAATATTAGACAGAATTACCAAATCTTCCCCAATGTCTTTAACCCCTGGTTAAACATCAGCCAAATTGTCGGACCTTATAAGACCCGCCATATTCCCCTATTGAATTATTTTAGCATGAACTCCACCCATTTGTGGTCCAGTTTATGGGACAGTCCCGCAGAGATCAGGACTGTTGGCAACTCTTCTATTATGAGCCCATTGTGAGTGTTCCTGGTCGTGGTAAAGCTTTTGTCAATACGTTGTTTTGCCACCTTTCACAGCAAATATTCTTTAGACAATGACCCCCTTTGTGTCATTCGCGTGCATAGTTCATCAGCCAAATAAATCACCATGATAAATGACTCTATTACAATGACTACCATTCACTGCTGCTATTTCTGTTCTAATGCTTGCTTAAAAGTCAACGGGTTTAACATTTAATCCATCAGCAGAGATGGTGGCGGTTGTAATTCTGCGCTCAGGGTGGTTTACTACATACACTTCTCAGACATTAGCTGCTGACAACCTGTGCAAACAGTGATCTTGCAATCGTATATATGGTTTCCAGTGTATCCAGAATCACAACAACACGAGATACATTCATTAGTCTGCGAGTAAACAAAAAGCTCCATGACTGGGGTGTCTATGGGGACCGATAGTAAATGAGTGCTCCAGGACTATCATGGGTCAATACATGCTAAAGTCATTTATAACATGTGTAAAAAATCAATAACTTGATATTAGGAATGGCGTCAATGAACGGTTACCTGAAGCAGTCTTTAAGGGACATAACAATTCATATAATATACCCATATGGTCCAGTATAACAGGAGACAGAGAGTAACAACATTAACAAAGAGAGAACCAGTCCCAAAGAAAGTCCCACTCCCAATCAGAGTGCTGCCTCACTGTCCAATCCTGAGCTGAGTTGGGGTAGTTAAACCTTGCATTGAGACTTATCACCTGCCTGTGATTACCTCTGTATTCTGGCTCTGTGTTCTCAGTGCTTATATTGTTTTCTGATGATTCTCTGGTTACTCTCCTGGTTATCCAATCTCATAATGATTTGGCTGTATCCGTTACCTACCAGACTTGACCCTGGCTTGGACTTTTGTATTCCTCTGCTGTTGTTTTGGATATTTCCGTATTCTCCTGATTTTTGGCCTGGTTAGGTTCTTAGTTTGAAAGAGCCCCAGTTTCCTGCCACCTTGTCCTAGAGTTGCAACCTGGGTCCCGAATGCAGCCAAGTCCATCCTGCCTTGCAGAAAGCTTTGGTAAATACCTGGGGAAAACCTTATACTCTGTGAACCAGGTCAGTGTTAGATTATAGGTAGCTTGTCATATTCGCTGTCTTTTGTCCTGCCAGGTAGCTACTGCCTATTAGGAAATTGCTTAAACAGCAATTCCATAACAAAAGGTCGGAAACAAGTGTTATGGAGGTGAGTCCTCCAATGTTTCTGAATTTTAACAGTAATAACAGTATTTTAATGAATTGATCATTTGTCCTTGTCAAAGTAAGGGACTGTTCATGGGGCTGGCGATCCCTGGGGCTCTGAAAAGCAAGCAAAGTAGGGTCTCCTTCACCTTACTTTACAGACAGTTTTTATAATATCAACCTACATAACATCAGTATTAGAGATGGGCGAACCCCCAAGATTCGTTTCATTTTGAGTTCAGGTGGCTCGGGTGCCTGACCCATTTCTGGCCGAAAAAGTTCGGCTAGAACCAGAAGTAAAGTTGTTATACTCTGGGATCTCTTCAGACCCCAGAGTATAATAGGTGGAGGACCAGGGGAGGTCTAGAAAATAAAAAAAATATATACTCTCCTTTTCTAAGCCCTTTTGGGCATCCTCGTGGCGTCCGGTGCTCTCTCTTGGTCTCCCTGGCGACGTCATGCATCCAGGTTCACCTTTGAAGCCTGTGATTGGGCCTCAGTGGTGACATGGACACGCTGAGCATCATGACATCATGATGCTCAGCATGCCCATGTGACCGCTGTGGCCCAATCACAGGCCTCAGTGGTGACCCTGGGTCCATGATGTCACCAAAAGAGCACTGGACCAGGAGATTTTTTTCACTTTCCCTGGGCCTCCACCTCTGGGGTCTGAAGAATTTGGGATATTCAGGACAAACACAGCTTGTGCTAAAACAGTTCAGCCATCTCTAATCAGTATATAATATATAATAATAATACTGCCATATATAGTCTACATAATGCCACCATATAGTGGGCAAATAATGTGCAGCATTAAAATACTGTTTTCTTAAAAAACCCATGTAAACCAGCCATATACTTCCCCCATAATACCACAATGCAACAACTTAATGATACCGCCACACATTGCAAAAATTTGTCTTAAATTGTTTCTGAAGTGCCTTTCCTTCAAGGCCCCCAGTAAACCAAGGCCCTTTGCACCTGTACAATTGCACAGTTTATTTATAAAGGACGTCTTAGTCTCTAGAAGTCAATCTGCAGTCGGTGCACTCATTCCTCCGGCTGACTTTCCTGCAGGGATATCTGGATTTACACTATCTTCCATAATGTATTCTGAATAAATGTCAGCACGATCCTGGATTAATAAGCGGACTATTTAAGAGATGTTAGTGGGCATGAAAATACCCATCACAACATGGATTTAAAGAAATTCAAATTTTATTTTTTATTAAAGAAACCTATTTAATGGGCCATCGAGAACCAGAGGAAACTTGAAAGTGCTGTTTGAAAGAGCGGCTCGATAACCAATTTTCTTCAAAAAGTTGTAAAATATTTATAGTTCCTAAATTCCGGAAAAATGATCACAGTGTGAATCTGTTGCCGGGTGCCGCAGCCCAAAACATTACTTTTCTTTTATATTATTTCTTTAAATCTACAGCGGCAGAACTGACACTAGCAGGGCCATTCTTCTCTGTACCTTTTACAACCCACCAAGGGGGCTGAAGTAATGTCTTTTTTGTGTTTGTTTTTCATAAAGTTCAATAAAACTTACAGCGCAAATAAAATCAACAATAAGAACTTTCATCTGCTCGACTTCAAGAAGAGATGTATTACTCGGCTCCACCACAAAGAGAATAGGGTAAATGGAATGTATTGTATGAAGGTTCTTCTACAATTTCCATAGAAGTTACGGAAAATTAGCAACAACAGAGATAAACGGCCAAATCACAGTTTGCCAGATTTTTTTTTATTTTGGGTATTTTTGGGGACGGGGACGGGAGTTGTACCTACAGGGAGTTTTATTCTTCTCCTCTAGCCTTGATCTCTTCCCAGTTTTGCAAAAAACACAGGATATGAAGTCCACCGTATGGTGCCTCAATGTCCATTAAAGGCAACATAAGATTCATAAGATAACCTCCAAGTACATTATGGGCCCACATCAGGCTATAGGCACCTTCTTACAGTCTTATATGAAACCCAAATTTGTTACATCTGAAGGAAACACCTAAAGAACCTGGTGAACTTGGTAAACATACTGTATATGGAGAGGTGGCCTTACTTTTGAAAAGCCACATGGTTATACTAACAGGTCAGTGGAGAGACAATGATGCCCCTAGGGTGTAGAAGAGTCAAAATGCATGCAACATAGCTGTAGTAATGGACAGGCATTGTGCTAATAGCAATGTGGAGATTCCAGGGCCATGAAGAAGACATGGATGGGCAAAATCAAGGTGAAACAAGCAATGCCAGGTGATCCAAGTTAGGAATATACAGTCATGGCCAAAAGTTTTGAGAATGACACAAATATTATATTTTCACATGATCTGCTGTCCTCTGGTTTTTATGTGTGTTTGTCAGATGTTTTTATCACATACAGAAATATAATTGCATTCATATTATGAGTAACAGAAGCTTATATTGACAGTTAGAATGAGTTAATGCAGCAAGTCAATATTTGCAGTGTTGACCCTTCTTCTTCAGGACCTCTGCAGTTCTCCCTGGCATGCTCTCAATCAACTTCTGGACCAAATCCTGACTGATAGCAGTCCATTCTTGCAGAATCAATGCTTTCATTTTGTCTGAATTTGTTGGTTTTTGTTTGTCCACCCGTCTCTTGATGATTGACCACAAGTTCTCAATGGGATTAAGATCTGGGGAGTTTCCAGGCCATGGACCCAAAATCTCTATGTTTTGTTCCCTGAGCCATTTAGTTATCACCTTTGCTTTATGGCAAGGTGCTCCATCATGCTGGAAAAGGCATTGTTGAGCGCCAAACTGATCTTGGACGGTTGGGAGAAGTTGCTCTTGGAGGACATTCTGGTACCATTCTTTATTCATGGCTGTGTTTTTAGGCAAGACTGTGAGAGAGCCGATTCCCTTGGCTGAGAAGCAACCCCACACATGAATGGTTTCAGGATGCTTTACAGTTGGCATGAGACAAGACTGGTGGTAGCGCTCACCTCTTCTTCTCCGAATAAGCTGTTTTCCAGATGTTCCAAACAATCGAAAAGGGGATTCATCAGAGAAAATGACTTTACCCCAGTCCTCAGCAGTCCACTCCCTGTACCTTTTGCAGAATATCAGTCTGTCCCTGATGTTTTTTCTGGAGAGAAGTGGCTTCTTTGCTGCCCTCCTTGAGACCAGGCCTTGCTCCAAGAGTCTCCGCCTCACAGTGCGTGCAGATGCACTCACACCTGCCTGCTGCCATTCCTCAGCAAGCTCTGCACTGCTGGTAGCCCGATCCCGCAGCTGAAACACTTTTAAGAGACGGTCCTGCCGCTTGCTGGTCTTTCTTGGGCGCCCTGGAGCCTTTTTGGCACCAATGGAACCTCTCTCCTTGAAGTTCTTGATGATGCAATAGATTGTTGACTGAGGTGCAATCTTTCTAGCTGCAATACTCTTCCCAGTTAGGCCATTTTTGTGCAGTGCAATGATGACTGCACGTGTTTCTTTAGAGATAACCATGATTAACAGAAGAGAAACAATGATGGCAAGCACCAGCCTCCTTTTAAAGTGTCCAGTGGTGTCATTCTTACTTAATCATGACAGATTGATCTCCAGCCCTGTCCTCATCAACACCCACACCTGTGTTAATGGAGCAATCACTGAAACGATGTTAGGTGGTCCTTTTAAGGCAGGGCTGCAATGATGTTGAAATGTGTTTTGGGGGATAAAGTTCATTTTCTAGGCAAATATTGACTTTGCAAGTAATTGCTGTTAAGCTGATCACTCTTTATAACATTCTGGAGTATATGCAAATTGCCATTAGAAAAACTGAAGCAGTAGACTTTGTAAAAATTAATATTTGTATCATTCCCAAAATTTTTGGCCATGACTGTAGAGACAAGAAGAAATAACTAGTTATGGGAACAAGTGGAAAAAGGACTACAATGAAAGCAGAACACCAAGAATGGGAACTTAAAGTTAAGAAATGGGCTGGTGTAATACAGTCCAGTTCTTACAGAAGAGGACACCTAAACTAGAATGGTGGCTACAAAGAAAGAAGATTTGGCCTGGACTGGAAGAGTCAAAATGTATGCAACATGGTAGTAGTAATGGACAAGCATTATGGTAATAGCGAAGTGCAAGCACCAGGATCATAGATGGGGAAGAAGACATGGACGGGCAATGGATGGGCAAAACCAAGGTAGGACACACAAGGCTAAATCATCCAAGTTAGTAACATGGTGGCAAAAAGTAAGAATTAATGACGGGGAGCAAGTGGAATAGAATCGAAATGAGAGTGGAACACCATGAATGGGAACTGGAAGACAAGAATTGGGCTTCCATAATACAGTCCAATTCTTTCAGAAGAGGGCACCCAAACTGGCATGGTGACAACTGGGAAGCACGTGGCCTGGACTGAAAATGCATGGCAGTTTATTGGGAGCAGTGTTATCGTTCACATATGAGAGTAGCACAGCCAAACAGGCCACTGGGGAAGTTGAGACGGCCTTGCAGTCCTAGACCAGTATCCAGAGGAGCCCACCGACAACAACCAAGTGATTTCTACAACCGGCCTTACACCAAAGTCCTTCGATATAAGCAGAGTCAGAGTGAGTTCATGAAAGAAAGAGTAATTGTGTACCCTGGTTATGGCTAAAAATACCCAAGGGATTGTTACCCAACTTTTCCAACCAGAATATGTAAAAAAAGAAAAAAAAAAAAACTTCCAGGCAAGCTCCATTAATGCACCCTCCAGTCTGATGCAGCACGGAAGGATGTTGGATATGGTGCGCATGGTCGTCCAGCCAGTCAAATCCTAGTGCACACTATTTAAGGGACCTTCTTTTTGGCCTTTTTGACGGTTATTGTAGTTATATCCCTGTCTCATCTTGTGCCTTTGACCGAGCTTGGCTGACTATGTTTTCAATTACCCAACTGTACCCTATATTAGTTGTATTTGACCTCCATCACTGACAATAGTTTTTGACTTAGTCTGACCACAACCCAGAACCCCCACATCTTCAAACCACTGTCACTGCTACATTTTTGCATTGGCTTTCTGCTACTGACCACCATTCTGTCCTTTTGGATTTATGTATCCACCTTACTGAGTGGCTGGCCATGAACCTCAACCCATTCCGCAAGAGTCAAGGGTGATGCTATAGGTCTATCGCCCAGTATGGTTCTTTCCCTTAGTGGCAGAGGAACAAGAACGAAATGTTCCAAACTCTTACAATTGGGCTCTTTAGCTATTGTGGAGCTCGATCTCCGAAAAAACAGCTTTATTAGCAATGACTGAAAGAGAAGTCGTGTCGCATTTATCCAGACACAAAGCCGTTGTTCATGGTCATTTTATTTTCACCTCTCTCCAACAAAACAGCAAAGTTTATAATACACTGTACATTCGCCACAGGCTACTGTACAGATAAGTGGGTTTAATGGAGCACAAACAAGCTAAAGTGAATCTGACAACTGAGCAGAAATTAAACAAGCGTTGCAAGTGTTTAAACTGAATGCAAACATCGGATTTCTGTTGCCGCGCTTCTATTTTTAATGGACTCACATTTTTCCTTAGGCTAAATGAATTGCTAAGTACAAAAAATAAAAAAGAAACAAGGAAAGAAAGAAAATACAAAACTATAACAATTACTTCCAAAAGTTGAAGTTTACAATATTTTGTAGAAAAAGGTTCGATATTGCAGAGGTAGCAATTTCTAACAAAACCAAAAAGCAACATTATCGTCTTTGCAACAATTTGCCAAAATTTCCTGAATAGCCTGTGTTATTGATCACTGCTATATGATCATTGTGGTGCGTACTGTGTCTTGTATTGAACACTCCTGCAAACGCAAGTCCTTTGTTTCTCAACCCATGGACGTTGAAGTAGTTGAGTGCCCAGATAGTTATTATTGTGGAGAGAGTCTTAGTGCTGTAGCATACTCTGTGGATGGCATTGTGTTTTTGGGTGCACTCTTCGGATAAGCACGATGCATCTGGCACAATCTCTAGAAGGCAAAGTGCAGCAAACAAATGTAGAAGGTGGAGAGGATGGGAGTAGAAGTTGGACACAGTATGGCTCACAGGGGCTGTAGTTGGCTTGACCAACTCTCCAGTGCTCCACGGAGATGGTGCACTGATGAGGGGTCCTGCAGTGTAGAAGATGGTGGTTGTAGTATCCCCCACTGCCTCCATGAGCCTGATGATGGTTGGTGTGCCCTTGATGGAGACAACACTAAAAGGTGAAACAACTCACAGTTTACTTGAAGTAAGGAACATCACAACAGCAACAACTCTTCCATGAAAATAGAGGCATGATTTATGGTAGCCACAAGGCTGGAGCTGAGACTGAGCGATGGTATTCCCTGGGGACGGTCTGTGTTTCTCTCTGGATTGTGTGCTGTTTATAAGGGCAATCCCCAGCTAGTGCATTGTGTATGGAGACACTCTGGCTAGGGCACTGTGTATGGGGGCACTCTGGCTGGAGCACTGTGTATGGAGATACTCTGGCTGGAGCACTGTGTATGGGGGCACTTTGGCTAGTGTACTGTGTATGAAGATACTCTGGCTGGAGCACTGTGTATGGAGATACTCTGGCTGGAGCACTGTGTATGGGGGCACTCTGGCTAGTGTACTGTGTATGAAGATACTCTGGCTGGAGCACTGTGTATGGAGATACTCTGGCTGGAGCACTGTGTATGGAGATACTCTGGCTGGAGCACTGTGTATGGAGATACTCTGGAGCACTGTATATGGGGATACCCTCTGGCTTGTGTGCTGTTTATAGAGGCAATCTCTTGCTAGTGCACTGTGTATGGAGACACTCTGGCTAGTGCACTGTGTATGGGGGCACTCTGGCTGGAGCACTGTGTATGGAGATACTCTGGAGCACTGTGTATGGAGATACTCTGGCCGGAGCACTGTGTATGGGGGCACTCTGGCTAGTGTACTGTGTATGGAGATACTCTGGCTGGAGCACTGTGTATGGAGATACTCTGGCTGGAGCACTGTGTATGGAGATACTCTGGCTGGAGCACTGTGTATGGAGATACTCTGGCTGGAGCACTGTGTATGGAGATACTCTGGCCGGAGCACTGTGTATGGGGGCACTCTGGCTAGTGTACTGTGTATGGAGATACTCTGGCTGGAGCACTGTGTATGGAGATACTCTGGCTGGAGCACTGTGTATGGAGATACTCTGGAGCACTGTATATGGGGATACCCTCTGGCTTGTGTGCTGTTTATAGAGGCAATCTCTTGCTAGTGCACTGTGTATGGAGACACTCTGGCTAGTGCACTGTGTATGGGGGCACTCTGGCTAGTGCACTGTGTATGGAGACACTCTGGCTAGTGCACTGTGTATGGAGACACTCTGGCTAGTGCACTGTGTATGGAGACACTCTGGCTAGTGCACTGTGTATGGAGACACTCTGGCTAGTGCACTGTGTATGGGGGCACTCTGGCTAGTGCACTGTGTATGGAGACACTCTGGCTAGTGCACTGTGTATGGAGACACTCTGGCTAGTGCACTGTGTATGGGGGCACTCTGGCTAGTGCACTGTGTATGGAGACACTCTGGCTAGTGCACTGTGTATGGGGGCACTCTGGCTAGTGCACTGTGTATGGGGGCACTCTGGCTAGTGCACTGTGTATGGAGACACTCTGGCTAGTGCACTGTGTATGGGGGCACTCTGGCTAGTGCACTGTGTATGGAGACACTCTGGCTAGTGCACTGTGTATGGAGACACTCTGGCTAGTGCACTGTGTATGGAGACACTCTGGCTAGTGCACTGTGTATGGGGGCACTCTGGCTAGTGCACTGTGTATGGAGACACTCTGGCTAGTGCACTGTGTATGGGGACACTCTGGCTAGTGCACTGTGTATGGGGGCACTCTGGCTAGTGCACTGTGTATGGAGACACTCTGGCTAGTGCACTGTGTATGGAGACACTCTGGCTAGTGCACTGTGTATGGGGGCACTCTGGCTAGTGCACTGTGTATGGAGACACTCTGGCTAGTGCACTGTGTATGGGGGGCACTCTGGCTAGTGCACTGTGTATGGAGACACTCTGGCTAGTGCACTGTGTATGGGGGCACTCTGGCTAGTGCACTGTGTATGGAGACACTCTGGCTAGTGCACTGTGTATGGGGGCACTCTGGCTAGTGCACTGTGTATGGAGACACTCTGGCTAGTGCACTGTGTATGGAGACACTCTGGCTAGTGCACTGTGTATGGGGGCACTCTGGCTAGTGCACTGTGTATGGAGACACTCTGGCTAGTGCACTGTGTATGGAGACACTCTGGCTAGTGCACTGTGTATGGAGACACTCTGGCTAGTGCACTGTGTATGGAGACACTCTGGCTAGTGCACTGTGTATGGAGACACTCTGGCTAGTGCACTGTGTATGGGGGCACTCTGGCTAGTGCACTGTGTATGGAGACACTCTGGCTAGTGCACTGTGTATGGGGGCACTCTGGCTAGTGCACTGTGTATGGAGACACTCTGGCTAGTGCACTGTGTATGGAGACACTCTGGCTAGTGCACTGTGTATGGAGACACTCTGGCTAGTGCACTGTGTATGGGGGCACTCTGGCTAGTGCACTGTGTATGGAGACACTCTGGCTAGTGCACTGTGTATGGAGACACTCTGGCTAGTGCACTGTGTATGGGGGCACTCTGGCTAGTGCACTGTGTATGGAGACACTCTGGCTAGTGCACTGTGTATGGGGGCACTCTGGCTAGTGCACTGTGTATGGAGACACTCTGGCTAGTGCACTGTGTATGGAGACACTCTGGCTAGTGCACTGTGTATGGAGACACTCTGGCTAGTGCACTGTGTATGGAGACACTCTGGCTAGTGCACTGTGTATGGAGACACTCTGGCTAGTGCACTGTGTATGGAGACACTCTGGCTAGTGCACTGTGTATGGGGGCACTCTGGCTAGTGCACTGTGTATGGAGACACTCTGGCTAGTGCACTGTGTATGGAGACACTCTGGCTAGTGCACTGTGTATGGAGACACTCTGGCTAGTGCACTGTGTATGGAGACACTCTGGCTAGTGCACTGTGTATGGGGGCACTCTGGCTAGTGCACTGTGTATGGAGACACTCTGGCTAGTGCACTGTGTATGGGGGCACTCTGGCTAGTGCACTGTGTATGGAGACACTCTGGCTAGTGCACTGTGTATGGGGGCACTCTGGCTAGTGCACTGTGTATGGAGACACTCTGGCTAGTGCACTGTGTATGGAGACACTCTGGCTAGTGCACTGTGTATGGAGACACTCTGGCTAGTGCACTGTGTATGGAGACACTCTGGCTAGTGCACTGTGTATGGAGACACTCTGGCTAGTGCACTGTGTATGGAGACACTCTGGCTAGTGCACTGTGTATGGGGGCACTCTGGCTAGTGCACTGTGTATGGAGACACTCTGGCTAGTGCACTGTGTATGGGGGCACTCTGGCTAGTGCACTGTGTATGGAGACACTCTGGCTAGTGCACTGTGTATGGGGGCACTCTGGCTAGTGCACTGTGTATGGAGACACTCTGGCTAGTGCACTGTGTATGGAGACACTCTGGCTAGTGCACTGTGTATGGGGGCACTCTGGCTAGTGCACTGTGTATGGAGACACTCTGGCTAGTGCACTGTGTATGGGGGCACTCTGGCTAGTGCACTGTGTATGGGGGCACTCTGGCTAGTACAATGTGTATGGGGGCACTCTTTGGCTATAGCACTGTATGCACTGCTCTTCTGCTCAATACCCTATAACCTAAGTTTTAGGTCGGATCAATAGAGCCCATTTATAGAAATACTGTAAGATTCTGCTGACAGTTTCCATATATAGGTTAGTGTGTGCTAGTGTGCAGTCAGCATGTGTGCCGATGTGTGCTCCCATGCTCTGTTCCGTTCCAATATTTATAGAGCAGGTCCTATTATATATCACAAAACAGAATGGAGCATTGGATCTCAAGCAGACTGGTCACTCGGTCGTGTGCACGAAGCCTATGTTTAGGAGAGACCGGCAGTCGGCCAGGACTTGTGTCCAGAAACGGTCAATAATGCCATCTAAAAGAAGCCTTACATCCACTAAATGAAAGTAAAATGACCTACATAAATGAGACATTCCCTTTAAAAAAAATACATGGCCGCACCAATGACTGGGCTTATTTTTTTGCCTTTTTTGTGTTTTGTGGTGCAGAACAATCTCTTCTTGTGAACCCGGCCCGAGGTGACATTCATAAAATTGTAAGATTCTTATCTCGCACAAGTTACTTATAAACCAGCAAAACCTATTTTGTGAAAGTGATCAGTTGTATCAGGATCCCATAGAGAGAAAATCCATTTTCCCTAAAGTTTAATGCATTTTTTTTTTTCAGCCGGCACCAAATTGAAATTTTGTATGAAATAATATAATTTAATCCCCGGCCGCATCATTTGTCACTTTAACTTTCTCTGAAATGGAACTCGCGCGCGGCTGTAGGTTCTTGTGATATAAATGTTGTTTTGCCTTCGAAGCGTTTGCATTATGAGAAGGTAAAAGGGACAAAAATAAAATCAGGCCATAGACAAAAAACACTTTACATAAGACCGTGGAGAGAAAATGGTGGAAAATGTTACTTTATATGTGACAAGTAATTCTAAAAGAATTTGTAATGCAACTGGTTAAAAAGTAACTGAATAACATACACATAGGTGACCCGGGAGGATATACAAGTATTGTCTCTATGGGCAAGGAAATATTTAAAGGGGGTTTTCAGGGACTGTGATTGTGATCAATATCAGATCAGTGAGGGTCCAACCGCTGATCAGCTGCCTGAAGATATTCTAATTTATTGAGATGCACCTGTAGACAGATAGATAGATAGATAGATAGATAGATAGATAGATAGATAGATAGATAGATATGAGATAGATAGATATGAAATAGATAGATAGATAGATAGATAGATAGATAGATAGATATGAGATAGATAGATAGATAGATAGATAGATAGAGAGGTAAATAGATAGATAGATATGAGATAGATAGATAGATAGATAGATATGAGATAGATAGATAGATAGATAGATAGATAGATAGATATGAGAGATAGGAGATAGATAGATAGATAGATATGAGATAGATAAACATAGATAGATAGATAGATAGATAGATAGATAGATAGATAGATAGATATGAGATAGATAGATATGAGATAGATAGATAGATAGATAGATAGATAGATATGAGATAGATAGATAGATAGATAGATAGATAGATATGAGAGATAGGAGATAGATAGATAGATAGATAGATAGATAGATAGATAGATAGATATGAGATAGATAAACAGATAGATAGATATGAGATAGATAGATAGATATGAGATAGATAGATAGATAGATAGATAGATAGATAGATAGACAGACAGACACATGAAAGTGTTTTCAAAAATGACCAAGATTTCGAAAACCAAATACCCTTCTTTATATGGCCATGATGCTGCTTCTTGCTGTGTATAAGATGTATATATGATGTATTATTTTCCAATCCTGGAATATATTTTCTAGCATGGATCATCCATTATGTCTTTGTGGTAGTTATATAATATTAAATAGGGGAAATTATACAGCAATTATTGATTTCCCCGCTGCGCTGCCCTGTGCCTCGATGGCTTCCTCGTAAATTTCTTATTAAATTTAGGTTTATGCAAGTGAGCCGGGAAAAGATCAATAAGCAAGTGAATGAAGAACTGCTGAATGAATTCATAAATTAATACAATTGTATCTGAGCGCAACCTGTAGATCCAGATTATTTTTTTATGGGCTTCTAATACAAGACAAGGGAAGGATCTCAGAAATTCTCAGTGTCCTGTGTAGGATTTCTGTATGGGGTATATGTTATTATAATGAAGAGAGAGCTACAAACATGAAAGAAAAGGAAAAATGTGATATTCCAGCTGTAGGGCAACTACAAATTCCAGCATGCTTTAACATTTTTATGATTTTTTTTTTTTTGTTTATTTTGATACGATGTTTTAAATGTTTTATTTTATTACTATTATTATTATTATTATTATTATTATTATTAATAATTTATTTTTACTAATATTTTGTTTATTATTATTGTTCTCATTATTACAATTTAAAATATTAGCACTTTTACTTCCTATAGCGGGAATCTGTCAGGTCAATCTGCGACACTAAACCACCCACAGGTCCTTATAGACCTGGGGTTTAGTGTCCCAAATCGCCCTGTTGTAATGCAATCCGCAGGCGCATTAAAAATAAAAAACCTTTATACTTACCTAGAGAAGGGTCCGATGAGCGCTGTTCAGCCGAGAACAGTCCAGCGCCTGCGCTGTTCTTCAGTGAAGCCAAAGATGGACACCCCGGCTTCACTGCGTAATTGCGGGGCATGCGCACTGAAGCCGAGGTGTACTCCTCTGGCTTTATCGAAGAACTGCGCAGGCGCGGGGAGTACAGCGCAGGGTGAGTATAAAGCTTTTTTATTTTTAATGCGGCCATGGATTGCGTTATAACAGGGTGATTTGGGACACTAATCCCCAGATCCATATGGATGTGTGGGTGGTTTAGTGTCCCAAATTGCCCTGACAGATTCCCTTTAACCCCTTCCTGCCAGTGACTTTTTTTGATTTTCTATTTTCATTTTTGACTTCCCGCCTTCTGAATCCCACAACTTTTTTATTTTTCCGTTCACAGAGCCATATGAGGGCTTAATGATTGTACGACAAATTATTCTTCATGATGCTACTATTTATTATTCTGTACAATGTACTGGGAAGCTGGAAAAAAATTCAGAATTGGGTGTAATTGAAGAAAAAAATGCATTTGTGCGACTTTCTTACAGGCTAAGTTTTTGCGGCATTCACTCTGCAACCAAAATGACATGTCACCTGTATTCTATGTTTCGGTACGATTCCGGGGATACCATATTTATATGGTTTTATTTACATTTTAACCCTTATGGGAAAAATATTTTTATAAGTTTGTAGTCCGGGGTTTTCAGACACAGGGATACCTAATGTGTATGTGTTTCACAGTAGTTTTTAACTTTTATATGTATTCTAGGGAAAGGGGTGATTTGAACGTTTTAATTTTTTTATATATATATATTTTTTTACTGCATTTAGTAGGCCCCCTAGGAGTTTTGAACCCAGGGGGTCTGATCACTAATGCAATGCATAACAATGCTAATGTATTAAAATGAATTGCAAAAGATAGGCATTTGTATGACAGGCTGCGTAAAGCAGCATGCCTTATATATGTATGCCAGACAAGCCTGGGCGCCTTCAATAGGCTCTCAGCTGTCATGACAATGGATCTTGTTCTAGCATATCACCCCAGCCCTGCAGATAGATAGGTTAGTGTCACCAGACCCAGCATATCACCCCAGCCCCGCAGATAGATAGGTTAGTGTCACTAGAACCAGCATATCACCCCAGCCCTGCAGATAGATAGGTTAGTGTCACCAGAACCAGAATATCATCCCAGCCCTACAAATAGATAGGTTAGTGTCACCAGACCCAGCATATCACCCCAGCCCTGTAGATAGATAGGTTAGTGTCACCAGAACCAGAATATCATACCAGCCCTGCAGATACATAGGTTAGTGTCACCAGAACCAGCATATCACCCCAGCCCTGCAGATAGATAGGTTAGTGTCACCAGACCCAGCATATCACCCCATCCCCGCAGATAGATAGGTTAGTGTCACCAGACCCAGCATATCAACCCAGCCCTGTAGATAGATAGGTTAGTGTTACCAGACCCAGCATATAATCCCAGCCCTGCAGATAGATAGGTTAGTGTCACTAGACCCAGCATATCACCCCAGCCCTGCAGATAGATAGGTTAGTGTCACCAGAACCAGCATATCACCTCAGCCCTGCAGATAGATAGGTTAGTGTCACCAGAACCAGAATATCACCCCAGCCCTGCAGATAGATAGGTTAGTGTCACCAGACCCAGCATATCACCCCAGCCCCGCAGATAGATAGGTTAGTGTCACTAGAACCAGCATATCACCCCAGCCCTGCAGATAGATAGGTTAGTGTCACCAGAACCAGAATATCATCCCAGCCCTACAAATAGATAGGTTAGTGTCACCAGACCCAGCATATCACCCCAGCCCTGCAGATAGATAGGTTAGTGTCACCAGAACCAGAATATCATACCAGCCCTGCAGATACATAGGTTAGTGTCACCAGAACCAGCATATCACCCCAGCCCTGCAGATAGATAGGTTAGTGTCACCAGACCCAGCATATCACCCCATCCCCGCAGATAGATAGGTTAGTGTCACCAGACCCAGCATATCAACCCAGCCCTGTAGATAGATAGGTTAGTGTTACCAGACCCAGCATATAATCCCAGCCCTGCAGATAGATAGGTTAGTGTCACCAGAACCAGAATATCATCCCAGCCCTACAGATAGATAGGTTAGTGTCACCAGACCCAGCATATCACCCCAGCCCTGCAGATAGATAGGTTAGTGTCACCAGACCCAGCATATCACCCCAGCCCTGCAGATAGATAGGTTAGTGTCACCAGAACCAGCATATCACCCCAGCCCTGCAGATAGATAGGTTAGTGTCACCAGAACCAGCATATCACCCCAGCCCTGCAGATAGATAGGTTAGTGTCACCAGAACCAGCATATCACCCCAGCCCCGCAGATAGATAGGTTAGTGTCACCAGAACCAGCATATCATCCCAGCCCTGCAGATAGATAGGTTAGTGTCACCAGAACCAGCATATCACCCCAGCCCTGCAGATAGATAGGTTAGTGTCACCAGAACCAGCATATCACCCCAGCCCTGCAGATAGATAGGTTAGTGTCACCAGAACCAGCATATCACCCCAGCCCTGCAGATAGATAGGTTAGTGTCACCAGACCCAGCATATCACCCCAGCCCCGCAGATAGATAGGTTAGTGTCACTAGAACCAGCATATCACCCCAGCCCTGCAGATAGATAGGTTAGTGTCACCAGAACCAGAATATCATCCCAGCCCTACAGATAGATAGGTTAGTGTCACCAGACCCAGCATATCACCCCAGCCCTGCAGATAGATAGGTTAGTGTCACCAGAACCAGAATATCACCCCAGCCCTGCAGATAGATAGGTTAGTGTTACCAGACCCAGCATATCATCCCAGCCCTGCAGATAGATAGGTTAGTGTCACCAGAACCAGAATATCATCCCAGCCCTACAGATAGATAGGTTAGTGTCACCAGACCCCGCATATCACCCCAGCCCTGCAGATAGATAGGTTAGTGTCACCAGAACCAGCATATCACCCCAGCCCTGCAGATAGATAGGTTAGTGTCACCAGAACCAGCATATCACCCCAGCCCTGCAGATAGATAGGTTAGTGTCACCAGAACCAGCATATGACCCCAGCCCTGCAGATAGATAGGTTAGTGTCACCAGAACCAGCATATGACCCCAGCCCTGCAGATAGATAGATAGGTTAGTGTCACCAGAACCAGCATATCACCCCAGCCCTGCAGATAGATAGGTTAGTGTCACCAGAACCAGCATATGACCCCAGACCTGCAGATAGATAGGTTAGTGTCACCAGAACCAGCATATCACCCCAGCCCTGCAGATAGATAGGTTAGTGTCGCCTGAATCAAATAGTATTTTCCCATTGCAAATCGCTGCCTCTGTTGCTGAGAAATCAAAGTTTTTGTCAATATTCAAATGAGTTCTTTGGAGCAATGAGGGCGTTGCTGCTTACCTCTTTATAGTAATGGCAGTGCCCCCATTGCTCCAAAGAGCTAATTTGCATATTGACAGCAAGGCAGCAATTCACAAGGGAAAACCACTGATTGATACAGGTGACCCTAACCTATGTATCTGCGGTGCTGGGTTGATATGCTGGGTTTCCCTTTAAGAGGACCTAGTACCCATAAAAAGAGACAAATAAATCTCTGTCAATAGATTTGTCAACAGCAGTTTCCCTGAAGCAACAGAAGCAAAATTTAATCAGATCTTCATCATCTTGTCAACTTCTTACAAGGATTCCCAAAGCAGTGCTAATTCAAGGTGCCATTTTTCTGTCACATTTCTTTCCTTGTACACCGCCTATGCAGAAAAAATTCTTTCAGCACCCAATTATTATTTATTTATTTAGCTTACTTGTATAGCGCCAAGAGGAGGAAACCCATACAAACTCCTTGCAGATGTTGTCCTTGCTGCCCCTGGGAAAGGAAAGGACCGACATGACTGAGCCCTTCTTCTCCATGTGTCCCATAAAATAGGCCCAATAGTTAACAGGCATCCTGAACTACTTCATAAAGACACAAACAGAGGTGCAGAGGTAGCAGTCCCACCCGAGGCCTGGAGCTGTCGGAGGTCCAAAGCCAAATAAGTAAAAAACAAGTTTTTTACCATGGTAAGGGGCTCTGGTACACATTGTACATTGGGCCCATAGAATTTTAGATCAGCTTTGAATATATGTAGTACTAATTAACTGCTTGCTGACCGCCCATTGGCTATATACGTTGAGGCGGTCGGCAATTAACTCTACAAGGACGAACCTGCTGTGCAGAGTTAGCAGCTACATGTTACAGGGGAAATCAGCAAAAAAAATTATAATTTTAATGATAAAATGCCCCTGAAAGGGGGCCTATTCTGACCTTATGGGGGGGCACAATGTGTCAAAAAATTAAGACACAAAATAAATAAATCAAATTTATAAAAAACAGCATTCCACTACCATGCTCACATTATAAAACAATGTGTCACTTACATTAAAAAAAAAAAAAAACTCCATAATGAAGAGGGGAAATTTTAAAAAAATTGTAATTGTGCGATTAATAAGAACTGAATTTTTTTTCTACTTTTAACCCCATTTAAAAGAAAAAAAAAAAACATCCAAAAATTAAAATGATATAAAAATAAAGCCTTATGTATCACAAAAGAAAAATGAAAAAATTATTTGAATAACCCAAATGAAAGAAATGTAGCAAAAAACCCAAAATGTGTCCAGTCATGAACGAGGAAAAATGGTCATGAAGTGGCTAAAATATATGCACTATATATAGAATATACAGGTAAGTCATTTTCATGGCCAGAATTGTAAATTTTTCTCTGGTTCTTTTTGTCTCCAAAACAGATCGGAGGACCCGGAGCAGTGACAAAATGAGTAAGTCACCTTTGGATGCGACGTCTCATCACTAACAGTTTGAGCCATCGCACCTGCAGGCATGTTATTCCACTGAAGAAAGCAATTGTATTAAATAACTGCGGCATTCCTGACACAAAATTGTTCTTTCCCTTTAATTTAGGAGCCACCGAGCCCCCTGTTTGTTGAATTTGCAGCATTTCCCTTAAGGGCACTTAAATTTGTGTCAACAAAACCAGAAAGAAGGAAATAGATTTCAGCTTCTCGGGTAAACGGCTCCAAATCACCGTGTCACTTTGTATCCCTCCAAATTGTGTTATTTTTACTCATTCCATTTCTCCCTTTGGATGAGTTTCTCGGCTCGTGTCATCGGATTGTCACAAATCAAGGTCTCGCTCATGTCTCACCTTTTACTATACGTGTAGTTTTCATTTAAATCCAACCATTTGTACTTCCTTCCTGTCTTAGAAAATTACCCCGGTAACTGGAAATCTGCGATTCCTGACACGGTATCATTTTTCACATTTAATTAGAAATTTGGCCTAAGAATAGACACATCTGCTATCTGACTTTTCTAATTCAGTGAATTTACTTATTACATCATTTTAATTTTTTTTGTTTTCTTTATTTTTCTTATTTAGTTTACATTTTTCTGTGCAGAAAAATTGGAAGTGAAGAATAAATTTGCAGTCACGCGTTTTCCTTAGACTGGCCATACAGGAGACATTTTGACCCCGAAGTACAGTACTGTGCAAATGTATCAGGCAGATGCTGAAAAAAAATTCTGCGCAGTAGAACGCTTTCCGAAATAGAAGGGTTAATAGTTTATTTTAAGTAACAAAATGAAGCGGAAGAAGAAAAGAGAAATGTAAATCCCATCAATATTTGGGGTGACCTTTGCCCATTGGTCCTGGAAGTGTTGATACGACCCCAGCAAGCAGTGATCTAGAAAACCATAAGGAATTGATACAAGAAGTATATTGGGAAATCTTAGAACTTTTCATTATTTGTTTATATTTATTAGTCAATATTTGTCTGAAACTGGACAAACCCTTTAAGATGACCACTCAAAATTGCAGTAAAAAATGACCCTTTAGAGGGAGGTCCTCTCAAATAAGGCTCTTTCAATGGTCCATCATATTGTACAACTCAAAATAAAAAGCGAATATAACAAATTTTGTAATATATTTTATCAGAGAAAAATAATAATTAGCAGACTCTTTACCTCCGTTACCCTTCCCTTCTTAACTGACATTCACTCTAAACCCTCTGCTAAATCCATCTTGCCAGAGCAAGACAGACTGCAGCTCCCAGAATTACCAAATTATGCAGAAGTCTAGAGAGAGGGGAAGAGGAGGAGCGAGCAGGAGCTGAGTGAGAGGAGAAGTACAGGTACTGACACAGGCTGCTGGACCTAAATAGAAAGTTTCTATGTCACCCCAAGTGCTTTATTCACATCAGTACAGGTCAGGACTTCTCTATAATGTCATCCATGTTCACAAACAATGTTAAAGAGACATTATAAATGCTAGTCTATGCCCACTCGCTCAGAGACCATCCCTATCTATAAGCCTTGTTAGGCCACATGGACATCGTATGTAAGTCCCAAGTGGTAACATACCAATGAATAACATTGCAAGAAAAAACATATGGCCATCATCAACTTCAATGGGTTCCAAGAGTTAGATTTTAGCAATCTGGTCAGACATTGATTAACAGAATAGTGACTTATAGGTGGCACTGGAGAGTTTCTCTCTCACCAACCTCTTCAACAGTATCAAAGGTCTGGACATAGTGTCACCTGCACAAACTCCAGTTATGACCTGCTCTATCCTTCTTAGGGCTACAATAATACTCACAAAATAACAGAATAATGAACTGAAAAAAATCAAATATTGAAACATCTGAAATTTAGTGATTTACCATCATTGATATTTGTGTAGACATTTCAGTTTTTTTTCAACTATTTTGTTATTTTTGTCGCCTTTTTATACTCTACTGTATTACATGAGATGTAATCGAGACAGTTATTCCAAAAATGTGTTCTGTTCTGGCTTCACCGCAAGCAAATCTGTTAGCCGGCCCATTGCTTAGAAGCAGCCAGCAAATCAGTAGACCCTGAAGAAGCAGCAGCATTCTCTTCCAGGCTCGGTCTACACCTCCACAATTATGTCACTCACTAGAGATATTTGGCAGTGCTCATGGCATATCATTTAGAGGTAGCCACCTGCTTTACTGGCCAAGCCTGGTAGGAAGGGTTGATAGGAACCATTCACTTGTAACCTGGAAGAGAAGTGTTTGAAAAATTGTTCAACCTTATGAACCAATTCACTTGGTTAAACTGAATGAGACTGACCATATCAATGAAGGTTATAGATGTCACTGGACTTTTTGTTTGCCAAAAAGATAGCTGTCACCAGGTCTGAAAAGCTCAATGAAATCCATCATATGATCGGCGCTGTCACCCTGAGCATTTTGGTGTTTTGTTTATCCAAATCTGTTCGGCCATTCTAAAGATATAAGCCCTTTAAGTGTTGATGCAAATTAGGGTTTACTAAGTGGGCAGTCACCCTGCGGCTCCTCTGGGGCGGGGCCTCTGTGTACTGTATGACATGCAGTTTTACTGCCCACTTGCCTAGTAGACTCTAATTTTCATCAACTAATTTATATCGTTGGAATGGCTGAATGGATTTGGATAAACAAAACACCAAAATGCTCAGGGTGACAGCGCCGATCAGATGGTCATTTGTATGTCATTGGGCTTCTCAGACCTGGTGACTAGTCCTCTTTATCCTTACATCTTTGAAGAGGATTTAGAGCATTGCATCAGAACAATGGAGTTTAACCAATATATTGAGAAATTAATCATTGAGGAGTTTTATTAGAACAGAATTTTTTTTCTATAGAAATATTGGTACTCATGGGTGTACATTAAGGTACCATACCATACACATACAAGTTGTGCCCATACAATCAAGCTCCGCCCATGGAAAAACCGCTTGCTCTTAAGGAACCAAAATTAATTGACCCTAAAGGGTTAAAGTCATTTTTTACCCTAGAATAGATGAAATTTCATGATTTTTCACATCTGGATACAATACTGATGGGGATTTGTACAGGAGGCTGATTGTAGTGAGTGCGCACGTCTCTGGTATAATTACAGACATCGCTCTATAAAATCATTAATTGCTCTTCTAAAGAGATGTATATTTATGTCTCCGATAGGTAATTACGCGTCCGGCCGTCTGGAGCGTCGGTCTAATCACGGAATATAAATATTAGCACTAATGGCTTCAGACAAGGCGATTAAAGACGTCGCTCTCTGTAAATGGAACTGACATATAGATGTCACGCCATCATTCCTGCAAACATTTCATTTTTTTTGCTGTATTTGCTTTAATAATGGACTTCATGCTGAGAGATACAGAGGAATTCTGGGTAATACTGGGCTCACATGTAGATCGATCAGTATCTGGTTATATCCACAAAGTTGCTCCAATATGGGGTGTATACAGGCCAACAATTCTAATTTTGGTAGGACATTTGCTCAATCATAGGCAGAAAAGGGGAAAACGATTATGCAGATATGCTCGGCTCTGGTGACACACTCCCTTTAAGTTTTAGGTTCTAGGTGCAACTGCAACCACTGCACCCCATATAGCTACACTCCTGTATATAAGCCCTGGTGCTGGACACTACCATAGCACCCATTCGGGTCTAGTCTAAGTTTTTCTTATGATTTATGACAATTTTCTTACCCAGGGTAGGGCCTCATCTCTCATAGAGCATATAGAAGAACCAAGGGGAAGTATCCAAAATGCAAGACACAGCAGGGCCAGTGGGCCAGTGAAAGACAACCTGTACCTATGAGCAGTGGTGTATGTATTGCTTGGATCATACTCAGTGGGTTCCATATTGTTGGTTGCGAAGCCATAGCCTGCAAAGAAAGAGCTGGTAGTGTGAACCGAGAGCAAGGCAGGTGGTTTGGTCTCCGCAACCAGAAATGAACGCACACGCGGTAGTTCAAGAAAAGAATATATATTTACTATAAGTTAATAAAGGCTATTTGAAGGTAAAAAGACAGGGATAAAGACAAGCAAAATATACAATATAGCATGAACAATTTCAAGGCAAATTCTGCAATGGTTTCTACTTTTACTCTGTCCAATTCTGCAGTATGGACACTGAATGAACAATATACTCAAAACTATCCCTAACTGACCCTGACATCACATTTGGGTGCACCCCCTTTTCCCCAGTGGTCCAGGTGGACCGCTTACAGTCTGTAGAAGCGCGCGGTGGGGCCCAAAGTCGTTCCTTTCTTTTTATAGCGAAACGTCCTCTCCTCACGGTTATCAGGATCTTGGGAGAAATGAAGTCCTCTTTAACAGGGAAACCCAATGAATGCAATGTAATCCAACAGCAGATTCCACTCAGCACACTGACAGTCCTGCCGAATCCATACACTGAGCTGGGATGTAAGCCGGGGTTTAGCAGGTGCTGTCCAGTACATCAACAGCACTGCGAGTCTCTATCTGTGGTATCCATATACACAGTCACAATGTCAGTCTCACTGATCAGCCACTGAGCACAGTTCCTTTCACGTGGACTCACTAGTCCTGTTGTCTCTTTACACTCTGTTTGTCTCTGGACCAAGATACAGCTTAGCTGTACAGAAAAATCTCCACACCAGTTCAATACAACACTTGCTAAGATGGCTGCTGCTCTCTGTCTCGTCACTTCCTGCTTCTCTGCTCACATTCTGTCTGCAGAACAGGCAAGCTGACATAAAAGGGGGGGGTCTCACTCCAGCATCATGTCACAATTACAATGGCTGCTGTCTTAAAGGAACAGAATCACAGAAATACATTCAACATTAACAGTTTATACAGACAAATAAAGCTTAGGACAACATTGGCTGTCTCTTACAGTAGCATGAAAGACAACAAGGCCACCAGTGACAAGTATCTACCAAGAAGTCAAGCCCATATCAGAGGGCTTCTGGCGTACCAACATTACAATTAGAGACTGTGTTGTTTGTTACTATGTTCTTTGCCTGTTACAAGGGCACCTGGTGTATAAATGTTACATTAGACAATTAGACACTGTATTGGTTTGTTACTGTGCTGTTTATTTGTTACAAGGGCACCTGGTGTACAAAAGTTACATTAGAGACTACGTTCGGGTTTCCATTCTTCGGATCTGCTTGGGAACCTGAAAAATGGAAACTCAATCCGCTTAAAAACTGGTTATCCACGGAACTATAGACTATAATGGGGTCCGCCAGGATTCCGTCTGGTTTCCACCCGAAAAATGCAGAGAGAAAAGTCCTGTGCTCATTTTTCAAGTGGATTCGGGGACGGAAACCTCGAACGGAATGTGAACCCAGCCTTACTGTTTTCTTGTTACAAGAGCACTTGGTGTATAAATGTTACTTTAGACACTGGGTTGTTTGTTACCATATTATTTGCTTGTTACAAGTGTACCTAGTGTACAAATGTTACATTAACCCTCTAACCTCTTGTGTCCCCCTATCTCCTCATAGAGTGTAAGCTCTTGCGAGCAGGGCCCTCATTCCTATTGTTTGATATGTTTATTTCTTTGTCACATTGTGATGTCTCGTATTGTCTGTTCATGTGTCCTCTGATTTGTAAAGTGCTACGGAATATGTTGGTGCTATATAAATAGTTTATTATTATTATTATTATTATTATTTATTATTAGACAATTAGACACTGTGTTGTTTGTTACTATATTATTTGCTTGCTACAAGGGCACCTGGTGTACAAATGTTACATTAGACAATTAGACACTGTGTTGTTTGAGACTATGTTCTTTGCCTGTTACAAGGGCACTTGGTGTATAAATGTTACTTTAGACACTGTGTTATTTGTTACTGTGTTTTTTGTTTGTTACAAATGCACCTGGTGTACAAACATTAAATTAAAGATTGTTACTATCTTGCCTTGTGCCAAGCACCCATGTGTGCAATTCCAGGAATCCAGTTAAGGTTGGGTTCACACCTGTGCATGTACTCCGTTCTGGGTTTCCGTCCCCGAACCTGTTTAAAAAGTCTATGGGGTCTGCGTGTTTCCATGGGTAACCACTTTTTAAAGTGGATTAGGTGTTCCCCAAGTGGACCCCCCAAATGTAAACCCGAACGCATGTGTGAACCTAGCGTAAGAGACTGATGCTATAGCCCTATTAAAGAATCCGTTCATTGGCACTCTTGTTGATTGCAGTATTGGTGCAAGTTAAATAAAGTTAGAAAGCTTTGTGCCCCCCCCCCTTCCCAAATATACACCTTTATTGGACAGGATAATGAGGTTTAGCTGCATAATTTTACATAATCTGCCTTGGGGTTGGTTAAAATTCTATTTTGAAAGACGTAAAACTGGACTGGGCTAGTTTACCATGATAAAACTATTCGGAGGGTGTCGGCAGAGATGTTGCGTTCCTTCCTTTGCCTGGAGATGTCTGTAATTGACTGATAAGGAGGGATATTTGCTTGTACGTCTTTTGTGTACTATAATTTGTGATTTCTATATTCCGTGAAGTTCTGTTGTTCTCCGGTTCGTTCTGCGCTTTCCAGTTTTTAAGTAATCGGTCTCAGAGTAATAATATGTTACTTGGAGGCGAATAATGAAAGGCTCCGATTAAATACGGAAAGAGCAATCTCATAGATCTAAGCGCTAGTTGTACAGGTTTAGCCCAGACATAGGAAACTGATTTGACTGGCACTTGGTTAACTGGATAAAGCCAAATAACTATTGTAATTGTATTCAAATGGACAATTGGGCGGTACCCAAGGGCAGAAAAGTAACCTGAAGTCCCAGGCCCAGTGCAAAATTTGTAAATGTTCCTTATGACCCAGTGCAACTCCTCTGTACATCCCGATTAGAAATAATTGTCTCCTGACTTCAGTATCATCTCATCGAGAATAAGTAGGAGTAAACAATGTATAGTAGAACTTAACTTTACCTCAACCGCCCTGGATTGAGTGGACAGTCCCATATTTCGGGAGCTGTCCCGCTGTTTCCGGGCAGCAGGCAGTGATTTCAATTTCAGGTTGAATACAATAGTGGAGCATAGAGCTATCAGCTCAGCGCTCCATTATTCAGCCTTCGTCTGGTGACGTGCAATGGGCGCCAAGCCGCAGACATCATTACAGCCGGAGCCTGCAGGTCCATGGGAATGAGGTTCGGTGAGTATTCTTTGTTTTTTTTTGTAACATTGGTGGTTGAGGGGGTCTTATGTGGAGCTTGGGCAGGGGAAATTAAATTATGTGAGAGGGGCCCCACTAATAAAAAGTTTGAACAGGGCCCCCTAATGTATTAAATCGGCCCTGCTTGGAATGCACAACTTCTGAAAGGTGCATTATACCTGTATGATTGTCAGTGGTGCCCTGTTATGTATATATAGATATATATATATATATCTATATATACTCGCAGTATTAGATTCGGTGACTATCTGTAGTTCATTGTATATGCACTGTGTATATTGTTTATGTATATCTATTATATTTCAGTGCAGTTACAGGGCATTAGTACCCAATATCTACATCTTCAGTATTTTTCTTCCATACAATTTTGTGGCAGGGGTGCACGCTATATGCACCTATTCACCATTTATGCATGCACCTAATATGGTCTATATATGCCTCAGTCCCATTGTCGTTTTTATCCTTGACTGGTGTCATCTGTTGCCCATTTTTTTCTTTTTAGGCCCATGAGGATAGCTGTCAATGACAGCCACCTTCATTTCCTTAGCAACTTACACCCCCCTCCCATTATTGGTTGGCGTTCACTCATGTCACATCTGGGCCGTGGGCTGGTGCTGTGTACATCAGACTGCGGCTCCCATTGGTGTGGTTTGATTGGTGACATCGGTGGTGACGCGGATTGCCCTGATTGGTCCGTGGTCACAGCTGAGTCAGAGCGAGCCGTCTATTGGTCCACACTCGATCGGGAGGAGGTTGGAAACGGTATTTGTGTTCCGCGTGTAACCGCTTTTTAAGCAAAGGGAGTCTCCGTCTTTCAGGTCCCCATGCGGACCCCAAGGACGGAATCCCGAACACTAGTGTGAATCTGTGTTTAGGGTCATCATAGTCCAGGGACTGCAGCTAGCAGTATCCCCAGTATTCCCATGTCATGGTTATACGCCCTCCGTCAGTGGTTTAACACATTATTATGTAATTTGGGCGGTGCTGTAACATGCCGGTTCCTATCACACCATGTATATCTTTTTATTGCATTATCATTAAAAGTTAAGTTTTACTATACATTTACTATACAGCTTGTTGAGCTGCTTCCCCTGTACCCCTTTTAACAGTGGTTTCTAAATTTTTGAAGGCCAGATCAACTTTTGGGCAACAATTGTTTTTGGGACCCCCACCCCCCGTAGTGTACATAGCCACACTCAATAAATACATTTTTTTCTGTAAAATTGAAATCAATACCTGTATTCTGCCTCTCACACTGCTATGTACTGCACACTTTCACACCAGCACTAATGTCTTTTGATAATGCCCCCTTTATGCCACCCCAAACAGCATAATGCCCCTTTAGTTCTCCCCACATGCTCCATTGTGCACCCATACACAGTATGATGCCTCCACACAGTAGGATCGCCCCCTCAGTGCCCCCATATACACTATAGTGGCCCCTTCAATGCCCCCCCCCCCCACGCACACACACAGTATAAAGGCCCCCGGTGTGCCTCCCACAGACAGTATAATGGCCCTCTGTGTGTCCCCACAGACAGTATAATGGCCCCCTCAGTGCCCTTACACATACCATAATGGCCTCCTCAGTGCTCCCATGCAGTATAATGGCCCCCTCAGTGCACTCACACAGTATAATGTAAAGGGAGCAAGCTGTGAGCTGGATTCATTACTCACCACTCTGGTCCATGCTTCTTCTCTGCTCTGGGGTCTGATGTGATGTCAGCATTTGATGTCCAAAGCAGAGAGGAAGTGGGGAGCAGAGTGGCGAGTAATGATTCCTTACTCACCGCTCACTCCCTATAATCTTGTCTGAATTGCCAGGCTGGGACGCTGAGCGTGGGGGCAGCATGCCTTATTGTGAACAGTGAATGACTCATGACCACCCCCCGGGGGTTTATACACCACCCCACTGGCAGTCGAGACCCGCAGTTTGGTAACCAGTGCCTTATAGCTATGCTTCTGTCTAAGGGCTTATCATCTAGGAAGGTCTGGTCTCATCTTCATTCCTTAAAGGAGTTGTCACAATTTATCACCTATCCACATTGCAATGGGCATGGCCAGGAATGAAGGTTCTTTGTCCTCAATGGAGCAACTCTGCATATGTGCTGCAGGGTCCATTCAATTTCTATCCAACTAATGGAAATTTTTGGTGGGGGCATCAGTGTACACACCAATGTTCCATTCATTTCTATTAACATACAAAAAAAATTCTATGCCATGTGACAGAGCTCTGTAGTTTGCATGTACAATATGGCACCTATAGAATGAGAAGGATTGCCTCACGGACCCATTGGGGCTACATTATCTTATATACAGAATCCGTCCTATTGGCACTGCAGTGTGCACAAGCACTAAAAGGCAAACAAACAAGCGTCACTGTCCATAAATCTTGCTCAATAAAGTTACTTTTAGAGCCCAAATACTGAGGGAAGTGATCATCGCCCCACCATTCATCCAAGGAGTCTTTAGCAGTCTATACGTCATGTAGTTAATACGAGGACTGAGTATACAGCGGGAACATCTTTCATGTTCTCCAAATACTGTAGAACCAACTCCGCTCACAAGGACATCTCCAATGACACCAGACCTTCCCTTGAGACGTCAGTAAATTACGTCTCAGCAGCAGGAAGAGATCGGAACGAGGAGCAATTTTTTTATAACATGGACCAAAAAAAGGAATTTATAGTAAAGAAAATGACACTATAAATTATATAAAAGTGATATGAGGAGGTGGATTCATGCTCACCGGAGACCTTTTACTATGTGATAACAGGGGCCTACAAAACTGTGCATTACTGCTATACTTTATATATATTAACACTTCTAAGCAAAAATGTAGGACTTATTCTGCATACAAAGGACCATGCTCCACCCAAGTATACAGGAAGGGTGTTTGGACCTACCACAACAATGCTAATGGAAGACTATTGAGGGGTCTTTAAGACCTCTCTTAAAGAGATTGTCCCATTATGGACACTTATCATCTATAGCCACAGGACAGGGGATAACTATCCAATCGCTGGGTGTCTGATCTCTGGGTCCCCCAGTGATCAGGAGGACAGGAGACTGAAAGACTTGTAAATAGAGCTACAGTGCCTTTGCGTGACTGGCGCTCCATTCATTTCTATGGGACTGTAATCTCCGGCAGCACCCACAGCCCCATAAAAGTGAATGGAGTGCCGGTGACACGAGCGCACTGGTGCTCCATTTACAACGAGGCTTTAGGGGGACTTTCAGATAAGTGTCCATATCGGTACAAACCCTTTAAGTGGCCACAAGTTCCGACCACCAGGGCAGACTTTATGTAAATAGACGAAAGGCACGGCTCTTCCCTGTTTCCATGACTCCCATTTAGCTACCCTATTTCCTTAACTGTGGAGTTTTGGAGACAGTGTAGCTCGGCTGTGCTATGCTGTTACTGTAGCTCCCATTCACCTCTATGGGAGTAACAGTGTACAGCAGCACCATTGACCTGTTTTTGTAAGTCTTGCCCTGGTGGTCAGAACTTGCGGCCAGTTGTTCTAGTTTCCACAATGATTTGCTGGGATGGAAATAAACATTTAATACTGAAAATTTGTAAGGAGTGTTTAGGATGCCCCATGAGGATTAAAGCTGATACAGAAGACTCTTCAGAGGGTTTTTGAACTTTCACAATGATTGATGTTGACTCTTAGCTATTGCATCACATTTGCATTATCTGTTTGTCTCCAAAAATGGAGCACAGCAGGGACCCTGGCAGGCTATGGACTAGAGCAACAGGGGGCAGGAGAGAAGTGAGTACCTTTTGTTATGTTAATGTGCCCTGTTTTCCCTTTATTTTGCATGGGCTGAAAAACCCCTTTATTCCTTTATGCCTTAGGCCAACAGGGAAGCTTACATTAACCCCTTACTGCATACCTCCCAAATTTCAAAGAACAGAAAGAGGGGCAAAATGTGTGGCCACGGCATACGCGCGCCAAGGCAAATTTGGCTCCACCCACTTCTACGTGGACTCTGCCCATTCTCATCCATTTTTCTTTGTGCCCCCACACAGTATAATGCTCCTACAGTCACCCTAACATTATATGCCCCTACATTAAAATGTTCCCCTCCAATTGCCCCACAGTATTAAGTCCCTCTCCTGGTGCCCCAGTTTAAACTGGCGTAAACTAGAGGGGGACATTAAACTGGGGGGCAACTAGAGGCGGACATGTCCTCCTCCAGCTACTCCCACGGTTTAATGTCCTCCTCCAGCTACTGCCACAGTTTAATGTCCTCCTCCAGTTGCCCCCAGTTTAATGTCTGCGTCCAGTGACCCCCATTGTTTAATGTCCCCCTCCAGCTGTCCCCAGTTTAATGTCCCTCTTAATCTTCCCCCAGTTTAATGTCCCCCTTCATCTGCCACCACTTTAATGCCCCCCTTCATCTGCCACCAGTTTAATGTCCCCCCCTTCATCTGCCCCCAGTTTAATGTCCCCCCTTCATCTACCCCCGTTTAATGCCCCCCTTCATCTGCCCCAGTTTCATGTCCCCCTACATCTGCCCCCAGTTTCATGTCCCCCCTTTATCTGCCCCTAGTTTCATGTGCCCCCTTCATCTGCCACCAGTTTCATGTTCCCCCTCAATTTGCACCCAAAGTTTAACATAAAAAACACTGATATTCACCTCTCTTCGCTCCCCTGCTGATCTGTCTACAGTCTCAGTCACGGAGTGTTCTGGGAGCTGCAGGTGCAATGTGAGTAACGTCATCATATTGCGCCCACAGCTCCTGGGGCCGGAGCACACGGGGAGCATAGTGGTGAAGTGGAAGCTGTCTGCGGACGGCTCCTGCTTCATTCACCATTGTATTCAACTCATCTGTGTCCTCCAGACGCAGATGAGTTGATACCGGTAGATACCTCCTGCCGACCAGTACGGCGGGACAGGACACGGAATCCGGGACGGTTGGGAGGTACGTCTTACTGTCATAATCATACTTGACATTGATGTCCTAGTACCTAAACCACTAAGGAAGCTGATATTAACTCCGTAACAGGGTTAAGCTGCCTGAGGATTTGACAGGGGTACACCTTCCATGAGGAGGAACTATAGCTCTTCAAAAAATGCTGCTACATAGTTTTCCATTGCTAAAAATGGTGCTACATTAGTTTAGTGAATTCTATACCTTTGATGACAGGAAGGGGGAGCGGGAGGAACTATAGCTCTTCAAGAAAAACGCTGCTATATAGCTTTCTATTCCCAAAAAATGGTGCTATATTAGTTTAGTGAATTCTACACCTCTGATGACAGGATAGAAATTATTTTTATTCTAGAAACGCGTCAGGTGTTTTATGATAGATGAAAAGTGTCCTATGATATATGTAGGCTACTTGCTGAGTACCATGTAGATACAGTAGTCAGGTGTCTCTTGATAGACGACAGGTGCCCTATGACAGACGTATTTTACCTGCTGAATGCTATATGGATAATGCATGGGCACTCTGTTGTTGTTTTCGCAGCGCCATCTATTGACCAGCTTTAGGTTGTTATGCTGCTGGTCAATTTTATGGATTAGTGCTATATTTAATATTTTTGAAGTGACAGATTCATTATTTTAACTTTGATTCAATAAAAATTTATATATTTTATATACCTTATTAGGATAGTGACACATCCCATATTTTCTATATTTATATTTATTTTGGGTATTTACAAATTATTTTTGTCATTTAGTATTTCCGTAACAGGGCTAAGCTGCCTGAGGATTTGACAGGGGTGTACCTTCCATGAGGCAACCTGTGGCGATGGCCTCAGGTGGTGCCTCATGGAATAAACTGGGGGGCGCCATTCTTTTTCTAACCAGCCGCTACTTATTGTATTGTTTCAGTAAGTACAAGCCAATACTTTTTACTCACCTGTCCATGGTCCTGTGCAGGCCGGCATCCACTACCGCCTCTATGTGGCGCTCAACTTATTTCACGACTCTGAAGGACACCAGGACGCTACGGCCAGCATTCTGGCATTCTTCAACGTCAGCTACAGCGCACCCTGGAGGCAGCAACAGAGCCGGCCTGAGCAGGAGCATGGATGAGGGAGTAAAAGTGTCGGCCACTCCTTATTGCAATAATACAATAAGTAGCAGTCGATTAAAAAAAGAATATAACAATATACTGTTGTAAGGCCATAAAAAATGGGTGCCATATACTGTGGGGGGCGGCAAAAAAGGGGGCCATATACTGGGGGGGTCAAAAAAGGGGACATATACTGTGGGGGCAAAAAAGGGGAGTCATATACTGTGGATGGTTAAAAAAGGGGGGTCATATACTTTGAGGGGGGCCTAAAATAGGGTTATATATTTGGGAGGTAAAAAAAATGAGGTCAAATACTGGGGAGGGGCCAAAAAAAAGGGGTCATATACTCTGTGGTGGCCAAAAAAAGTGGGGCCATATACTGTGTGGGGGCCAAAAAAAGGGGAGCCATTTACTGAGTGGGGGTCAAATATGGGGATTTTTTGATCTGCAAATGAAGGCACGTGTCCTACAATTTTAATTGGGGGCCCCATCACACAACCAATGATAGCTGGGTTGAGTATTTTTTTTTTGGGGGGGGGGGCGGCTTTCTATAGTTCGCTTCAGGCACCAGGGAGGATAGGTTCACCTTTGGGTGTTGATATTTAGTACCTACTGCCTAAGACCACCAGGGATGCTGACATCAACCCCATTACTGCCCTCCACCACCAACCCTTTACTGTCATAGACCACTAGGCATTTTGGCACTGACTTCTTTAATACACTGGACAACCACGGAGGTTGGAATTGGCACCAAGACCACTTTGGAAGCTGGCTTTGACCTGTTAACTATGCTAGACCAATAGGAAGTTGGTATCAACCCTTACACTACTCAAACCCAAAGGATAGTAAGATACATGAAGTCAAGAGAGTATATTTTGGTAGACATGCCCTATACGGCAGTCGTATTGGTTACCACTAAGCTTCCTTGTGTAAATAAGAAACCATAAATTACTTGAACGGATTGACAGACGAGAACAACTCCATGATTTATATTGACTGATTTTATTTTATTTTAAGGGGAAATGCTGTTTAAGCTGCCGAGTTTTATTACATTTACCGAGCCTCTTCAGTAACATCTGCCCTCCCGCACATCCAGAACAAGCAATGAATACAAAGAAGGCAATAACAACCTTACCCAGGTGAGCAGCAAACTCCCTCAAACATTAAGACGCCAACTGCTAAGAAACTTCTTCCCATTACTGCACATTAAAAGTTTCAGACTTTTACATTCGGCGGAATCTTTTGGGTAAAAAATGTAACCGGTCTGAATCCTCCATTACTTCAGATGAAAGGCAAGCGAAAGAAAGGCAGGTGTGTGTGGAAGAGTGGAAAACGGGAGCGAACAAAGGACCTATAGCAATTACTCCTAATAGATGTCAATGTACACCGCTACATCAGTGATCTTAAAGGGGAATTTCAGGGAGGATAAAAGTTTTACCATCCACATAGAGAGGATTCTTTACTGTAAGAGCAGTGAGGCTATGAAACGGTCTGTGCGATGGTTGATACATTGTACAAGTCCATTTGTAACAAGTCAGGCTTGTTCTGAATTTTCTAAAAATCTCAGGTTCGGGCAAACGTGAGCTTTTTGGGGTTCGCCACCCACAAATCATTAGTATAATAAGCAAAGGCCTGGGGGAGGTGCAGAAAAAGAAACAGACCCTGATACGCTCCCTTCCTCACCTCTCCCTGGTTCCGCTGCGGTGTCCTCTCTTGTGCTAACTTCCAGCCTCTTGGGTGACGTCACTGGCCTCAGAGCCTCGCTGAAGGATGTGGGACGCGCCAATGTCACGAGGAAAGGTGAATATCAATGTTTGGTATTTTCGGCACCTCCCCTGAGGTCTCACTTATTCTACTCTGGGTATCATAGTAGCACTTTGGCTCAGAACCGAAACTTGCGGGCGAGCCTTGCGAATAGTCACTAATGGAATTTCATGAGGTTCACCCATCATTAGTAACAATACTACAAGTTATAGATACTGCATTTCTGGAGATGTGCTGCCGATCCAGGGATATCTGGAGGTAAATTTTCATTGCATCCACTTCATAGGGGTTTTTGCTTTCCCCTGGATTGACACAGTAGGATTATAGGCTGGACTTGATGGACCTGCGTGTCTGTCTCTTCAGACCCCAGAGTATAATAAGCAGAGGCCCTGGGATGGGGGGGATGTGGGGGTACGGTAAAATAAAAAATGCTGATATTCACCTCTCCTGAGCTTCCTCAGGGTATCTGGTGAATGTACTCCAGCATCTTGGGGCCTCTTTTACATCCTCTGTGATGTCAGAGACCCCCGGGGAATGCTGAGACCCAATCTCAAGGGGGTGTACTGATACCATGAAGCTTTGACACAATTATCATGATGTTGGTGCCCCACGTTATATTACTGCTGAGGCCCAATCACGTGTCTCAGAAAGCAGAATAAGATAAAAGAAGTTATCAAACATCATCATCTGCAGTATCATCAGTTGTAAGAAAAAGTAAGTGAACCCTCTTCAATTACCTGGATTTGTAGAAAGAGGAAGGAGACACCACACTGAATCTACGCCCTGGGAAAAGAAATACTGATAGTAGTTACAGCTCAGAATGATACGATGCGTGGAGAAACCCTTGAAATGTAGTGTGTATTATTTGTGTACACACCTGTATGTATTATGCATGCGTCAATTATGCCGGGTCACTGAGCTGCGGCGTGCGGAGGAGATCTGGGGTTCTGGAAGTGTCCGCTTATTTATCTGATATCTTTATGCTTCATTCATAGGAAATACAACGTGAAATTACCAATAAATATTTCACTGAGTCTTCAATAATATATAATGAGCATTGTAGGCAGGATTTTTTATGTATAGTTTTTCTATATAAACAATGTGTCCTCTGAATATCTATCTATCTATCTATCCAATATCTATCTCATATCTATCTATCTATCTATCTATCTATCTATCTATCTATCTAACTCATATCTATCTATCTATCTATCTATCTATCTATGTATCTATCTCTTATCTATCTATCTATCTATCTGTCTCCTATCTATCTATCTATCTATCTATCTATCCAATATCTATCTCATATCTATCTATCTATCTATCTATCTATCTAACTCATATCTATCTATCTATCTATCTATGTATCTATCTCTTATCTATCTATCTATCTATCTATCTATCTGTCTCCTATCTATCTATCTATCTATCTATCTATCTCCTATCTCATATCTATCTATCTATATCTATCTATCTCATATCTATCTATCTATCTATCTATATCTATCTATTTCCTATCTATCTATCTATCTATCTATCTATCTATCTATCTATCTATATCTATCTATTTCCTATCTATCTATCTATCTATCTATCTATCTATCTATCTATCTATCTCTATCTATCTATCTCCTATCTATCTATCTATCTATCTATCTATCTATCTATCTATCTCATATCTATCTATCTATCTATTTACCTCTCTATCTATCTATCTATCTATCTATCTATCTCCTATCTATCTATCTATCTATATCTATCTATCTCCTATCTATCTATCTATCTATCTATCTATCTCATATCTATCTATCTATCTATCTATCTATCTATCTATCTATCTATCAGGTAGCAGGGGAGCTGTTGGGTGGTTGTCTCTCTCCCCTTGGGGTCACTGTGCTGAGATGGTGGGGATAATCATGCTGTGCTACACCCAGTAACATGGGGGCCCACTATACAGAGGTTGCAGTTTATTAGCTAGTGGGCTTATACACTAAAATGACTTCAGGGGGTGCTGAGGAGCGGCGTCAGCGCCGAGTAACACTATACAGGGACCAGAGCAATCGCTTCTGCCTCTGTGCATTGTATAGTAAGGGTGTCAGAAGTGGCCCCATACAGTTAATCCATGTAGGGGCCAACAGGCGGTCCCACAATTACATATTTATGGGCCATAAAAAAAAATTCTACCAAGATGCCAGATGATCACTGGGTGGGGGGATGGAGCATTATGGCCGCTTCCTGAGCTGTATATACATAGAGCTCTGTGTATACAGGAATCAGAGACAGTAATAAACCTTCCCTGCCTTCTCTGTGGGGTGTCAATGTCCGTGTAGCCGCAGGCTTCGCAAAGATATCCTGACACGTCTTTGCAGCTTTACACGCCGACCCGCTGAACGCTTGAAGTTGTCTGGCGGTCGGCGAGCGGTTAAAGACGCTTAATAAACAACCTTCAGGAAAGCTCCGGAACTATTAAATCTTGAAACTATTAAACCTTTTTGTCTAAGTTACAAAAGTTAATTTCCATGGTAACGGGCGTCCGGGCGGCGATAATGGAGCTTGGGCTTGTTTAGAAGCGATTTTATCAGGAAGTAATTACAACAGGACTATTAAAAAGGGGAAAATAATTCAATACATATGTTAAGCAGGGATCGGCTTCTCCCACCGCTGATAATTGTTCCAATTTATTTTTGCGAGAAATTAGATGCCCGACAGAGGAGGTTACACAGGTTATATCCTGGTGTCAGAGCAAATAGGATTAACTGCATAATATTAACACCTTTATTAAAAATAACTATGAGGCCAGAGCGCCGCCACTACATCCAGGGTTACGTATCGCATACTAATAACTTCATCTCGTACAGGTCTGAGATATGAGCAGCTAACAAAAAAAAAAAAAAACACCAATAGAAAAACAGGCGTTAAACAGAATTTTTAATTTTGTATTCATTTTTTTTATTATTATTTATTTATTATAATCTATGACTTTTTTTTCTAATCTGTTTTTATTTTTTTTATTCTATTTTCTGTACATGATTATGGGGGTGGCCATCTTGCCTGAGCTTCTCCTCTGCTCTGTTAACAGCATTTAGTGATATGCTTTACAGCAGTCTCATGGCCATAGGCCGCAATAGGCTGGAGCCGACTCATCTATCTATGGGAGAGTTTTCTAGACATGCTCTGTGCAGGGAGGGGGAGGAGATAAGATGTGACATCATCTATTGTCAGTAGTGATGTAATGATGGCTCAATGGTGTTATCTATAGAGGTTTTATCTTCTATTGTTATCTTATCTATGATGTTATTAGGTGATTACTGCAATAAAAACCTCTACAGAATTAGCAAGTGCAAGGCTGCTAGTGGACAGAGTGAAAATGGCAGGATATTGTATCATTTAAATAGATAGATAGATAGATAGATAGATAGATAGATAGATAGATAGATAGAGTGACATGTTAAATTAAAAATAAAATCATCAAAAATTCTTAAAAAATGTGTTTCTCATAAAACATAGGCCAGTGTTGGTTTACACATTTCCTTTAAGAGGTACCACAGACGAGGCAGTAGTCACATGACCGCCAATCTCCTTTAATTAAGCAATCATGAAGGTCTCAAAAACAGAACCTACTGTATTCAAGGCAGGAAGACTAACAATGAAGCACAGGCTGCACTGCTGTCTATGAGAGCAGCCTGAATAGTGTTCTTCTTCTTCTTCTTTGCAGTTTCTGTAAACTTACTAAAAAGTAATGCATATAAACAATTACAATAAACATATTTTAGTAATACACTTCATCACAAAGCAGTAAATAACAGACATATTTAGCATTCCAGGAATTGTAACAATGCATTAAATATGGTGCAGATTTGCAATTGAACATGCAACAGAATTTTTGTCCAAATTGCGCCAAAATCTTGGCAGACATGAATGACACTACATGTATTAACTGTTTTAGACGCTTTATATGCCTTGTCTGAAAAAGGGGTGGGCTGATCTGAAAGGGGGGTGGGGCTTAAAGGGAGTCTGTCACTATCAAAACCACCATTAAACCACTTATATGTTGTTGTAGGGCCAGCTAGTGACATAGTGAACATTCCTTTCTTGCGTCAAAGTGCTGGTGAAAATTTCAACTTTTGGTCCAAATGGGGCGGAGTCATGCCAGATGGAGCACCCATTTTCTTTTGTGGTCACTGCAAATTGCTGACAATGTAAAGAGTCGTTCTTTCTGCTTTAAAGGTGGCAACACAAAAGAAAATGAGTGCTCCAGCAGGTGTGGTCCCGCCCCAAGTGCTCTGAACAGCTTATTCACATATGTAATAAACGTTAAAAATTCACAGGAACACAATTGCAGTTTATTACAAGAAAAATATATGTACTAAGTCACTAACCGCCCCTACAACAGCATAACTGTGCCAAACCAAGTCATAGGTGCTATAAACTTAGACTACACAGTCTTAAATGAGAGCTGTCTAGTATAAGTTTACACATAGTATTAGTAAATCTGCCCCATTATTTATCACTGTATCAGTGTAACCCTTAGCTGTGCACCCAGCTAAAGCTAACGAATGACCATTTCCATTCACTGACAGCAAACATTGATCTTCTACATAGTGAGGAACTAGAAAAAAAAAAAAATCATACAGCGATATTGTTATCATGCACTGCAGCCACTAGGGGGAGCCTACATTTTAGGGCACTTTTTCGCCCTCTGATACATCTCTCACTATTAAGTCAGTGAAGTATGCAATTACTGTATACTATAATTTATGCCAGATATGGACATGAATTCTTGCACAATAGCTGACGTGGATTGGATTTTGTGGCCCATGGATAGCCAAATTAAAGAGAGTTAGGGTCCGTGCACATGAGCGAGCGTGCATCTGAGTTGGGGGCCGAGTTTATCACGGAACGCAGTCAGATGATACAGTCACATCTATGGGGCTTCCGATCCATTCCGTTCTGATAAAACGGAGAAGAATAGGACCTGCTTTATAATCATCCATGTTATCGGAACAGAATTGATCCGGAAGCCCCATAGATGTGAATGTATCATATCATGTGACTGCATTCCGTGATAAATTCGGCCCCCAACTCGGATGCACGCTCGCTCATGTGCACGGACCCTTACTCTGCAATAAAGCACAATAATCAGGACCTACAGGATAAGGAAGTGAATATACATAAGTAAGATAGTTGACAATGTGATCTGCGTCTGATAGTAGATACCGTTACATGCTGGGGATGATACCGCCATCCATCCGTGTATAACATCTACTTGGCACAATGACCAGTACAAACACTGACGACAACAAAGTGTCCGCCAGATCAGCCCGTCCGTGGGCAGCGCCACTTCCGCTGGGAAGATGGGCCGAATGTGAGCCAACTGATACCAACGGAAAAACATAACACACAGCAATGCTATAATAAGAAGGAGCCGTGTTCGCTGCCCACACATTGCTGCGCACAATGGGGTGATTGTCCCTCAGCTCACATTAACCAATTAAATCCCTGATTTTAAGATGAGATGTTTGTCTTCGGGCAAGATAGCATAAAAGAGAACAATATTCTGGACTGTACATACCTATGAGCCTTGTTAGTAGCCAGGGGACAATCCTGGGCGACAATGCAAAATCTGTAACAAGTCCTGCACCTAATATTTTCTTGCAGCAACTATCTGCAAAATATAAGCTATATTACTAACACAGTACCGGTACAGGACCTGCTCTTTGTAGCTGTGGTCCATCTCCAAATTGAATTTTCATACTGATGCCCTATTCCCAGGACAAGTCACCAGTATGTGATCTGTCGGAGTCTGACACAGATTAGCTGTTGCAATAGTCTCCGGGTGCCAGTAGCTGTTAGCAGTGGTGTAAGTACCAAGATAGCAGCGTAGCGTCTGCCACAGGGCCCCGGACCTTAGGGGGCCCAGTGGGCCCCTAATGCTTTTTTTTTTAAATAGGCCATTACTTGCTGGAGTAACCCCAGCAAGTAACGGGCCCTATTTACTTACCTGTCCCCGCTCCTGTTCATGGCTGCCTTCACTTCCCCTTCTTCATCCTATAGCAGATGCGGCTGTGAGCAGGACTGGTAAGAAAATAGGGCCCGTTACCTGCTGGGGTGACGTCTGTGCCGACATTGAAGAGGGCCATAAGCAGCGGGGAGTGCGGCGGAGCCCAGGATAGGTAAATAACAGTGGTTTTTGTGTTTGTCACCTCCCCGGATCTCCCATCATTATACTCTGGAGTCTGAAAAGACCCCAGAGTATAATAATAGTTTTTGGGGGCATAATACCATGTGTAGGGGCCACTGTGATGCCATAATAACGTGTGCAGGAGCCACTGTGATGCCATAATAACTTGTGCAGGGGCCACTGTAGGCCATGATACCGTGTGCAGGGGCTGCTGTGGGCCATAATACCTTGTGGAGGGGCCGCTGTGGGACATTGTAGTGTTTGTACATAGGGCGTTATACTGTGTGTGGGTTAGGAAATGGGGTGCTATGCCGTGGGGGTGGGGGGCCAAGTCAAAAATTTGTTGGGTGGGCCAAGTCTTTGCTAGTTACGCCCCTGGCTGCTAGTGGATGGACAGCACTGCTCCTATTCAAGTAATGGCTTAATGTCCAATGCATAGCAGTGGTCCCAGGCGGTGGTCTTGAATAAGAGCATTGTCAGTATAAAAATTTAATTTGGGGACGGACGACCCTTTTAATTGATATAGGTCCCAAGCAAGGGACCCCTCTGTTTACTGAATGTCCTATAAGTTTAACATCTAGCTAGGCCATTTGGGGATGGGGATTGGTATTTTTAAATCTATATTAATCCACATTTCGCCCCGATTGATTTCATTACATGCCTTTGCAGAATTTTGTCATGGGTTTATTAGAGACCTCATCCTGTGCTTTGCATCTGCTGTGAAAATCTGCACAAAGCATTGACATGTCGCAGATTTAGAGTCTGCACCGCAGGTCAATTTCTGTGCAAATATTTTCTAAGCCTGTGAATGAGATTTGTCAAAATCATTTCCATTTGCTGCAAATATGTTCTTTACAGACTGTCCGTGTGCAAATCCAGATGGAAAATATGCAACATTTCAACTATGTGTGAACATACCCTTACAGATCTTAGAATCCTCTGTTCCCCTTTACTCCACCATAACAGTAAGTGCCCATCTTGTTACAGTCCCCCATACAATAAATGTCCATCTTGTTACAGGCCCCATTACAGTAAGTGTCCATCATGTTACAGGCCCCCCATACAGTAAGTTCCCATCTTGTTACAGGCCGCCATATAGTAAGTGCTCATCTTGTTACAGACCCCCATACAGTAAGTGCCCATCTTGTTACAGGCCGCCATATAGTAAGTGCCTATCATGTTACAGGCCTCCTTACAGTAAGTGCTCATCTTGTTACAGGCCGCCATACAGTAAGTGCTCATCTTGTTACAGGCCCCCATACAGTAAGTGCTCATCTTGTTACAGGCCCACATACAGTAAGTGCTCATCTTGTTACAGACCCTCATACAGTAAGTGCTCATCTTGTTACAGGCCGCCATATAGTAAGTGCCTATCATGTTACAGGCCTCCATACAGTAAGTGTCCATCTTGTTACAGGCCCCCCATACAGTAAGTGCCCATCTTGTTACAATCCCCCCATACAGTAAGTGCTCATCTTGTTACAGGCCCCATTACAGTAAGTGCACATCATGTTACAGGCTCCCCATACAGTAAGTGCCCATCTTGTTACAGGCCCCCCATACAGTAGGTGCTCATCTTGTTACAGGCCCCCATACAGTAAGTGCTCATCTTGTTACAGGCCGCCATATAGTAAGTGCCCATCTTGTTACAGGCCCCCCATACAGTAAGTGCCCATCTTGTTACAGGCCGCCATATAGTAAGTGCTCATCTTGTTACAGGCCCCCCATACAGTAAGTGCTCATCTTGTTACAGGCCCCCCATACAGTAAGTGTCCATCTTGTTACAGGCCCCCCATACAGTAAGTGCCCATCTTGTTACAGGCCCCCCATACAGTAAGTGCTCATCTTGTTACAGGCCCCCCCATACAGTAAGTGCTCATCTTGTTACAGACCCCCCATACAGTAAGTGTCCATCTTGTTACAGGCCCCATTATAGTAAGTGCCCATCTTGTTACAGACCCCCATACAGTAAGTGCCCATCTTGTTACAGGCCCCATATAATAAGTGCCTATCATGTTACAGGCCCCCATACAGTAAGTGCCCATCTTGTTACAGGCCCACATACAGTAAGTGTCCATCTTGTTACAGGCCCCCCATACAGTAAGTGCCCATCTTGTTACAGGCCCCCATACAGTAAGTGCCCATCTTGTTACAGGCCCCCATACAGTAAGTGCCCATCTTGTTACAGGCCCCATACAGGAAGTGCCCATCTTGTTACAGGCCCCCATACAGTAAGTGCCCATCTTGTTACAGGCCCCCATACAGTAAGTGCCCATCTTGTTACAGGCCTCCATACAGTAAGTGCCCATCATGTTACAGGCCCCCATACATTAAGTGCTCATCATGTTACAGGCCCCCCATACAGTAAGTGCTCATCATGTTACAGGCCCCCCATACATTAAGTGCTCATCATGTTACAGGCCCCCCATACAGTAAGTGCTCATCATGTTACAGGCCCCCCCATACAGTAAGTGTCCCCATTATATGCTATCTATTGGATTACTCCAACACGTAACGGCCGGATTTCACTTACTTATCGCCGCTCCATTCCATGGCCACCTCAACTTAGGTATCCTTGGGGTGCCGCATATTACACCCTGAGTGTCAGGATGTGATATTTGGGACATAATATGCGGCGCCGCCCCTGGAGGCCCTAGCCAAAACTGCCATTCATAAAAAAAAAAGTAAGTTTGTGGGCCCCATAGCAGCCACTACAGCTTCTATGGTGGTAGTTACATCCCTGCACTCTGCCATAAGAGCGGGACCTGGTGGACAGATGTTGATTATATGCAGATTTTAGATTTGCTGCCATTCGCTTTTATCTCATCAAGAAACCAGCAATGATGTGGAGCTACCAGCAGATGGCACTAGAGAGAGTGTAGAAATGCATGAGCAGGCTATGGTGCTGCACAGTAGTCCACGGCTTCTCCTGCTTCTAAATGCAGCAGCGGCAAGTCACTAAAGAAAGGTCATAAAGGGCAAGGGATGACTTATGCTTAGCATAGGTCTTCAATATGTGATAGATGGGGATATGACACCCAGGACCCTGCCGATCAGCTGGGTGAAGAGACTGCAACATTAAAGGGGTCATCTGATTTCTATGAGTGATGGCCTATCAATATTGGATCTGCAGAGGTCCGACACCTGGGACCCCCTGGAGATCACCAGGAGCGTTGAGTGTGTGCTGTAGTGTACTCACCCCTACAGTACCAGGACCCCCTATCCTAAGGATAGGCCATCACTAATAGAAACCAGATAACCCCTTTAAGGTAAGTGCTGCAGCCTCTTCACTGCATATCAAGCACAGCGCCATACATATCATAGTGGTTGTTCTTGGTATTGTAGCCCAGCCCCATTCACATAAATGTGACTTAGCAGCTGCTGTCCCCTGTTCCCAAAGGACCCCCACGTCTGTGCCCCCTGGCTGCCCTAACAGGGTACATGGACTTAGGCTGTCTTCATGAGATGACCCCTTTAACCCTTAAGGACCAAGCCCTTTTTCATATATCCGGTTTTTTTTCCCGCCACATTCCAAGAGCCATAATTTTTTATTTTTCGGTTCCTACTGTAGATTCACATGATGATGTATTTTTTGTAGGACAAATTGTACTTTGCAATGGCACCCTTCAACATTTTGTGCAATGGAAGCTGGGAAAAAAAAATTCAGAATGAGGTGGAATTGGAAAAAAATGCCTTTGCACCGTTGTCTTACGGGTTTAATTTTTACAGCATTCACCATATGGTAAAACTGACCTGTTATCTGTATACTGTGGATCGGTACAATCACAGCATGGTACAATCAGTGTACGGAGATTGGTGGGGGGGGTCTTTTTATGCAGAACAAGTTGTAGTTTTTATTGATACCATTTTGGGAAATGTCTGAAAGTTTGATCACTTTTTATTCTATTTTTTTAGGAGATAGTGCAGAAAAAAACACCGTTTTGTCATTGCAATTTTTTTCTGCAATGGAATCTCCATATGGGATAAATATTTAATATTTTAATAGTTTTGACATTTTTGGACATATAAAGTTTTATGTCTATTTCTGATTCTATGTATTCTAGGGAAAGGTTTGATTTGAATTTTTATGTTTTCGTGGGGTTTTTTTTTCTTCTCATAAAAACTTTATTTTTTATTAGTTTTTTTTTTTTACTTTTAGACACCCTAAGGGACTTCAATCCTAAGGGGTCTGATGGCCCATACAATACGATGCAATACTACTAATGGGTTGTAGTGTATTGTAAAGACTACTGACTAAAGGGCAGCGTCGAAAGGGTTAACAGCCACGATCGGTGACACATTATATTGTGGCGACTAAAATGAGAGTCGCATTATAGTGTGTGGAGTGGCCGCAGTGATGGGGCATTATTGTGTATGGTGGACATTATACAATGGCAACCACAATAATGGGGTATTATAGAGTGAGGATCACAATGATGGCGACATTATAGAGTGAGCTACAATGAGAGGGACATTATATTGTGTGGGGTGACCACAAAGATGGGGCATTATAGTGTAAGGTGGACATTACAAGGTGGGATACACGATAAGGCAGCATTGTAGTGTTTGTGGGGACTACAATGATGGGGACATTATATTCTAGGGGGCAACATTATGCAGTGATACACGATAAGGCAGCATTGTAGTGTTTGTGGGGACTACAATGATGGGGACATTATATTCTAGGGGGCAACATTATGCAATGATGGGGACATTATATTCTAGGGGTGACATTATGCAGTGGGCCACAATGAGGGAGACATTATTTTGTGGAGGCCACAATGAGGGGGATGTTATACTGTGGGGGCTACAATAAGGGGTACATGATAGTGTGGGAGTCACAATGAGGGGGATGTTATACTGTGGGGGCTACAATAAGGGGTACATGATAGTGTGGGGGTCACAATGAGGGGGATGTTATACTGTAGGGGCTACAATAAGGGGTACATGATAGTGTGGGGGTCACAATGAGGGGGATGTTATACTGTAGGGGCTACAATAAGGGGTACATGATAGTGTGGGGGTCACAATGAGGGGGATGTTATACTGTAGGGGCTACAATAAGGGGTACATGATAGTGTGGGGGTCACAATGAGGGGGATATTCTACTGTGGAGGGACCTCAAGGGAGCACGATACCATGTCAGGGCCACTATGGGGCAGTATACTATGTAACATGGTTGGGACTAAAGAAACCATCTACCTCCGACAGTCCCATAAAAATGCATGCAGCAGGGTACAAGTGTGAACACCACTTTATTCATACCAAGCACACAAGACCCCTGTTCTCCTGATCATGGGGGCTCAGGTTGTTGTACCCACCATGCACTTGCCCCTTGTAGCTAGATAACAACTTGCTACACCCAGAATAGCCCTTTAAGGGGTTAATACTTTATCAGTACTGGTCTAATTCAGATGGCAGGTTACAGAAACCTGGTAGTCACACGCTCTCCGAGTCAAAATATGAGATCATTTAAAGGCGCCTGAAGGATAATTCCCTTTAAATCTATAGGAGCCCGTGTATCCTCAGGCCCCGCCCCCCGCCTGCAGACCAGGCTCTGTCTGTGACCTGACCGCACTCCACAGACACTTCCCCCTCCCATCTGACGTCACCGACTCAATCTCCGCCCACTAAATCACACACTTCCTCTTCCTTCCCCTCCCAGCCTGAAGTCCCGCCCCTCCGCTATAATTGTCATCTGGAATCCACCAATTAGAGCACAGACTCGTCTTTCCTCGCACGTCTCACAGCCAATGGTTCGCCGGCCTTTTGTGCAGGGGGGCGGGGACTAGAGGCGTGTGCAGCCGGGTTCGGGAAACAAAGAGAAAAAAAAGAGGGAGTGGGAAGAAAGGAAAGTGGAGCGGCCGGGCCGTGAATGTGCCGGGACGGGCGGGCCATGGCGGCGGCGTGCATGAGCTGAGTGTCCGCTGTCACAGTGCGCTGCGATCGCCATGCCGGGCGGTGGTGGTGGAGGCGGAGGAGGGGGCACCGCGGCCTCCTGGACCCCGGAGCTGGAGGAGATCCGGGTGAGGCTGGCTGCACTCGAGGCCCCGGCGGCGGCAGCAGCAGCGGAGGCCGAGGAGGAGGAGAGGTCAGGCGAGGACGAGGCTGCGGTGTATCCCGGGGACATGCTGCTGCTGGGGGGACAGTACCCCGGGGGAGCCGAGCAGGCCGCCATCACCGTGCGCAGGAAGAGCGTCAACACCAACGAGCTGGTGCCAGTGCCCAGCTCCGAGCATGTGGCCGAGATTGTGGGGAGGCAGGGTGAGTGTGCGCGGGGAAGGGGCAACAGGGTGGGGGTACTGGAAGCAGTAGGAGGGCACAATACAGGGCAACTAGGGTGTATTGGAGGTGGCAAGGGAGGCACTGGTGGAAATGGGGTGCATAATGGGGAGGGGTAGTGGGTGGGAAATGGGGTACAGGGAGTAACTGGGGTGCACAATGGTGAGGGGGTACTAGGAGTAAATCGGGTGCTGCAGTATGGGGGTACAAAATGGTGCACTGTTGTGGTATTGAGGTCAGAAGGGGCGCACAAAGGCTGCGGGTGACTTAGTGCACAATTGTGGGGGTATAAAGACAATGGGGCTGCACAGGGGTGGTGGCATTGGAGGGTGCACAATACTGAGGTGATGGGAGATCATGGTAGCCACTGGTTTGCGCCCTGACCTGTGGCTTTCCAGTTGTTGCATTACTATAACTCCCAGCATGCCCTCATGGCAGTGGCTGTAGATTTGCAGCAGTTGCAAAGCCGTAGGTTAGAGGGTGATGGGGTCACAAATTGGGCCATCAAATGTTTTCTTTACAGTCCATGTAGCAGGCTCCATCTGAGGTCACGATGTATCTGAATGTATCACAATGTGGGCATAGTGGTAGTGATCGTGTGGGGAAGGGGTTACGAGAGGACATTGGGAAGGCCCTGGATTATAATTGTGGTTTGGGGGCGATCAGTTGGGAACAATTGGGCACCAGTCATTTTGGGTTCTAAGGAGTCCTAATTATTCTCAGATACCAAAATGTTTCCGGCTCCCTTTCAAGACCTCTGCTCGCTGCCCCTGAATGGGAACCTCTTTGTCTCCATCCTGTACAGATCTGACAGTGCTCACAGCTGAGGGTTTGTTACAATCCTCTCTGACCTAGGAACATCTGTCCTTAAATGTATCAGGCGGTTGTTTAGACTAGATACCATTGTAGCAAACCCTCAGCTGTCAGAAGTATCTGATGCATGTAGACAATATCTGAAAGCCATACAAAAGGTGGGCATTGATATACACAATATATTCAGAATCTCTTTAGTTCTGGGAGAGCTGGGTTAGGTAATAGGACCCAGCTGTCTGGGGCCACTGATGGCCTGCTGGGAGTTGTAGTTTTGTAGCAGCTGGACAATACTGCCATAGACCTATGCATAAGTTATTGGCCTGACTGGTAAAGCCTGGTGATGTGCTGCAGGACCATATGTTGAGTTTATTGTCCCAACCACAATATCCCATCCCCCTTTGCTATTGTCCTGGCTGGGGGGAGGGGGACACCATGGGGGGAGGTCATTATTGCGTCTTCACATGAGGTACTACAATTTCCCATCGAACCACAAATAGGAACAGTTTCTACAACTCATCCTGTAGTGACTTGTTTTGAGGCAGCAGATGTTGTCCTGCCGCAGACCGAGCCATACAGGATATTTGAGTCCTGCACCATACACAGCGTGAAACAATGGGGACTTGTGAATTCTCATGGCTCTGTCGTGCACACTGCTTCTCTACATCCTTTATTTTCCCTCCCCATATAATAGCCCACTCTGTCTCTGCCTCTTCAGCCTTGCAGCTTTGGCATGGATTGGAGGCTCAGGTAGTGCCCCTGTCACATGATCTTGTGGGCAAATTCTGGTCACATTGGTGATTTGATGCTATTAGGAGGCCTGAACACTGCACAGTGTGGGCAGCATAGTGCCCATTATTTTGGGTGTTTTTTTTTTTTTTTTTGGCCTTATTGATGACCTATACTTGGGATAGGACATGAATTAAAGATCAGCGGGGGTCAGACTCCTGGGACACAATCATCAGTTGTTTAAAGAGAACACACCATTTAGGTGAGCGCTGCAGCCCCTTCACAGAAAACCAAGCACATCGCTATACATTGTATAGTGGTCATGTTTGGTATTGCAATTTGGGCCCATTCACTTGAATTGGACTGAGCTGCAATCAGGTCATATGACTGAAGATCGTGATACAATGTAAAAAACAATTAGGACAGCAGAGAGATTTGCAATGGTAATATTTACTTCAGCAGATTGTCTAAAGTGGCTACACCTGTAGCAAACCCTCAGCTGTGATTGGTTGACCCTCTTGATGTAAACAGAATTCTTTCTATTCACTGACAGCAAGCAGAGGTCATAAAGGGGTATCCCATTGTGTTAAGATTGACCTATCCTTAGGATAGCTCATCAATTAAAGATCAACGGGGGTCTGACAGCCTGGACCCCCACTGAACAGCTGTTTAAAGAGAATGTGGCACTGTGGCCATACACACTGCTTCAAACAGATGATTGGTGGGGGTCCCGGTTAGAGGACTATGGCGATCTTACATTAATGACCTATCCAAAGGAAAGGTCATCAATGTAGTAAGACTGGAAACCCCTTTAGGCTAAGACCCCACGTGGCGTCCCTCAGCAAAAAAAAAAAAGCACTGCGGGAAAAACCGCGGCGGCAACGCATCACTGTTTTTTCCAGCAGCGCTTTTCACAGAAAGTCCGCAGAGTTTTCCTCTGTCGACTTTCTGCTTCAATTATACCTATAGGGAAACCGCCGGCGTTTCCGTAGGTATAATTGGCATGCTGCAATTTCCAAAACTGCGACGGTTTTGGAAATCGTAGCGTGTCCCCTGCGCGTATTTTTCTGCAAAGTGGGGCTGGGATTTGCTGACGGCGTTTACGTCAGGTGGGGCCCCGACCTTAAGAATGTTGATCAGTTGGAATGTAAAATGTATCCACTGCAGATCTATTTCTTGTGCATTGATACAACTACAATTGCTACTCAGAGCTCGGGAAAGCTGGGTGGCGGTTATGTGTGCGGTCACTCAACTGTCGCAGAGGCAGACATGTCTATAGAAATGTGCAAAACTTTACAGCAGAGGACATCTCAATGTGAGGCTGCTGATCAGTCATTGATCATTGACATAAGACGGGAATCATTAGCAAGTGTCGTGAAGATGATGATGATGTAATCATATATTTATAGGATGACATCATGCTGCTGCTGCCCAGAAGTCACGGGCTCGTATCATTAACTAAAAAATATAGGATCAGTTTTCCAGGAATAAGATCGTGTAATGTATCTGTAATGTGACCAGGAAGGTGTCCCTGCTGTGTCGGAGCATGAAAAGAAAATTATTCCTTACTTGAGACACTACCATTGCCAGGATGCCTTGTGCCTTGTTTGGCTTTTTTATGGACTATGGTTATCTTTTTAGATGTCGCTTTATGATCGGTGGCGGTCTGATCTCAGGGACCCCCATAATCACAAAGTGATCACAGTGATATCCAAAACGCCTAAAAAGACACAACTTTGCCATAAGTGAATTATAATAATATTTCCGTTTTGCTTCTACAGATGTAATGCAAACCAATGTGTCTCCATGGCAACAGACAACAAACTAACCTTGTGTAGTCTGATCCTGCACTATGTTAGGGGGACAAATGGCAGAAAGTATAAGACACAGGATTACACAACACTGAATTTGCTTTGTTACCATGGAGACGCGGTGTTACATAGGAACTGTAGACAAAAAAATATAGGATTTTTTGTTTGGTTTAGGCTGATAAAAATTTGGTTATGAAGATGGACATGGCCTTTAAGTACAGCAATACCAGACATTGGAGGGCTATGTAATGCAGAGTCCTCCAAAGTTATAGTCCATCATTTTTGCGGCTCTCCCATTTGGTCAACGAAGGGTGAATTTTCTTTGCGCTATCCATATGGACATGGGTTGGTTGGACAAGATGTCCATTTAAAGGTTGAAAATGACTATTCAGTGTCTTTTATGTTGAGATGTAATCACTTCTGGTTAGAGGCCCAGACCCTGTGGCTGCACTACCGAGGATCTCAAGACTATCTTTAGGACTATGGAATGTCTTGTTGACACATTACTGACCTCTTAATCTTTCTCCCTGTAGGCTGCAAGATCAAGGCTCTGAGGGCGAAGACGAACACATACATTAAAACTCCAGTCCGAGGGGAAGAGCCAGTATTTGTTGTCACTGGAAGAAAAGAGGACGTTGCCATGGCCAAAAGAGAGATTCTCTCGGCAGCTGAACACTTTTCTATGATCCGAGCATCTCGTAACAAAAACGGCCCTGCTGTAGGCAGCACCCAGTGTACCCCCAACCTTCCAGGTCAAACTACAGTTCAAGTGAGGGTACCTTACCGGGTGGTCGGCCTAGTGGTGGGGCCAAAGGGAGCCACAATAAAACGCATACAACAGCAAACCCACACCTACATTGTCACTCCAAGCAGAGACAAAGAGCCCGTGTTCGAGGTTACCGGGATGCCAGAGAATGTAGACCGGGCACGGGAGGAGATTGAGATGCACATAGCCATGCGTACCGGCAACTTTATCGAGCTCAATGAAGAAAATGATTTCCACTATAATGGTACAGATGTTAGCTTCGAAGCAAGCGGCCTGGCGACCAACTGGTTAAACGCCAACACCACAGCTCCTGGTCGTAACAAAATGGTTTCCAACTATCGCAACGATAGTTCCAGTTCTTTGGGCAGCGGCTCCACCGATTCCTTTTTTGGCAGCAATAGGCTGGCGGATTTTAGTCCAACAAGTCCATTCGGCGCAAGTAATTTTTGGTTTGGAGAAACCATGCAACCCATGGCCTCCGAAGATCTCACCGACACCTCTGCCTTCGATCCAGTACCATCTCCTCCTGAGACTATCTGGGCTCCTTTCGATCCAGCCAATTCCCTCTCTGGCTTTGGAAACGATGTCACCGCCGCCAGATCTCAACGCCGCGGCAGCATGTCTCCGACCTTTCCCGAAGGCTTGGAGTACCCCCTCACAAGAAGTATTAGAAGTGACCTTTCAAGCACAACCGAAGGTGGGCTTCCCATCTACATCCCGGCCTTCTCCAATGGTACCAATAGCTACTCTTCTTCCAGCGGCGGATCTACGTCCAGTTCTCCACCCGAGACGAGGCGGAAGCACGACTGCGTCATCTGCTTCGATAATGAGGTGATCGCTGCCCTCGTGCCCTGCGGCCACAACTTCTTCTGCATGGAATGTGCTAACAAGATCTGCCAGAAGGATGTGCCCGTGTGCCCGCTCTGCCAGTCTTCGGTCAACCAGGCAATACAAATACATTCTTAAATGTATTGCAGATATTTATATAGAAAATGAACCCTCTATAGCAATCTCCCTCTAACACATATATATATAAATCTATATATAGTCGCGTATATGGAAAAAAGGCGAGAGTCAGGCTAAATATAGAGAAAAAAAAACTGCTGCTACCACCTCCTTATAAAAAGTTACTGCATGCCCGGGTTGACTTTGGTGGTGTCCAGTTAATTGGCATTAAGATGTCTGGTGTTGGTATAGTCTACACGGTAAATTTTATGATTTCCGGTTAGTTTACATTCACAAATATGTTTACATAGGTGGAAACAAGTGTTTAGATTCCTAATGTTAATTCCACTGCCGGCTCTGTGAATAATCAAGTTGTGAATAGAGATGATGCCGCGCCACGTCTGAACATCTTAAATGCAAATTTTAGTACGATTTTTTAGTTATGTATCATGGTTTGCACTCTAGTCACATCCAAAGCTGCATACAAAATTCTGTAGGTTGGGTGTAATGGTGTAGGAGTCCCTTGCTGGCTCTGTCTGTATAGTATATGTACCATTGCTGTGTACAGCTATTGCGCCATCTTGCAGGCTGCATTATAGGAAGACCCATGGTATGAATGAAGGTTTTATTCCTTTTCTTAAGCATAGTCAAAGTTGCGTTTCTTAGGATCACATTGAAATCATGTCACCATAGCAACTTTAATTCTTTTCCGCTCTGTGCCGTACTGTTACATCACACTGAGTGTATGGTACGGCGCAATTCTGTAGCTGATAAATCGCTTTTGGGCTCCAGTTGTATTATAAAGCCTGGAGTATCTGCAGGAGTCAGAAAATGCTCGACTCTGGAAGCTTCTAACCCTTCAGATGTCTTGATCATTATCATCATCCTTCAGGTACCCTGCGGTGAGATCACGAGGTTCAAAGGGGATGCCATGGCAGCAAAGAGGCAGCTTTTACCTATTACACATAGGCAGCCTATGTACAATGTACTGCAATACAGAAGTATTGCAGTACATTGTACAGGGGATCAAGAGATCCCATGTTAAGGTCTCCTCGGGACAGTGAAAGGATTTTAGAAACTTTTATACTTTTTTTTTTTTTTTTTTAAACTATCCTAACTTCAAGAATACATGTAAACAAAAAAAATACATATTAGGTATGGGCTTGTATCTATAAATCTACACTATCCCATATGGAGAGGAGTGTGGGGGGGGGATGCACAACTTAACGTGTTTTAATAGCAATAAAAAGTATGATACCAATAAAAACTGCAGATTAAAAAAATAAAGCCCTTACATCAACAAAAGATGAGGATGTCAGAAAACTGTTACCACCCCCCAACCGACCAGGCAAATCCTTTATTTTTAATGAATTGGGTTTTATTTAGTAAAAGTATCATAAAACATGGTATTGTTGTAGTGACCTGTTGGACAAAGTTTCCATGTCCTTTTTAGTGCAGCGTTTAGTGTCCTAAAAGTAAAATGCAATAATGGCATTTTTTTTTTTTCACTTTGGACCCCCATCATTTTTAATAAGTTATTAAATATATTGTATGCACCCCAAATTGGCACCGCCTGAAAGTAAAAGTAAAGAATAAGTCCTAAAAAGTTATGAATTTTGGAGGATGGGGATGGAAAATATGAAAAAAAAAAAAAAAAAAAAATTTCACAGAGCCTTAATGCTCAAAACTAACTTTAAGGGTTTAAAATAATTGTCTAGCCTCTTCAAGAAACAGCGCCTCTTATTTTGTTAGATACTTTTTGGTACTGCAGGTCAGCCATTTTCATATGAATGGTGCTGAGCTGCAATTCCAGACTATGGTGAAGAGAGGCGCCATTTCCAGAAAAGACGCCTCGTTAAATTGGTTTAGCTTGAGGGATTGGTTAATGGGATATATGGAATCCTGCAGAATAATGAATGCAGCTCTAGGTGTGTAAGGCAACTATGTTGCACTGTAAAGCAAGATAAGATCCAGTTCACACTATTGTTAAAATCCATAACTAGAAGACAATGGTTAACTCTACCTGCACTGCCAGTCACTACTACCATCCTGAGAAAGATATGATTAACAGTAGTGTGAACATTGCCTAAAGTAAAGTGATATTGAAATCGATGGTGTTTTCAGCCAGCGTTACACACTTTCATTTCTTGGAAAAAAAACTGAAGTGAGTCTAGTCACCAGAAAAGATTAACTCCTATTTTTGCCAAAAAATGTAAAGAGTACCCGTCTCCTCTCCTCACATGAATGTTATAGTAAATTCTTGCATTTTGAGCAATTGTTCTTAGAATTGTGCACTGTGCTGTTCCTCCTGGGAGTTACCATTCCTCAAGTAGGCGTGTCTTTACAGCCTGACACTGATTGGACAGTGTCAGGGTTTGGGCACGCCCCTCAACTGGTTAACACTAAGAGGTAGAACAGCACAATGTAAAATTATACAATAAAATGCTCTGAAATTGTTGTTTTGTAGAGAATTTACTAAAACAGACTTTTTTTTTGAAGAGCTGAGGGGTACTACTGTCTGAAAATACAGCGGCCCAAATCCTTGCCCTCACTAAATTTTTAGGTTATACTAAAATTATGTTCAGAGGTGGCGTAGCAATTTAAGGGCAGTATTTGCAATTTTTTTTTCTTTAATTTAATTTTTTTTTTTTTTTTTTTTTGTCCCACCGTGGGGCGCTCTATAGTGGAAACACTACCACAAAAACTGTACGGTTACCAGTTTTTAGGAAAATGTCTCTGGATTTATTTCAAAGCTTTACAATGCACAAAGCAGCTAATAGAGAATGCTCCATTCCAACTATTAGTCTGATCACGTTTCAATCTGTTATTTTAGAGAGGAAAAAAAATATATATATACTAAATGTGAAAACTTTTTGAGCCAGCCATGACTTGAATGAATCTTAGCTTTACTTAACCAAGGGAAAGGCTGGGACTTTTTGACTATACTCTCTCCAAAAAAATTTTTTTTTTTTCCATTTTATCTCTTCAATTTTTTTTATTTATTTATTTTTTTTCCTGAGAGAGGCCTTGGCATGGCCTGTAATATACGAGTTAACATCAGCGCCATATTGTGAATTTCGAGAGGTGTAGTGGCTTTTATTTTTTTGTTTTAATTTTTGCATTTCAGCCTGTGGATTTATTTAGTTACATCGTTCAAATCCAATATTATTTTTTTACTGGTTGCATCAAAAAAAGCAGAAAAAAACTCTCCCTATGGATTTTTATACTATTTTTGAAAAATTTTTCCTTAATTTTTTTTTTTTTTTTTTTTTCCAAATACAAAACTGAAGCTGTAAAGTCTGTGTACTGACTATTAAATATAAATCTTTATTTTTTATTTCCACTTGAAGTTACATTTCGTATAAATATATATAAAAAAAAAGTTTACAAATTTACTGTTCTGGGTTTATTTTTATTTTAGATTTTTTTTTTTTTTGAGGGGTGGGAAGGGGGGGGGGTATAATATTTGCCTTGATGGCATATTATTATTATAATGTATTGCAAACTTTCGATGCTAATCGCTTGTAGAATAGCTTAAGTCAGTATTGGAACATTTTAGCTGCCGTCTTAGCAAGTTCGCACGAACGTTCGCCAAGCATGTGTTTTATATATTAAAAAAAAATCTATTATTGCATCGTACACAGCAACTAACAAGCCAAGGAGTTAACCTATACATTAGATGCGTGTACCATTTATATTAACTACAAAATGTTAGTATGAAAAATCTATTAATATAGTTTAGTATTTGCTAATTTTACTACACTTTTGTTATGTATATGTAGGGACGTATAGGGATTATAAATTCAGTTTGAGTAAAGGTTAAAAACCATATATTTTATGATAAAGGGCCTTTAACTTATTACGGCCAAAGCACTGATATTATATATTTGCTGTAAAGAGAATTATAAGAGTTTTATTTTTTGGATATTAAACGCTAATAAAGACATGTTTCCATTAACTTATTTGAGACTATTTTTTGACTCTTCCAGTTTTTTTTAATTTTATTCTGTCTTATGTACGACAGCCCTCCGCGGGGGCAGAGCATGCATGTCCCTCGACAACCCCTCAGCGAGGACGGAGTGCACAGGTCCTCTCCCCCTGACAATCCCCCTGCAGGGGATGAGCATGCAGGTCCCCTGTTTTCTAGCAGTAGTACTTTTCACATGTAGGTATAGGAGGGTCTTGAACACCAAATGTTGAATACGGGAGCTTGTGATTGTTTTGTATAGGAGCTGATGACATCATGCTCCTGCTGCCTAGAAGTCACACGCCATATTAACTAAATAAATGTAAGAGTGGTTTTCCAGGAATAACATCATGTAGTGGATTTATAATATGACCAGAAAAAGGTCTCTGCAGTGTCGGAGGGTAAAAAGGACATAATTTCTCCCTTGAGACACTACAACTATTCCCACCTTATACTGTGATGACAGTGCGAGAATATGCTATTGCATTATGATCAGTGGCGATCTGACCTCAGGGACTGGCATAATCATAAAGTGATGGCATCTCCTAGTGATATCTACTGCATAACAAATGAAAAGTGAAGCAACTTTGTCATCGGTGTTAAAGTTCAGTTTTGCTTCTACGGACCTGTGTGTCTCTATAGTAACAGACGACAAACTGTGTAGTCTGATCCTACATTCACATTCCTTTCTATTTGTACTTTACTTCCTGGAAATCTGCCAGATGTATGATTCGGGGGCAAGTAGTGGAAAGTATAAGATACTAGCAGAAGGACCCGACTTTACACAGGTATACAGTGGGGAAAAAAAAGTATAGTCAGTGTGAAGAATATCGCCTCGCCTGGCACGCCTGCGATCAAACTTCTTTCTTAACCTCCCACTCACACACCGTGAGTAGACCGGGTCATAGGATAAAAACGAAACGAGCGATATAAATTTTATATGTTTAATAACCCAAGTGGGTCGGTATGAATTAATAGCATATACAGAATATACAATATTAATATGATCAAGCATAAACATACAAGCAAAAGATCAATGATACAATACACCAAAATAAAAGGAAATAAAGATTAGAAAAATTACCTGAGCACACAGCCCTGTCCTGGCTGTCTCTCTTCCATGCTCAGCACAATAGACTCGTAGTCCGTTTCTCTAGGCCACAGCAGAGTTTTGGGCCTAGGGCGCAAGCTTAAGCAAGTTGCATAAAACAATCCTTCTACATGCTGTCCAGAACTAGGCCCTCAAAGCATTCCTCAGTAGGGCAGGCCCTCTCATCTTCTCCCAGATCAGAGCTCCTTACTGCCTCTTTGCTGAATGACCCCAGAATCCAGGTCTGCCCACCCCTTGCACCCAGGCAGCCCCCCTTCTCCCTCCTTTGCAGAACCCTCGGAGAGATGGGTGAATTTAAGGTCACTGGCTTGCTATCCCCCCATCGCCATCTGGCCAGGGATAATAAAAGTGCCTGGCTATAGCAAGCCATCTCCAATGAACACACATAAAACCAGTGAAGCGTATCGTCCAGCAATGTAAAACCCAAGTTAAACACAACATTCCAATAGGTAGGGGGAGGACGGACATGAGCAAGTAAAAATACATTTCTAAGAAAGATGTACAACTGAGGGTCGGTTCATCACACCTCCCCCTTTTAGAGCGTGTCGGGAGGAAGGACGATCCTAAGATCACCTTCCGCGGACACCTTGGCGGCCTCACCCCGCCAGGACCTGCGCTGGTCCCTGACCATATTCCTGGCGTGCTGATACCCTCTTCCTCTCCTGTCTGAATGGAGACTCTTCTAAGGCTCAGGCTCTGAATTAAGTAGACCTGGCTACCTCTTGCTTGCTCTGGGTCCCTCCCCCGAGTGCTGGCGTCCCTCAGACCCACACTCACAACCCCAGGCCCTTGTGGAACCGGTGCTGAGACCCCATCCCGGCAGTCTCCGCCCACCTGGCTACCCCCCGGCCTGCACTGGGACCTCGTTCTGAGTGCTGGCATCCCGCAGATCCACACTCGCAACCCCAGGCCCTTGTGATACCAGTTTAGAGACCCCTTCCCGGCAGTCTCTCAGGGTCTCTCCCACACTAGCCGCTAGTTGGGAGAGTTCTAGGGGCACCTCCCCCTTTGCTTCCAAACCTAGGGGCACCTCTGGCACAGGTATGTTTGGACCCTGTCCTCCCTCCCAGACGCCTTGCCCCTTTGGGCCTACACCCTGTTCCTCCTGTACTTGGGTGGGTGATGATGATACCTTGGGCAAATGACTGAGATTATGCTTCCCCAAACCATCCCTCCACAATACATTGACAGGTAATACATTTGACACACCCCCTTCTTGGGTCCCACCTCCAGCACCCCATGCCGTCTGCACTTGGGCCATGGGCACGACTGGCACACCTTGGATGGCTGTTTCTCCTTCCCAGGACTCTTTCACAAGAGTTAGGGGCCCACGTACACGTCTCCCGTACAAGAGCTCAAAGGGGAAGAACCCCGTTGAGGCTTGCGGCACCTCCCGGTAAGCGAACAGCAGGTGCAGGAGATAAGGCTCCCAGTCGCGCCCGTGGGACTCGTCTAACATCCTGAGCATCTGCTCCAGGGTGCCATTGAACCGTTCACACAGGCCATTGGTCTGTGGGTGATACGGGCTGGACACCAGATGTTGCACCTCTGTTACCTTACACAGGCCTTGCATCAAGGCAGACATGAACTGGGTACCTTGGTCTGTGAGCATCTCTCTGGGAAATCCAACAGGGGAGAAGATGCCTACCAGAGCCTTGGCCACTACATCAGCCCGGGTGGAAGACAGAGCGACAGCTTCCGGGTACCTAGTAGCGTAGTCTACTACCGTTAATATGAAACGTTTCCCGGTGCGGCTGGGAATGGACAGGGGTCCAATGAGATCCACAGCCACCCGCTGGAAAGGTTCGGTTATGATGGGCATAGGGATCATTGGTGCTTTGGAGCCTTGCCCCGCCTTGCCCATCCTCTGACAAGTGTCACATGAACGGCAGTATTTAGCTACATCTGTCCCCATCTTAGGCCAGTAGAATAAGTGGCTGAGGCGAGCCTTGGTCTTAGCGATCCCCAGGTGGCCTGCCAGTGGAATATCATGAGCAATCCGCAACAACTCCACCCGGTAGGCTTGGGGTACCACCAAATGTTTCTCCCTGAGCCGACTTTCTTTTCCCTTCATGGGGGTCGTTTCCTGGTACAACCTCCCTTGCTCCCAGTACACGCGGTCCTTGTCTGACTCCAAGGGAGGTTGATCAGCACGCTCCTTCAATGCGTCCAGACTGCAGTCAGCTTGGACAGCGTCCCTGAACTCCTGACTGGAACCAGACAGAAGAGATGTGCATGTCATATACCCGCCGGGCTCCTCCGGCTCCAGTGTGGAGAGGTTAGTCATGGCGGTCTCAGTGCCATCTCCGGGTGACAGAGGGAACGGCTCAGGGGTCGGAGCGCCTTCCACCCCTCTAGCACTCTGGCTGCGGGTTACCACCGCAACACCAGCAGTCCGTTCCTCATCCGGATCGGCCCTGAGGTCCCCGTGACCCACCTGACCACCTGGCACATTGTCCTCAGTTGGGGTTGCCCCCAGCATCTCAGAAGAGCTACCCTGTAAACCTGCAAGGCAAGAATTAGCAATTACATTGACATTGCATTCATTCATTGATTCACAGTGAACTGCATGGGTGAATGGCTGAGCCAGGGTCACACTGAGGGGGCTCTCATCACCCGCAGATGTGGGCGGGGCTACAGCCAGGTCAGCATTCCACAATGTCTCATTCACATGCTCACTGATTACTTTAGCTGGACACACAGCAGGGGGAAACAGGCAGCTGACCCCTCCCTCTGCCTGTGTGACAGGCTTCAACACCTCATTAAAATCATCCTTCAGTACAGACATTTTGTCACAGCGAGGTGGGGCTACTCCCACCCCATATTGGGACACCAAGGGCCCCAAATCTCTTCCCAATAGTACATTGGCAGGCAGATCAGACACTAGCCCCACATCACGCATCCCTTTTCCCACACCCCAGTCCAAATGGACGCAAGCCATGGGCACAGTTACGCGTTCTTGTCCAATACCCTTCAGGGTCAGAGTTTTTCCAGGGATAATACTGTCCGCAGAGACCAAGTCAGGTTGCACCAGAGTAATCTGCGCCCCAGTGTCCCGAAATCCCATGACCACCTTACCCCCCACAATGACCTGTTGACTGTTGGCATCGGATTGCAACCCCTCCCTCCCCACCAAGTATACAGATGGGCCAGCTGCCGTGGCTGGGGACACAGGGGGGTTCTTAGAGCGGTTGGGGCACTCCGCCTTGAAATGTCCAGGCTGGTTACAGGCATGACACCGCCGGACCTCTCCTTGGGATTTAGAGGTGGTCCCTGGGGCACCCAGAGTTCTTGGGACAGGGGAAGTAGAGGGGTCACCCGGGACAGAGTTTGTCTTACCCCACTTGGAGACCGCAGGCTGTGGTAAACTCCAACTTTGCCCCTCCTTCCCGCTTGGGGGTCTCTGCAGTGTGGCTCCTCTCTTGATCCCTTGCTCCCTGGTGGACACATAGTCGTCAGCAATCTCTGCAGCATTGTCTGCTGTTGTGGGTTTCTGATCACACACAAACTGGCGGACCTCCAGAGGGCACACATGGAGAAATTGTTCCTTTATCATAAGATCCCCAATTCCCTCAAACGTGGTGACAGTAAGTCCTTTGATCCACTGCCAGAATGTAACCTGTAAGTGGTGCAGAACATCCGCATAGCTCTCTGTGGGACCCCGCTGGATATTCCGGAACTTTTTGCGGTACACCTCCGGCGTGAGCCGGTATCTCCGGATCAGCGCCGCTTTGATGGTCTCATAGTCCGCGTCCCCTGGTAAGCTCGTGGAAACATCCAGGCCTTTTCCCTTCAGCCGGGGAGACAGGTAACGGGCCCATTCTGCCTGGGGAATATGATGCTGCTTACACACCCTCTCAAATCCCCGCAAGAACGAGTCCAAGTCCCCGTTATCTTCCAAGATTGGAAAGTCCTCGGACCGGATCTTTAGTGCTCGGGCTCCTGGAGTTGGTGCAGGGGAAGGTTGCGCCTGCTGGCAAAGTTCCAGCTTTTTTTAGCTCAAGCTGATGCTCCATCTCCGCCCGACGTTCTGCAGCAGCGGCCTCTCTTTCCGCCCAGCGCTCTGCAGCGGCGGCCTCTCTCTCCGCCCGGCGCTCTGCAGCTTCTCTCTCCGCCCGGCGCTCTGCAGCAGCTTGGTACTGGTGAATCACCTGCAGACGGGCGCTATAGTCACTGGCATCTATCTGCTGTAAGGCCATTTGCAAGTATAAGTCCGTTACCCCCACAGAACTGGGGTTACTGGTCCCTCCAGGCACAGTTACCTCTGGGGTCCGGGCACCTGCGGAACCGTCTGGCATGGTGATGTTTTCTGGTGGCAGCCTCTCAGGACTTTGCTCCGCCTCCTGCATGGCTATGGTAGCTTCCATATCCGCCATCTCCTGGAGTTCAGCAGCAACCAAGTCCTGCAGACGTTTGGTTATGCTTCTGGTCCCACCAGCCATCCACTGGAAGCCGTTGCCAAATAAAAGATAGGACAGAAAAAAGAAGACGGGAGGGAACAGTACTGTACCAAACTTTCACCGTATTTTAAGCTTGATCTCATACCGCGCTCGTTCCATAGGATTGCCGCAATCCCCAGTGTCTGCGTGATACCACACCCACACACTGTTATCCTAAGATCCCACAACGCTGCCACCACTGTGAAGATTATCGCCTCGCCCAGCCGCCTGGCACGCCTGCAATCAAACTTCTTTCTTAACCTCCCACTTACACACCGTGAGTAGACCGGGTCATAGGATAAAAACGAAACGAGCGATATAAATTTTATATGTTTAATAACCCAAGTGGGTCGGTATGAATTAATAGCATATACAGAAATATACAATATTAATATGATCAAGCATAAACATACAAGCAAAAGAGCAATTATACAATACACCAAAATAAAAGGAAATAAAGATTAGAAAAATTACCTGAGCACACAGCCCTGTCCTAGCTGTCTCTCTTCCATGCTCAGCACAATAGACTCGTAGTCCGTTTCTCTAGGCCACAGCAGAGTTTTGGGCCTAGGGCGCAAGCTTAAGCAAGTTGCATAAAACAATCCTTCTACATGCTGTCCAGAACTAGGCCCTCAAAGCATTCCTCAGTAGGGCAGGCCCTCTCATCTTCTCCCAGATCAGAGCTCCTTACTGCCTCTTTGCTGAATGACCCCAGAATCCAGGTCTGCCCACAGCATATGGCTAGTGCTCCACCCACCCCTTGCACCCAGGCAGCCCCCCTTCTCCCTCCTTTGCAGAACCCTCGGAGAGATGGGTGAATTTAAGGTCACTGGCTTGCTATCCCCCCATCGCCATCTGGCCAGGGATAATAAAAGTGCCTGGCTATAGCAAGCCATCTCCAATGAACACACATAAAACCAATGAAGCGTATCGTCCAGCAATGTAAAACCCAAGTTAAACACAACATTCCAATAGGTAGGGGGAGGACGGACATGAGCAAGTAAAAATACATTTCTAAGAAAGATGTACAACTGAGGGTCGGTTCATCACAGTCAGCCACCAATTGTGCAAGTTCTCCCACTTAAAAAGATGAGGCCGGCCTGTAATTGTCATCATAGGTAGACCTCAACTATGAGAGACAAAATGAGAAAACAAATCCAGAAAATCACATTGTCTGTTTTTTTAATAATTTATTTGCAAATTATGGTGGAAAATAAGTATTTGGTCAATAACAAAAGTTCATCTTAATACTTTGTTATATCCTTTGTGGGCAATGACAGAGGTCAAACGTTTTCTGTAAGTCTTCACAAGGTTGGCACACACTGTTGCTGGTATGTTGGCCCATTCCTCCATGCAGATCTCCTCTAGAGCAGGGATGTTTTGGGGCTGTCGCTGGGCAACACGGACTTTCAACTCCCTCCAAAGGTTTTCTATGGGGTTAAGATCTGGAGACTGGCTAGGCCACTCCAGGACCTTGAAATGCTTCTTACGTAGCCGCTCCTTTGTTGCCCTGGCGGTCTGCTTGGGATCATTGTCATGCTGAAAGACCCAGCTATGTTTCATCTTCAATGCCCTTGCTGATGGAAGGAGGTTTGCACTCAAAATCTCACGATACATGGTCCCATTCATTCTTTCATGTACACGGATCAGTCGTCCTGGTCCCTTTGCAGAGAAACAGCCCCAAAGCATGATGTTGCCACCCCCATGCTTCACAGTAGGTATGGTGTTCTTTGGATGTAACTCAGCATTCACTCTCCTCCAAACACGACGAGTTGTGTTTCTACCAAACAGTTCTACTTTGGTTTCATCTGACCATATGACATTCTCCCAATACTCTTCTGGAACATCCAAATGCTCTCTAGCAAACTTCAGACGGGCCCGAATATGTACTGGCTTAAGTAGGGGGACACGTCTGGCACTGCAGGATCTGAGTCCCTGGCGGCGTAGTGTGTTACTGACGGTAGCCTTTGTTACGTTAGTCCCAGCTTTCTGCAGGTCAGTCACTAGGTCCCCCCGTGTGGTTCTGGGATTTTTGCTCACCGTTCTTGTGATCATTTTGACCCCACGGGGTGAGATCTTGCGTGGAGCCCCTGATGGAGGGAGATTATCAGTAGTCTTGTATGTCTTCCATTTTCTAATTATTGCTCCCACAGGTGATTTCTTCACACCAAGCTGCTTGCCTATTGCAGATTCAGTCTTCCCAGCCTGGTGCAGGGCTACCATTTTGTTTCTGGTGTCCTTCCACAGCTCTTTGGTCTTCTCCATAGTGGAGTTTGGAGTGTGACTGTTTGAGGTTGTGGACAGGTGTCTTTTATACTGATAACAATGTCAAACAGGAGCCATTACTACAGGTAATGAGTGGAGGACAGAGGAGCCTCTTAAAGAAGAAGTTACAGGTCTGTGAGAGCCAGAAATTTTGCTTGTTTGTAGGTGACCAAATACTTATTCCCCTTACGTCCGACAGCAGCACAATATGGGGGTATCTCTGCCCCTGTGTGTTGTTTAGGACAGGTGGAACCTTTAATTAGCACCAAAAAGGTGCCTCCTACTAGCCCTATAAGAGGGCACAAGAGACCTCCCTCCACTGTGTTTTTTTCTGTCCTGTGTGGAACAGGTGGACGGAGGTCTCTTGTGACCTCCCGTTGCTAGGGGTTTTAGTTACTCCTGGCTTACCTTTTTGGGGTACCTCGGTCCCAAAGAAAAAACCTCCGGTCCTTCGGGCCTTCGCAGCGCAGCGTTATCCGGCATCCATCTGCAGGCAGCACGATCCCGGAAGTAAGCGGGGAACCTCCTCGGCCGGAACTTTTCTCCGGTTCCGTGTTCCCAGGGGAAGGAAGCCTTTGCGCACCACCGCGCCCTACTTCCGGTTTTCTCGGAAAAAGTGCGGTAAGTTTGGAAATTTAAAATTTAAAGGCAAAATATAGAATTGATTTTTGCTGCTTGTATTTTGAGCCTCTGGCTTAGGCTTATGCTCCTCTATGTTCCAGTATGGCGTTTGACTTGTTTTGGTGCTGTATAAATGTTTCTTTGTTGGCTTCCTCCCCTCGCTGCTGGATTACATTTAAAAGGTCTGAATGCAGTCCTTTATTTGTTGAGTGAGTGGTTTCTAGCTCCTCTGCTGCGGGTTGCGGTGGCTGGTTTTTTTCTGACGGTTTTTTTCTCTCTTCAAGTGACCGATTCAAAAAAAAAAAAAAAAAAAAAAAAAGAGGTACCCCTTGGGTTTTTATGCGATGCTTGGCGATCTTCCCTGTTTCAGTGTCACGTGGCTGTTTGATGTTTCAGATGTCATCTTCTGCAGCACGTAATGGCGATGCGCTTAGGAGGAAAAATTCCTCTAAACTTGAAACACCTAATGTGTTTGGATTGCAATACCCCTTTACCTGACGGCTATGATTTTACCCGCTGTCACCAGTGTCGAGGACCCTGCCGGAAGTACCTTCTATAAGAGGTTGTTACTTGGGTAAAGGACTTTATGAGAAGTCTCTTAAAGGAGATTCGTTCTTCCATCGCCCAGATTGCCAAGAGACCGCAGATTGAGACACAATCTTCCTTACGGATCTCTGATGAAGATTATCAGATAGTGGACGAGACACTCTCATCTGAGGATTCCACTGAAGATCCCAGCAAGCCGTGCTTCCACTCGAAAAATTAAGCCGGCTGCTGAAGTCCATCTGGTCTAAGGATCGTGATGTTGACGGGGAAGCCTCCGCGTCCACCTATAGAGGGCCTAGGGTCTTCCAAGTGGACCAGACATTACAAAAATTAATGTCCTCAGAGTGGAGAAGTCCTGAAAAACCTCTTGTGGTTCCTAGGAGGTTCAGCGCTTTATTCCCAGTTGCTCAATGGGATCAATGGGGTCCTCCTCCCAAGGTGGATATGGCGGTGACTAAACTGTCCTGCCGCACTAAGGTACCATCAGATGATGGAGCAAATCTGCACAACGCCATGGCAGGCGCTTCGACAATACCTTCAAGAAGGCTTATTCAGCTGCCTCGCCCAAGACCGCTGTGGCGGTTGCGTCCTGTGAAGTGTCAGCCAAATTATGTACTGACCTGGTCCACCTCGAAAGTGACCGACTCTGGAGTCTCCAGAGACGAGCTGCTAGGGTTTCTAGGCTCAGTTTCCCTGGCAGCTGAATATTTAACGGAAGCCTCCCACCATCAATTAAGGCTGGCGGCCAAATCCCTGGCACTTACCAAGAACACTGCAGCAGGAAGACCTCTATGGTTAAAACCTTGGAGAGCTGTGTTCCCCTCAAAGTATAATTTGTGCGCATTACCCTTTGAGTCGGGTAGAGTCTTTGGCTGTGCCCTAGACGAGATCCTAGAGGGCTTGGCCGACAAGAAGGGTAAACCTTTACCCCAGGCCTTCAGAGGTAGGTCTGGCTCTGGCCGTGGTAGAGGCTATCCGCCTCGTCGTGGAAGGCAGTCCAGAGAGGCTCTAGTTATTCCTCTAGAGGCGCCTGCCGGAGATTCCGAAGTCTGATGATAAAAAAGTCAAGCCTAGCTTTTGACATCAGAAGCAGTTTTCCTGTGGCCGAGATTCCTGTCGGAGGTCGTGTCTCCCACTTTCTCAACTGCGGGCAGGAAAAAATTCGAGACCCATGGGTCCGGTAGGTAATCCAAAGAGGTTATGCAATGAAGTTCCTCCGTCCTCCTCAGGATCGGTTTGTGTTAACTCGCAGCCTCCCTGGAATGCTTCATCCAAGAGTACATTCACAAGGGAGCCCTGGTGGAAGTCCCTTCTCTAGAAGAAGGATCCAGTGTCTATTCTCCCGTCTTCCTGATGTCAAAACCGGCAGACAAGTGGAGAATGATCATAGACTTAAGGTACCTCAACCGCTTCATCAAAAAGAAGTGCTTCCATAGGAAAACCATAAAGTCTGTCACCACCTTTCTCCTCTAAGGCGATGTTTTTTGTGACTTTGGATATAAAAGATGCCTATTTGCATATTTCTATTTACCTCCACACAGAAGGTTTTTTTCTAAGGATTGCCGTAGTAGTTTCCGGCCACAGGAAGCACTTTCAATTCACAGCACTACCCTTCGGGATCTCCTCTGCTTCCCACACCTTTACAAAGGTAGTGGCCCCATAACGGCCGCCCTCAGGCTTCAGGGGATATTCTTGGTGCCTTATCTAGACGACTGGTTGATAAAGGCCCAGTCAGAGTCTGTTCTGCTCCAGTACCTACAGACAGCCTTCAGAGTCTGTGATGGCTTATAAATTGGGAGAAGTCAAAAACAATCCCTTCAACTCGAAGGAAGTTCCTCTGAGAAAACTACTTCCTAGATTGAGTCCGCCTGCAAATCTCCTTGACACCAGCAAGGAAGGAGAAGCTGGTTGCGGCAGTCCGGCACCTCTTCAAAAAGCCGATAGCCTCCATCAGAACATTGATGAAGATCCTGGGCTTGATGTCTTCCTCAGTGGAGGCAGTCCCATGGGCCTTGTGGCACTTACGTCCCCTCCAGAAGGAGTTACTAGAGGCTTGGGATCGCTCCCTTCTTACATTCAGCAAGAAGATTCGATTCTCCCCCAGGACCCGTCTTTTTCCCTCAAGTGGTGGTTGCACCTGAAAGACGGAAGGTCCACGGTCCAACCTTCTTGGACCCTGTTGACTACAGATGCATCCCTCTCGGGATGGGGAGCCCATTGGACGAAAACTCCATAAAGGGAGTCTGGAGCGCTCCTGAAAAAAGGACCACGTCCAACTGGAAGGAGCTCAGAGCCGTATATCGTGCCTTACTCTATTGCTTGCCTCTTCCCAGGGAAGAGCAGTCAAAATCCGGTCAGACAACATGACCACAGTGCTGTACGTGAACAGACAGGGATGCACCAGATCACCAACCCTCCTTAGGGAGGCAGATCTGATATTTACATGGGCAGAGAAAAATCTAACCCATTTATCCGCAGTTCACATCAAGGGCTCCCTGAACATAGTAGCGGATCGGTTGAGTCGGGGTTATGCCGTATCAGGAGAATGGTCACTCAATCCAGAAGTCTTTCATCAGATTACCCTGAACAGGGGTCTTCCAGAAATAGACCTCATGGCAACCCGACTCAACGCCAAGGTGGAGAAGTTCTGTTCCCTTTACCAGGAGGACAATCCCTTGGCAGTGGATGCCCTGTCCATCCCTTGGAGGTCCAGGCTGGCATACATCTTCCCTCCAATTCCAATAATACCAAAGGTATTAATGAAAATCAGACAGGACCAAGTCTCTGTGATAGCCATCATTCCATTCTGGCCAAAAAGAGCTTGGTTTTTCCCAACTCATGGAGATGAGTCGAGGGATATATTGGAGGCTTCCCCCCATCCAGAACCTGGTTTCCCAAGGATCTCTGAAGTGCCAGGATCTCTGGAGATTCAACCTGACAGCCTGGAGGTTGAGCAGTCCCTACAGCAGGATAGAGGACTGTCAGAGGCCGTCCTGAAGACCCTTTATTCTGCAAGAGCAGAATCTACCAATAAGAACTACCAGAGGACAGCCAAGATTTTCATGGAGTGGTGCTCCAAGAAGGGTATTAATAATCTAGAACCTTCAACGGCTGATATTTTCTTCAGGACGGTTTGGATAAGGGCCTTGCCCCTGCCACTTTGAAAGTGCAGATTGCGGCCCTCTCCGCTCATTTGAACAGACGTCTGTCTCAGGATCCTCTGGTTGCAAGGTTCCTTAAAGGGGCAATGAGGCTAAAGCCCTCAGTATCATCCCCAGTGGGACCTTGCGGTAGTCATTACAGGCCTGTGCGGTCCTCCATTTGGACCCTTGGAGACTACGGGGATAAAATATTTAGCCTACAAACCACTTTTTTGTTGGCTATTATATCTGCCAAAGAGTAGGGGTACTCCAGGCCCTCTCTTCTAGAGAACCGTACATTTTGTTTTTGCAGATAGGGTGCACCTTAGGTTTGCCTGGGTTTATCCCTAAGGTCCCCTCATACTATAATAGCAATCAGCTAATTTCGTTACCTGTGTTTTTCCCCTCTCCAACCTCTGAGGAGGAAGAAAAGCTCAACACCTTAGATGTGGTAAGGTGTCTGTGGATTTACCTATTCCACACTCAACCGCTTAAGAAGGCCGAAAGCCTACTAATTGATATGCAGTGTAAAAACAGAGGCTTCAAGGCTTCCAAGCCTACTCTATCCACATGGATCAAGGAGACAATTAAGTCTTCCTTTCTTATTCAGGAGTTATTCCCTCCAGTCTTTCTACGGCCACTCGACCTGGGTTGTCGACTTCTTTGGCTGAGTATCGGTCCTTACCATTGGACCAGATTTGTGCGGCTGCATCATAGTCATCTCAGTTGACCTTTTGTTAAACATTATCATTGGACATCCGCAGTTTCCAGACAACTGCCTTTGGTCAGTCAGTCCTTGACGTTGTAAGGCGAGGAAACCCTCCCTAGGGGAATTACTTGCTATCTCCCCATATTGTGCTGCTGTCGGACGTAAGGGGAATCGTTGATTGTAATGTTAATCTGTATTCCCTTAGTCCAGACAGCAGCACAAGGCTTCCCTCCCTAGAAGCTTGTTTCCTGTTACTTTATAATTTACACAGTGGAGGGAGGTCTCTTGTGCCCTCTTATAGGGCTAGTAGGAGGCACCTTTTTGGTGCTAATTAAAGGTTCCACCTGTCCTAAACAACACACAGGGGCAGAGATACCCCCATATTGTGCTGCTGTCTGGACTAAGGGAATACAGATTGACATTACAATCAACGATTTTCCACCATAATTTGCAAATAAATTCTTTAAAAAATCAGACAATGTGATTTTCTAGATGTTTTCTCATTTTTTTCTCTCATAGTTGAGGTCTACCTATGATGACAATTACCGGGCGGCCTCATATTTTTAAATGGGAGAACTTGCACAATTGGTGGCTGACTAAATACTTACACCCCCCCCACTGTATTTCATTTTTTTTTTTTTTTTTGTAGTGGCCCCAGAAGAATAGGTTGGCTGCTATGGAAACCTGGTGTAAAACTGTGTGTATGTGAAGACTGAAGAACCTGCGAGTTTCCATTGGTCCGTAAGCGTCATGTGTATTTCAGTTTGGATATCACTGAAAAACCTGCGATCGGTTGTTATGGAAACCTGGAGTAAAGCTGTGTGTATATGACCTTGTGTAACAGTGTCATCCACAGCACCCTGCCCCTGAAGAAAAATGGCTGGGCTGTTATGGAAACTTGGAGTTAAACTGTGTGCATGTGGAGACTAAGCGCCTGCGAGCTTCTATTGGCTGATAAGGGACATGTGACCGTGTGTATGGCAGTTGGAATATGAGTGAAAGACTTGCAGGCTTGTATTGGCTAATGCAGGTCCTTTTTTGGGAATACTGTATCTCAGGAATGGTACGTCGTAGAGAACTGAGAGCAGGTCTAAAATCTCCCCGGACACCTGATGTACCTGTGTGCCAAATTTGGTGAGGATCATTCCAGTTGTTTGGTCATGCATAAAGAACAGACAAACTAATTTTTATATATTTTTATATTATATATATATATATATATATATATATATGACATTAATATATAAGAGAGAATTACACTACACCAAATTTGCTGTGTTACCATGGAGACTCCTACTCTACGTAAGATCTGTACACACAAGACGAGAAATCTTAACACCACCCCTAAAGCACAATAAATCCCACCATAAGTTTTGCTGGTGTGGTCTTTTATGAAGTAACTTTTCTGATACTCTAAAAGAATTTTTACAAGAGTTAGTGTAATTCTAGCTTCACTTTTTTTTTTTTTTTGTATTCAGTCGGGAGGGGTTTGCTGAACATTTTTGTGATATACTATGCTAACCTCTAGAACTTGCTTTTAGCAGAAAGTTGTAAAGTTCTCCCTAGCAAAGCTAGATTGTGAGCCCTATAAAGGTCAGTGACTAACAGTCTAAAAGTTTTGCAGAATATGTTGACCCTATACAGGTAAGAGAAATAATAATGGGTGATGACCTAGCACCCTATGGAGCAGAATTATCTCGCCAGTAGAGGGAAACCTATGGTATACTCCAGAGAATTTATCCAGCTCTGCATTCCAGAATACTGGCATCCAAGAAGTTGCAGAATAAGGTTTTCTTTGCAAAAAATGTTGATTTTTGCACTTTTAGGCTACCGCCCCACGTTGCGGAAACGTAGCTTTTTTTGTTGCAGATTTTGTTGCCTGATTTAGAGCCAAAGCCAACAATTACTACAAAAGAAATGGGAAATATATAGGAAGTTCTTATACGTCTACCTTCTGTTCAAACCACTCCTGGCTTTGGCTCAAAAAACCGCAACAAAATCTGCAACAAAAAAAGCTGCGTTTCCGCAACATGGGGCCTCAGCCTTATACCACTTTCACTGGGAGAGTGGACATGGTAAATATGGTGTAGATCAGCTCAACGGGCTAACTGCATGTAACTTTTTAAAAAGCTGCAAAAATTGTCATCTCACTCCAGAAGGGTGACACAGGAAGGAGGAGCAACGTCTCGGGACAAATGAGCTGCTGCCTCATTCAGTGTCTAAGACTGATGGAAATAGAAAAAAATCTTCCATGGATTTTTCTATGATATACGGGACTCCCATTTTTGTAACTGTTGAAGGCCCCAAAAGTGGGACCTCCAACGATCAGACACTTAACCCCTATCTTGTGGATAGGTGATGAACGTTATTGTGGGACGGTTCCTTTAAGTCTGCATTAGTGGAAGCAAATTACTGCTCTGATCCTTGTTGTGAACCCGTCTCCACCATTAAGTCATGGCTCTGTATTACACCCAGCACTGCTGACCTAGTTTTTATGCTATTCTAATGTACAGATGGCCTGCTGCCAGCTCTGCCTTTATTGACAGGTTTTACACTGACATCAGGGTGCTTTGTACAGTTTTACCATGTGAATTATGTCATAAAGCAAGGTCTATAAATAATTCACACACCGCTCCCTATTAGTAGCCTGAAGATCGGTACGTATTGATTTCTCTATCCAAAGTGCTGAATCCCAGAGTAACAAAAGTCATACGTGCTGACGTCAATGACTGGTTTACAGACCACTTACCTGTTATGTAGTGGATGGTGAGGGGTATATATGCAGGGAAGTTTTGGTATGACGCCCATCTTGTTGCAGCGCCATGGGATATAAAGGGCCAACCCTTATACTGAATTTGGCAACACCAAGAAGGACAAAGCATAAGGATATGCAAATGGAGTAGCTGATCCTGCTAAGGTCTGCACATTTTCAAGCCACTCGTTCCAATCTATGCCGTGTGGGAGAGGCAGAAAAAGATTGAAAGTGAAGTTTTGTAGCCATGTGAAACCTCAAATTGGTGTGGGAGTGATTGTGTGATGTCTCCTGACCAATGTACCAGTTATTGCCACTTGTCATAAACTGAGAGGATCAGAAACCTTGAACTGAGAGACCTTGTGTGATGATTCTGCTTAAGTGTGGCTATAACTCAGATGTATTTTGATCTCTGGGTATAGGATCTCCCTTCTTGCTTGCACTCATTCATACTGTGCGCAGCTATAAGCCTAGGTGCATATTGGCAGTAGTGGCCAGGCTGGAACAATAGGGCTCCATTGTATTCCTATACAGCCCTGAGTGATCAAACAATAGTGCATTGTTCAAGCCTGGGCTGTTGATCAGATATGGCTGATAACAGTGTATCCATTCACTTTGTCTCAGCTCTATACAAAAGATCTGGACTTGATTGAATTAACTCATCAGACGTACTGTCGCCGGTGACCTCATTCTGGGAGGTGGCATAAAGGGTATAAAAGATGAGGTAAGAGGTCTGTGGGAGGAGATTACACTATGGAGATCATGCTATGAAGACTGTGCTGAGATTATGCTATGGAGATTATGCTACAGGATATTACAGACTTTGACTGAGATGCTACTATGAGCAGGCAGGTTGGAATGCTGCTGCTGACGATGATGAGCCTACAAGAGGCTGAGAGAGACTATTGGACTAATGCTGAGAGACCACTGTAAAGAGCATGCAGGCTGGATTATTGTACTATGATGCCACATGCTAGGAGTTAATGCCACATGCCAAGAAGCCTCCACTGGTGACTCACACATGCCATGTGTGAGTGTTGGACTACAGAACCACATCAAGGACATGTGTGGTAAAGTAACTATTTCACCTTTATCCCTTTTATTTTATTTGTACTGTATCTTGTAACTAGTAACTGTTAATGCTTGCATATATCTGCATATCTGTTCTGAACTGTATATGTTAGATTTTAATACCGACCCATTTAGGAGTTAATAAATATATAAAATTTAGAAGGCTTGTCTTGTATTTATCTTGTGAACCTGGCACTCACTGGCGGTGAGTGTGGTTTTTATCTGAAAGAGGACTCAGGGTGTGGCCAAAACGGTGTTGGCGCACTGAGGATCTTTCACACCTTGGTTTATCACTTGGGTGGATCACTGGTCAACATTGCTGTCCTGGTGGTTGGGAGAACAACATTAAACTGGAATGATAGCAAGGGTTGTGTGGAGGTGACCACTGCACAGACATCATCTGATAGTGATAGTGATCCATTTTTGTACTGCAGGTGAAATTGGAGATCACATCCTAAGCCTAGAGTGGCAAACGGCATGGACACAAACCATCAGAGGGTATTTTCATGACATTAGGCTACAAGCCAGATGTCTAGCTACAGGGGTCCCATTGACCTCAGGTCACCTCTCTCAAAGACTATCATAGTAAGTGGAAATGGAAGCTGGAATGGAGGTCTATCCTCTACAGTGATGAGTCCTGGAATGGAGGTCTATCCTCTACAGTGATGACTCTTGGAATGGAGGTCTATCCTCTACAGTGATGACTCCTGGAATGGAGGTCTATCCTCTTCAGTGATGTGTCCTAGAATGGAGGTCTATCCTCTTCAGTGATGAGTCCTGGAATGGAGGTCTATCCTCTTCAGTGATGTGTCCTAGAATGGAGGTCTATCCTCTTCAGTGATGACTCCTGGAATGGAGGTCTATCCTCTACAGTGATGTGTCCTGGAATGGAGGTCTATCCTCTTCAGTGATGTGTCCTAGAATGGAGGTCTATCCTCTTCAGTGATGACTCCTGGAATGGAGGTCTATCCTCTACAGTGATGAGTCTCACTTATGTCTCAGATGCAATGATGGCTAGAGAGCAGTCTGGAGCCCTTGTGGGTAACACCTTGAAGAGGTCTCCAAAAGGGAATGTTATATTGATCCTACTCCCAGGATTATGGTGTGGAGTCTTCATTTCAGCCATTACGGCCATTTCTCCAAGGTCTCCCTGGAGCTTTTTCCAACAGGACAGCACCAGCCACATGTTGATTGAACTACTGTGAGCAGACTGCATGGCCTAAATGTGCTACTATGGCCTGCAGCGTCTCCAGACTTGTCTTCCATTGAGCACATCTCGAACATCCAGGGGTGTAAATACCAGGGTAGCAGCTGCCACAGGACCTGGACATTAGGGGGCCCGGAGCCCTATGGCAGCCGCTACCGCGAACCCCACAAACACTGCTATCATTATACTCAGGGGTGTTTTCAGACCCCTGTGTATAATGATCGGGGGCCCAGGGGAGGTGAGGGAACATAAAAAACGTTATATAAACGTTATTTACCTCTCCTGCGCTCCAGCAGGCTTCGGGCCTGTTTGGTGACTTCCCAAATGTCAGCTGATGTCATTATGTGTCATGACGCCAGCCTGGCTCATGAGATCTGGTCCAACATTGAAGATGGCCGAAGTAGCGTATCGGAGTGCACCAGAGCCAGGAAGAGGTAAGTAACATTGCTTTTCTTTTTTTTTTTTGTTTGTATGCTCCCCTGGGTCTCTGATCATTATACTCTGGGGTCTGAAAAGACCCCAGAGTAATTGTTCATGGGTGGTCCACTATGGGGCATAATACTGTGTGCAGGGGCCACTATTGGGCATAATACTGTGTGCAGGGGCCACTATGGGGCATAATACTGTGTGCAGAGCCACTATGGGGCATAATACTGTGTGCAGGGGCCACTATGGGGCATAATACTGTGTGCAGGAGCCACTATGGGGCATAATACTGTGTGCAGGGGCCACTATGGGGCATAATACTGTGTGCAGGGGCCACTATGGGGCATAATACTGTGTGCAGGGGCCACTATGGGGCATAATACTGTGGGCAGGGGCCACTATGCTGCATAATACTGTGTGCAGGGGCCACTTTGCTGCATAATACTGTGTGCAGGGGCCACTATGCTGCATAATACTATGTGCAGGGGCCACTATGTTGCATAATACTGTGTGCAGGTGCCACTATGCTGCATAATACTGTGTGCAGGGACCACTATGCTGCATAATACTGTGTTCAGGGGCCACTATGGGGCATAATACTGTGTGCAGGGGCCACTATGGGCCATAATACTGTGTACTCCATGGTCAGCAATTGCACAGGGAGTGGCCAGTGGCCCATCTTGATGGTTTGCATGTTCAAATACAGCATCACAAATGCTTTGGTAATAAAATCTTCATTTAATTTGTCTTCAATGGAAAACCACAAAAAGAATTGTCAAAAAGCCAAATTGGATATAATGCCACACCAAACATAAAAGGGGGTGGACAAAAGTATTGGCACCCTTTGAAAAATCATGTGATGCTTCTCTAATTTGTGTAATTAACAGCACCTGTTACTTACCTGTGGCACATAACAGGTGGTGGCAATAACTAAATCACACTTGCAGCCAGTTGAAATGGATTAAAGTTGACTCAACCTCTGTTCTGTGTCCTTGTGTGTATCACATTGAGCATGGAGAAAAGAAAGAAGACCAAAGAACTGTCTGAGGACTTGAGAAGCAAAATTGTGAGGAAGCATGAGCAATCTCAAGGCTACAAGTCCATCTCCAAAGACCTGAATGTTCCTGTGTCTACCGTGCACAGTGTCATCAAGAAGTTTAAAGCCCATGGCACTGTGGCTAACCTCCCTAGATGTGGACGGAAAAGAAAAATTGACGAGAGATTTCAACGAAAGATTGTGCGGATGGTGGCTAAAGAACCTCAACTAACATCCAAACAAGTTCTAGCTGCCCTGCAGTCCGAGGATACAACAGTGTCAACCCGTACTATCCGTCGGCGTCTGAATGAAAAGGGACTCTATGGTAGGATACCCAGGAAGACCCCACTTCTGACCCAGAGACATAAAAAAGCCAGGCTGGAGTTTGCCAAAACTTACCTGAGAAAGCCAAAAACTTTTTGGAAGAATGTTCTCTGGTCAGATGAGACAAAAGTAGAGCTTTTTGGAAAAAGGCATCAACATAGAGTTTACAGGAAAAAAAAAAGAGGCCTTCAAAGAAAAGAACACGGTCCCTACAGTCAAACATGGCGGAGGTTCCCTGATGTTTTGGGGTTGCTTTGCTGCCTCTGGCACTGGACTGCTTGACCGTGTGCATGGCATTATGAAGTCTGAAGACTACCAACAAATTTTGCAGCATAATGTAGGGCCCAGTGTGAGAAAGCTGGGTCTCCCTCAGAGGTCATGGGTCTTCCAGCAGGACAATGACCCAAAACACACTTCAAAAAGCACTAGAAAATGGTTTGAGAGAAAGCACTGGAGACTTCTAAAGTGGCCAGCAATGAGTCCAGACCTGAATCCCATAGAACACCTGTGGAGAGATCTCAGAATGGCAGTTTGGAGAAGGCACCCTTCACATCTCAGGGACCTGGAGAAATTTGCCAAAGAAGAATGGTCTAAAATTCCAGCAGAGCATTGTAAGAAACTCATTGCTGGTTACCGGAAGCGGTTGTTCGCAGTTATTTTGTCTAAAGGTTGTGCTACCAAGTATTAGGCTGAGGGTGCCAATACTTTTGTCCGTCCCATTTTTGGAGTTTTGTGTAAAATGATCAATGATTTGACTTTTTTTTCATTCTCTTTTGTGTTTATTCATTGCAAGCAAAATAAATGAAGATATTATTACCAAAGCATTTGTGATTGCAATCATTTTCTGGAAGAAATTGAGTATTATCTGACAGAATTGCAGGGGTGCCAATACTTTTGGCCAGCACTGTACATTCAGCGTGATGTAACTGTCCTCAGACAGCCATCAATAACCTCAGTGATAGCATGCCAGGGTGTTTAATGCAGGAATTTCTATGGATATCATACCTGATATAGATTAAATCAAGATGCCCTGAATATTTTGTTTCCATTTTTTATCATTTGCACATCAGTAACATTTCTTTCCTTCCTGGGATTTCCAGAATTCCGAGACTTTTCCTTCTTGGTGTTGCAATTTCAGTGTTGAAGAGTGTACAGTCATGGCCAAAAGTTTTGAGAATGACACAAATATTCTATTTTCACATGATCTGCTGCCCTCTGGTTTTTATGTGTGTTTGTCAGATGTTTTTATCACATACAGAAATATAATTGCATTCATATTATGAGTAACAGAAGCTTATATTGACAGTTAGAATGAGTTAATGCAGCAAGTCAATATTTGCAGTGTTGACCCTTCTTCTTCAATTCTGCAATTCTCCCTGGCATGCTCTCAATCAACTTCTGGACCAAATCCTGACTGATAGCAGTCCATTCTTGCAGAATCAATGCTTTCATTTTGTCTGAATTTGTTGGTTTTTGTTTGTCCACCCGTCTCGTCTCTTGATGATTGACCACAAGTTCTCAATGGGATTAAGATCTGGGGAGTTTCCAGGCCATGGACCCAAAATCTCTATGTTTTGTTCCCTGAGCCATTTAGTTATCACCTTTGCTTTATGGCAAGGTGCTCCATCATGCTGGAAAAGGCATTGTTGAGCGCCAAACTGCTCTTGGACGGTTGGGAGAAGTTGCTCTTGGAGGACATTCTGGTACCATTCTTTATTCACGGCTGTGTTTTTAGGCAAGACTGTGAGAGAGCCGATTCCCTTGGCTGAGAAGCAACCCCACACATGAATGGTTTCAGGATGCTTTACAGTTGGCATGAGACAAGACTGGTGGTAGCGCTCACCTCTTCTTCTCCGAATAAGCTGTTTTCCAGATGTTCCAAACAATCGAAAAGGGGATTCATCAGAGAAAATGACTTTACCCCAGTCCTCAGCAGTCCACTCCCTGTACCTTTTGCAGAATATCAGTCTGTCCCTGATGTTTTTTCTGGAGAGAAGTGGCTTCTTTGCTGCCCTCCTTGAGACCAGGCCTTGCTCCAAGAGTCTCCGCCTCACAGTGCGTGCAGATGCACTCACACCTGCCTGCTGCCATTCCTCAGCAAGCTCTGCACTGCTGGCAGCCCGATCCCGCAGCTGAAACACTTTTAAGAGACGGTCCTGCCGCTTGCTGGTCTTTCTTGGGCGCCCTGGAGCCTTTTTGGCACCAATGGAACCTCTCTCCTTGAAGTTCTTGATGATGCGATAGATTGTTGACTGAGGTGCAATCTTTCTAGCTACAATACTCTTCCCAGTTAGGCCATTTTTGTGCGGTGCAATGGTGACTGCACGTGTTTCTTTAGGGATAACCTGGGTTAAAAGAGGGGAAAAAATGGGGGGGGGCCCCGCCCCCTTTTTTTTGTGTGGTGGGGTTTTTTTTTTTTTTTTTTTTTGGGGGTTTGTTTCCCGCCCTGGCCTTCTTAAACCCCCCCCCTGTGTTGGTGGGGGGGGGGGTGGGGGGGGGGGGGGGTGGTGTTTTGGGGGGGGGGGGGGGTGGTGGTGGGGGTGTGTTGGGGGTGGGGTGTTTTATTTTTTTAGGCAAATATTGACTTTGCAAGTAATTGCTGTTAAGCTGATCACTCTTTATAACATTCTGGAGTATATGCAAATTGCCATTAGAAAAACTGAAGCAGTAGACTTTGTAAAAATTAATATTTGTATCATTCTCAAAACTTTTGGCCATGACTGTATATCTAAGAGGGATAAAAGGAAGCGGCTGAGCTCCAGGCCACGACTGCTGCAAAGATATACCATAAAACCAGCACAGGTCAACACTTGCTAATGGAAATTGGCCAAACTATAAGCACTGCACAAATCTGTCCCAATGCTGAGAGATAACCTCAGTATATCTTATAGAAAACCAGGACTTATATGTAGCCTTGTCCAGACACAGCGTTTTATTTACTTACTGCTATAACCGCAAACAGCCGAGGGCCAGGTATCCCAGCAACGTATATAGGCTGTGCTCCAAGTGGAATATGGGTCAGAGAGGATTATGTGTGTGACCCTGCTATGTGTGATCACTACAATATAATATTACACTGCTCAGTCATTCATTGTATTACATAACATATGTACTGAGCATGTGCCATGGAAACAGTGAAACATTTCTTGTATCTGTATGTGACCAGTTTAGACCTGTGGATTAGTCTGTAGGGTCACAGCACATTGACCGCAGACACTACAGAATACTCAGAACTTGAGATAGACATGTCAGGAACATTGTAGGACCATCAGAGAAGAAGATTACTATACGGGACCAGTAACATGTTTATACGTTCACCTTGAACAGGGGGCAGTATTGTAGTAGTTATATTCTTGTACATAGGAGCAGTATTATAGTAGTTATATTCTTGTACATAGGAGCAGTATTATAGTAGTTATATTCTTGTACATAGTAGGCAGTATTATAGTAGTTATATTCTTGTACATAGGGGCAGTATTATAGTAGTTATATTCTTGCACATAGGAGCAGTATTATAGTAGTTATATTCTTGTACATAGGAGCAGTATTATAGTAGTTATATTCTTGTACATAGGAGCAGTATTATAGTAGTTATATTCTTGTACATAGGAGCAGTATTATAGTAGTTATATTCTTGTACATAGGAGCAGTATTATAATAGTTATATTCTTGTACATAGGGCAGTATTATAGTAGTTATATTCTTGTACATAGGAGCAGTATTATAGTAGTTATATTCTTGTACATAGGAGGCAGTATTATACTAGTTATATTCTTGTACATAGGAGGCAGTATTATACTAGTTATATTCTTGTACATAGGGGCAGTATTATAGTAGTTATATTCTTGTACATAGGAGCAGTATTATAGTAGTTAGATTCTTGTACATAGGAGGTAGTATTATAGTAGTTATATTCTTGTACATAGGAGGCAGTATTATAGTAGTTATATTCTTGTACATAGGAGGCAGTATTATAGTAGTTATATTCTTGTACATAGGAGCAGTATTATAGTAGTTATATTCTTGTACATAGGAGCAGTATTATAGTAGTTATATTCTTGTACATAGGAGCAGTATTATAGTAGTTATATTCTTGTACATAGGAGCAGTATTATAGTAGTTATAGTTGTATACATAGGTGCAATATTACGGATCACCTATAGCACTGTTCCGTGATATAATAATTATAAGTTGTCTCTTTCTTATACGAGCTTTGCAGACCTGCAGGGAGTGTGTTCTTTGTGGATAGTTCTTTGCAGTAGATCTCTCACCTGTCTGTATCACACACCTATTATCAGCCACTGTTGCTCTCTGCTCGGAGCTCTTACCCTGCAGTTTTCTGTTAAACCTCTGGCCAGACATTAGTGTGTTCTGCTCCTCGACACCTGTCAGACAATGGCGCTGTAGATTTGGCTTTGATTAATAATGTACATTTTTCGGTTAGCAAGAGCACAGAGCGGAGCAGGGCGAGACACACAATTTATATAACAGGAGGAATGACCAGGATTAACCCCTTGTGGACAGTATTACTGAATATGTTCTTATTAATGGTCTTAAAGTGCATCCATCATCTGGTTGTTTACAATTTTACTAGCTTTATTACTTCAAAGTCATTACCAGATAATGATTTTGCTTAAAGAGAGTCTGGATCAAGGCCTGAGGAGGAAACTCAAGCATCTTGTCTCGACTGGAGGTAGCCGTGAGGATATCTCCAAAACAAAATCTTTGCTTAAAAGGTGTCAGTATGGTATGCACGCATCTTTGTTTTTTGAGAGGGATTAAGGAAGTACCATTCGCCCAAACCTTACAGAAAATGTAAGATGTCAGTGAGTAGTAAGGTCCAGATCAGGGATCCTGGAAGTCATCGGATCCTTCTACTCACATTTCTTTGGAAAGGAAGTTAGACTGGCCATTGATGGGCTTCAGGCAGGATTTGAACCCAGGACTCGAGTGCTGCAAGGCTGCAATGCTAACCACTGAGCCACCGTACTGCCCCACAGTACAACTAGTGCTGTGCTCGGTGTCCGGGAGGCCGTGGAGCAGGGTAGGGCAGGTCACTGGAAGGGGTACTTGCTGTCCTTGGATCAGGCTAAAGCATTTGATCGGGTTAACTATGAGTCTTTGGTCTGTCCTTCTGAGATATGGCCTGCCGGGGGTGTTTGTTGATTGGCTTAAGACCTTGTATGATGGGGCAGAGAGTTTCTCACTTGTGAATGGTTGGATTGGCCGCTCTTTTGAGGTCAGGTCTGGTGTTTGCCAGGGTTGTCCTTTGAGCCCACTGTTATATGTGTTTGTGATTGACCCTTTCCTTGGGAGGCGGAATGGGTGATGTCAGAGGTAGATCGCTACTCAGAGGCATTTGGGTCCAAGATCAACTGGGATAAGTGTGAGAGTCTCTGGCTGAGTTATGGTTTTGATCTCACTAGACACCCTTTCGGGGCCCCAAGAATCTGCAAAAGTCCTCAGCATCAAGGGGTCAAGGGGATTATCCCATGCAAAATTGGGACAGCAGGCTTAAAGGGGTTGCCCAGGCAAAAATATTATATTTTAAAGAGGCCAGGGGAGGTGAAAAAAAAAAAATACTCATCTGTCCCTCCCAGCACGGTCCGGTCCTGCCAGTCCATTGTTGTCTCTGGCCTCCGCAAAGGGCACGTGACATTACTACTTGTGATGTCCCAGGGTCCCTTCCTAAGACTGCTGATTGGCCCCGGCGGTCACATGACCACTGAGGCCAATCAGCAGCTTCAGCGAAAGGGATCCGGGACATCACAGCCGGTGAGCAGGTTCACTTTGAGAAGACATCCCAGCAGAAGGACTGGACCATGCTGGGAGGACATCGGAGCACCGGGGACAGGCGAGTATGATTTTTTTTTTTTTTTCACCTCCCTCGGCCTATTTTGAAAATATTTATTTTGCCCGGACAACCTCTTTAAGATCGTTACTCAGAAGGTGGACCAATGAAATAACAAATAAGAGAGAGGGTAAACCTGATCAAAACTTACCTGCTCCCTTTGCCGATATATCTATGCAGTGTGTGCATCTTGTTGGAACCTCTCTGGACTTGAGTCTACAGTGTGTTCTTCCAGATGTTATGGGGGAACAGACTGTACCTAGTCAAGAGGGAGGTTACTTACTGTACGACAAGGGGGGATGTGTATGGTCAACCCTGTGGTGTTCCTACTGAATACCTTTATTAAGACCTACACAGCAAACCTCTGGGAAGGGATCCTCCGTGGGTTTTCTCTTTTTTGAGATGGTTTTAGCCTTTTTTCCAGGAATGGGAGACTGGAGGGCAAGTGATCCCAGTTCTGAAGATAGTTTCCCAGTAGGTTCCGGGAGTGTGGGAGATCAGGAGTCTGCCGAGGAAACTCCTTGACAAGAGGGTCCAGTCAACTCATTTTCAGATCCCACTGGTGCTCAAGGATTGCCCAAGCCAGGATCTGGGGTTAGGTTTGAGACTTTTAAATTCCATCAGGATCCCCTTGAAGTTTTGGCACTTGGCTTGGTGCTTCTTCTATAGGAAACTGAATGTGAGGGACAACCTGAAGTGTAGAAGCTCTGAGGAAAGGGGTTGTCCCCAGGAGGAGTGTGACAACGTGCTGGAAAGCATGGAGCACTTCTTGCTTCATTGTCCCTTTAATACAGAGGTGTACAACAGGGTAGGCCCAGGTTGCCTGGTCTCTCTTATGCGGAGTGGACCTATGGAGCATTCAGAAACCTGGGTGGTCGGGACCGGTGCACTTTATTCTTAGCCTAGTGGAGGAGGTTCTCCTTTATTATACCTTAGCCTGTTGTCTCGGTCCCTGGTGATGGGCTGGTGTTAACACTAGATTTTTGTTTTGTTTTGGTCGGTATAGTAGGATGTAGGGCTTGCTTGTGTCAAATTTGGGCTTTGTGTTTGTTGTGTTGGTGGTATAGGGTTTATAAATGGGTATGGTAGTTAGGTGGGAAGGGGGGTTAATGGGGAGGAGGGGGGAATTCTGAATTTCATGGCCTGGTCCGGACTTTTTTTTTTTTTTTTTTGTAACGCAGACTTTGGACATTAGACCAGTGCTAGGGTTGGGTGTGGGCATGGGTTTTAGTTTAGGGAAAAGTAAACAAAAAAAAAAAAGCATGGTTGTATATAGTGTATGTATGGGGCAGTGTATATATAGAGCAGTTAGGTAGGGAGGGGGGATAAGGAGGGCCTGGTCGGGACTTTAACGCAGACTTTGTTCGCAGGCTTTGTTCGTTGGACCAGTGCCAGGGTTGTGTGTGGGGCTGGGACTAGTCGCGGGATTTAGGTTGGGGAGGGGGGAATTCTGTTTCTTCTGTGTGTAATTTTGTAAATTGTGTAACTTTATATTTATAATATAATTTTTGTCATTAATGTGTTGGATCAGCCAGTGAGATTGCTGGGATTAGTGCAGTTGAGGAGGGTTTGGTGTGAATGAGGCTGGACCAGTCAATATACTAACCTGTATATAGTGTATATATTGTATTATAGAATAGTCACTTATGTTATTTATGTTATTTTGTTGTGTTTGTCCTTTGACTGTTCTTGTTATGTTTAATGTTTATTAATATTGTTATGTTTTAGAATTTTACTTATAAAAGAACTACAGGATGTAACTCAGGATCAGTACAGGATAAGTAATGTAATGTATGTACACAGTGACTGCACCAGCAGAATAGTGAGTGCAGCTCTGGAGTATAATACAGGATGTAACTCAGGATCAGTACAGGATAAGTAATGTAATGTATGTACACAGGGACTGCACCAGCAGAATAGTGAGTGCAGCTCTGGAGTATAATACAGGATGTAACTCAGGATCAGTACAGGATAAGTAATGTAATGTATGTACACAGTGACTGCACCAGCAGAATAGTGAGTGCAGCTCTGGAGTATAATACAGAATGTAACTCAGGATCAGTACAGGATAAGTAATGTAATGTATGTACACAGTGACTGTACCAGCAGAATAGTGAGTGCAGCTCTGGAGTATAATACAGGATGTAACTCAGGATCAGTACAGGATAAGTAATGTAATGTATGTACACAGTGACTGCACCAGCAGAATAGTGAGCGCAGCTCTGGAGTATAATACAGGATGTAACTCAGGATCAGTACAGGATAAGTAATGTAATGTATGTACACAGTGACTGCACCAGCAGAATAGTGAGTGCAGCTCTGGAGTATAATACAGGATGTAACTCAGGATCAGTACAGGATAAGTAATGTAATGTATGTACACAGTGACTGCACCAGCAGACTAGTGAGTGCAGCTCTGGAGTATAATACAGGATGTAACTCAGGATCAGTACAGGATAAGTAATGTAATGTATGTACACAGTGACTGCACCAGCAGAATAGTGAGCGCAGCTCTGGAGTATAATACAGGATGTAACTCAGGATCAGTACAGGATAAGTAATGTAATGTATGTACACAGTGACTGCACCAGCAGAATAGTGAGCGCAGCTCTGGAGTATAATACAGGATGTAACTCAGGATCAGTACAGGATAAGTAATGTAATGTATGTACACAGTGACTGTACCAGCAGAATAGTGAGCGGAGCTCTGGAATATAATACAGGATAAGTAATGTAATGTATATACACAGTGACTGCACCAGCAGAATAGTGAGCGCAGCTCTGGAGTATAACACAGGATGTAACTCAGGATCAGTACAGGATAAGTAATGTAATGTATGTACACAGTGACTGTACCAGCAGAATAGTGAGTGCAGCTCTGGCGTATAATACAGGATGTAACTCAGGATCCTACATTAGTGATGCGTTTAGATTTCCGGTCAAGTTACTGAACTTTATAAAGTACAAGTTTTGCCGTGAGGGATGAGGACAGTGCGATAGATGAATCGCTTATACACTTGGGATTTCTCGTTCATCAATCATGGCCTAAATTTCCATTACTCCAGATTATTTAACCTAAACTTTTATGGCCTCATTTCTCATTGACGGGAGCTGTTCCGCCCATGATGAAAGCTCTCTGAATCTATACAGGTCACTCAAGGCCACCACACCGCTTCATAAAACAAACATGAGACCTCCGCTCTGATTTATTAGCTTTAATTTTCTGTTCTCAACGGCGTGATAAAATCTCCACATTTTAGAGGCTTCACATCCTGCAGGAAATCTAACATATTAATTAACATGTAAAAGTAAGACGCGCGGCGGTCGTGTCGCCCAGATGTTCGAAAATATCACATCGAATGCCATTAAAACCCAGAAATCAGTAAATGTAAATCTGTCCCTATAAACAAACAATATGGCCACCAATAAATATATAAGTATATACAGTATATCATTATTTGGAGAGCTTTCAGCTGTGCTATAGCAATACTTGGGTGCAGAGGTGCAGATCTCACACCTTCTTCCAGTGGCTGGAACTGAATCTGGGGACAGACTCTAGGTCCTATTATGGCGTAGGATGCACCAAAAATACACTAAGGCTAAGGTCCCACGTTGCGGAAAAGCAGCTTTTTTGTTGCAGATTTTGCTGCGTTTTTTTGAGCCAAAGCCAAGAGTGGATTGAGCAGAAGGGAGAAGTATAAGAAACTTCCTATATATTTCCCATTCCTACAGTAGCCACTCCAGGGTTTGGCTCAAAAAAACACAGCAAAATCGGCAGCAAAAAAAGCAGCTTTTCCACAACGTGGGGCCTTAGCCTAACACAGTATATGAGTCTTGGAGAATACAACTATTGGGGGCACTATTTGGCTCAGTATCGCTAATGGAGCTCACTAAGGAGCATTACTGGAGCACTGATGGGGAATTATTACTAGTGATGAGAAAACCTTGCAAGATTTGTTTCACAAATATTCCTCAGACTGAACTTGTTTGGTCCATACTGAATGTGGAGGCCCAGGGGATGCGTGTTAAAATAATACATACTGATACTCAGCTCTAATATCTCCTGGGCTCCCTCGTGGCATCCGGACATCTTTGGTCTTCTTCAGGTCTCTTCCATGGCGTTGCTGCACCCTATGTGGCCACTGATGCCCATTCAGAGGCCTCAGCAGTCCCCTGGGAAGAAGAAGAACTGAAGACATGACAGAAGAAGACCGAAGACTCTAGGGAATGCGTACCAGTTGCCATGAGGGCTCCCTCAGTATAATTTCATCTTGTGCACTCAAGAAACCAACCCTGCACACAAGCCATGATAAATTGGCCCATATCATTTCTGTGGTAAAGTACCTTGGGGCACTGGACAGCACCCTATAAAGCATAGCACCTGGGAACCTCTTAGGGCACCAAGATGGAGGAGATGAAGAAAAAGTAAGAAACCTAAGATGTCTGTGTGGAAAGGCTGGAAATTAAGGAAATGTAACCTGTGAGGCGCTGAATATGTTAGGTTTGGATTTTTCCTGTGATTATATCGTATTAGTAGCATTTTCTCTGGCTCCAGGGGCATTAAGTTCAGTACTTATTCATTGGGGAATTGGCATTGGATCTTTAATAACCATAGTAACGTCCCTGCTGCTGGAGCCAATAGTAAGTTTTCTATCTCACCTCAAAGCTTCATTCAAATCAATACAAGTCAGTCCTTCTCTATAATGTCCTATATGGTGCTGCTTATGAGTGAGACAGAGAGAGCAGAATCTCCAGTGTATGGGAGACATCATCACAGCTAGTCTCCACCCACCAGCTTAGGGAGAACTGAAAATTAGAGAGAGAGAGGGGAAAACTGCAAGAAATAGAATGGCCAGAATAGTGTTGCTCCTCATGTACACACAAGAGCCATCACATGAAAAGACAGGTAGACTTTAACATTTCTTGTCTGCTGCAAGAATTACCATTTTGTTCTCTAATTTGCATGACGGATCATCTATCCTCACACGCTCCGATAAGCTTCTCCGCCAACCTCACATGACTTATGCATTGTCTCAGAGAAAATTGCTTCTGAAGAGAAATTCCACTCCATTTACAATAAAGAAGAGAAGCAATAAGAACATTTGTTTAAGGATATTAATTTGCATAAATGCAGACATTAAGAAATATCTTTTCTTTGCAGGCGACGTAACATGCATGAGCAAGGAAAAAGAAATGGCAAGTAATTGTTCCGGATAATCCAGAGCTCTGTTAATAAGATGTAAGTATCGTTGTTAATGCCTTCACAGAAGCCGCACGAGATTACAGATAAATTTCTGCAAAATTGTAAGGAAAAGGGAATTTAATTTAACAGCTATAAATTGCTAATGTTACTTAGCCCGGCAATTTTACTGAAATTGCTTTTTTTTATCTTATTTTTTTATGTGTAATACAAGCCAGACATCGCGGAAGACGGTAATTAAAAAAAAAAGCCGAAACGTCACAGTCTGTCTTAAATAAAAACCATATTTGAAATTTTTTTGAGAGGCCACAATGTCTATGGGTCCAATAGAGATCGTGAATTGTTTGGAATGAACCAAATTTAGCCAGAACTTTTCAAAAATTTTGGGTCCAAATTAACCCAAAATTTTGCCGTGCGGTCTCACTTAAAGAGGTACAAATCACTCATTGGCCCTTGTGCCTGGGAAGCCCAATGCCTGATAAGGTAGTCTGAAGAGCATAGCGCTTAAAAGGTTAAAATGTTACTATGTTGACCATTGTCTAACTTTACACAGCTCCCCCTCCTCTGCATATGTTTTTATTCCATCTGTTTATTTCTTCTCACACCATAATGTGAACCAAAGCTCTTTTGTCTGGGCCAGAGTATTCCACCCATAAGCACAATATATTTAATGCATGCATGTCTCATATGGTATAGCAATTCTGATTGAAAACAACGCTTAAAAGCATCATTCCCATTGGATGGAACCTAGGTGAATTGTAAGGCCTGATACCATAAAATAAACAATTGCTGTGAAATCATTATGAAAGATTTCACACATGCTACAAGTCCTGTTTGTTCTCTGGTCCGGTCGGCTGGTATGGGAACTAAAGAATTTATGGCTCACATATTATAAGGTGAAATCCCTAGTTCTGGGGTCATAAGCAAATTCTACCACAGCATGCCCCTGTGCCACATAAGGAGATCACAGTATTATAAATACTACATATTCACAGAGGCCCTGTTACAGACTTTTGCACAAGGAAGGGCCCAGCAGCTTCTAGTTACCCCTCTGTCTGTAGACAGAGCTGTATTAATAATGGATATAGCATGAAACACTATACTTTGTCACTTCGGCCATGATGTATTCATCGCACATATGCTAATAAACTGGCTGTGATGGAGCCGCTGGCTGACGTACAATCCTTGGATTCTAAGAAAAGCTCAGAATGTGTCAGAAAGTTATGAGAAGACGGAAATATGTTTTATAAACCCTTCAGGAGGAGAAATGTGATCAGTGCATAAATTATTAATAATCATTCCGGTGGGGGCAGAAGACATGACTTTATATATCAAAATGTAAAAAACACGATAACTTCTTTCTATGAATTTTCAAAAAATTTCAGGCTCAGTTCAACCCGAAATTTTCTCTTCAGACCCTGAGTATAAAAAAAGGAGGCCAAGGGGAAGTGCAGACTCCAGTCATTCGTACTCACCTTCCCTCACCTCTCTTTGGCTTCCTTGTGAAAACAGGTGTTCGTTGCCGGGCATCTTACAGCATCTTCCATCCTGGATGATGTCAGCAGGCCTGTGTCACCTCTGAGATCACATGATGTCAACAGACTCCACATGACTGCTGAGGCCACTTTGTGACCCAAGTACACAGTATAATTCTCCTTACTGCTCCTATACACATTATCATGCCCCAGTATAAGTTATCCCCACAGTTTGATGCTCCATTTATGCCCTCCCCGCTGTGAATATAAATCCCATTAGTTGCCCCATATAATGGACCATTAGTGCCCCATTTAACGTCCCATTATTTGGATTAAAACATAGTGTAGAACACTGTCAGGGCTCCTAGGAATCTATCTATAAAACATAGTGTATAACACTGTCAGGGCTCCTAGGAACCTATCTATAAAACATAGTGTATAACACTGTCAGGGCTCCTAGGAACCTATCTATAAAACATAGTGTAGAACACTGTCAGGGCTCCTAGGAACCTATCTATAAAACATAGTGTAGAACACTGTCAGGGCTCCTAGGAACCTATCTATAAAACATAGTGTAGAACACTGTCAGGGCTCCTAGGAGCCTATCTATAAAACATAGTGTAGAATACTGTCAGAGCTCCTAGGAGCCTATCTATAAAACATAGTGTATAACACTGTCAGAGCTCCTAGGAACCTATCTATAAAACATAGTGTAGAACACTGTCAGGGCTCCTAGGAACCTATCTATAAAACATAGTGTAGAACACTGTCAGGGCTCCTAGGAACCTATCTATAAAACATAGTGTAGAACACTGTAAGGGCTCCTAGGAGCCTATCTATAAAACGTGTAGAACACTGTCAGGGCTCCTAGGAACCTATCTATAAAACATAGTGTAGAACACTGTCAGGGCCTCTAGGAACCTATCTATAAAACATAGTGTAGAACACTGTAAGGGCTCCTAGGAGCCTATCTATAAAACATAGTGTAGAACACTGTCAGGGCTCCTAGGAGCCTATCTATAACACATAGTGTATAACACTGTCAGGGCTCCTAGGAACCTATCTATAAAACATAGTGTATAACACTGTCAGGGCTCCTAGGAACCTATCTATAAAACATAGTGTAGAACACTGTCAGGGCTCCTAGGAACCTATCTATAAAACATAGTGTAGAACACTGTCAGGGCTCCTAGGAGCCTATCTATAAAACATAGTGTAGAATACTGTCAGAGCTCCTAGGAGCCTATCTATAAAACATAGTGTATAACACTGTCAGAGCTCCTAGGAACCTATCTATAAAACATAGTGTAGAACACTGTCAGGGCTCCTAGGAACCTATCTATAAAACATAGTGTAGAACACTGTCAGGGCTCCTAGGAACCTATCTATAAAACAAAGTGTAGAACACTGTAAGGGCTCCTAGGAGCCTATCTATAAAACGTGTAGAACACTGTCAGGGCTCCTAGGAACCTATCTATAAAACATAGTGTAGAACACTGTAAGGGCTCCTAGGAACCTATTTATAAAACATAGTGTAGAACACTGTAAGGGCTCCTAGGAGCCTATCTATAAAACATAGTGTAGAACACTGTCAGGGCTCCTAGGAGCCTATCTATAACACATAGTGTATAACACTGTCAGGGCTCCTAGGAACCTATCTATAACACATAGTGTAGAACATTGTCAGGGCTCCTAGGAATCTATCTATAAAACATAGTGTAGAACACTGTCAGGGCTCCTAGGAACCTATCTATAAAACATAGTGTAGAACACTGTCAGGGCTCCTAGGAACCTATCTATACAATTTCTATCTCTCTGAGGCAAACACAGCTAAGTTATGTCAAAGTGAAAGTGACATTATTATACTCTGGGGTCTTTTCAGATCCTACACCAGGGGTCGGCAACCCCTGGCACGCGTGCTGAGAGTGGCACGCGAGGCTTATTTCCCTGGCACGGCAGCGGAGTCCTCACACAGCAGTTTCGATCGGACCAAACACGGCCGAAACGAAACTGCTATTATTATACTGTGGGGTCTCTTCAGACCCCAGAGTATAATAAACGGATCCCCCGGGAAGGTGATCAAACATAAAAAAACAATGGTAACTCACCTTCCCTGGATCCGCAGCGGCTCTGTGCTCTTCGGGCGCTTCTGCCTGACGTAAGAGACTGCTGACAGGGCCTCAGGGGTCACGTCCGACGTCATTACGCATAATGATGCGACGTGATCCCTGAGACCAAATCAGCGGTCGCTGACATCAGGGAGAAGCACCCACACAGCGGCTGCGGAGCAGGAGAAAGTGAGTAAGGGTGTGTTCACATATGTCCAGCGCAGCTATCCGTTTCCCTCCAGCGTGGTGCACACAAGCCGGAGGGAAACTGATGCCAGGACAGATCCCATAGTTTTCTATGGGATCGGTTCTGGCACAAGAGGCATCAGTTCTGGCACTGGATCTGTGCCTCAGCCAGATGGAAAAACGTTACCTGCAGCGTTTTTCCATCCGGCTTCCTTAAAATTTCATTAGTGCCTGAAGATGGATGCGGCAACACCCGGCTTCTGCACAGTCTATTTACAGTGGTGAAGCCGGTAATTGCCGGCTTCACTACTGTACCTGAGTGAATTGCTCAGGATTGGTTAAAGCTATAAAGAAACACTTGGGTTCATTTTAAAGATGAGAATCTCCTCTTTAAAATGATACCAAGATCACCATGATCGTCCTTAAACATCCTGAGCGATTCGCTGGTGAAAACGATGTTCGGCATTGAAATCCCAATGCAGATCTCAATTCCCGACATCGGTTTAACAGTGAATCGCTCTGAATCTGTAAGGTCTATCATGGAGATCTTGGTATCTTTTTAAAGATGAGATTCTTATCTTTAAAATGAATCCAGTTGCATCTTTGTGGCCCTAACAGATCCTTAGAAATGGGGCTCTAAAAGTGTCCGCCCCCTCCTGCCTCAGGCAGCATCTTAAAGCTAAGGAAGGAGGGGGGAGGAGGAGCTGCAGAGACAATGATAAATCATCATTGTCTGTGCATAAACTGCAGATGACCCCGGTGGGGGGGGGGGGTAGCATGGACTTCTGTCCATGTTATCCCCTCTCCTATCAGAGAGAATACTGTACTTTTGCTCTCTGATAGTCACATAGAGGGATAATGTAATACCCCTCTGAGCCTAATCACATAACCAGGAAGTTTATTGGTGCTGTGACCCAGACATTTACCATCGTCCAGGTCGCAGCGCCAGAAGTGTCGCACCAAACACTTACACAAAACATGCACAAAGTCACCAATAAAGTTTACATTTTTTCACTGTCCCTGTCCTGTCCATACCTGATCTTTATAGAGTAAAATACGCCGCCCGCCTCTCTAGTTATATCCGTTACACGCTAAAATAATAGCAATAGCAATAGCAGGATAATACTGTGTGCAGGGGCCACTATGGAGGCTAATACTGTGTGCAGGGGCCACTATGGAGGCTAATACTGTGTGCAGGGGCCACTATGGAGGATAATACTGTGTGCAGGGGCCACTATGGAGGATAATACTGTGTGCAGGGGCCGCTATGGAGCATAATACTGTGTGCAGGGGCCACTATGGGGCATAATACCATGCACAGGGGCTGTTATAGGACATAATACCGTTTGCAGGGGCCGCTATTGGACATAATACCGTGTGCAGGGGCCGCTATGTGACATAATACCATGTGCAGGGGTCGTCAGACTTACAATTATTGACCGGCACTCCGAGTACCTCAACTTTGATTTTTTTAATCGAAATCGGCACGCCGAACAAAAAAGGTTGTCTACCCCTGTCCTAGAGTATAATAGGTGGAGGCCCAGGGAAGGTGAAAAAATGAAAAAAACCTGACGTCATGATGCTTGGCATGCCCACGTCACCTCTAAGGCCCATTCACAGACCTCAGTGGAGTCCCAAGGAGTCCCAAAAGAGCTAACGGAAGGTAAATATGAAAGAGTTTTTTTTTCACCTCCCTTGGGCCTCCACCTATTATACTCTGGGGTCTGAAGAGAGCCCAGAGTATAATGTGGCAGCCATTTTAGTTCACCCGAGATGAATCTCCATTTGTTCAGTTCCATAAAAAAACAAATAATTTGGATTATTCAGGTTGAACCCAGCTCGGTACTAACCATTTCGCCCATCTCTATTGTATACATTACATAAGGTGTGTTGAGCTCACAGAGCATTGTCTAGACTGGATACATCAGCAGCAGCTGCACAAATCTCTCTGCTAGTTTGCTACAATGTATCAGTCTATAGTCTGGTCCTGTTTAGCTCACAGAGCATTGTCTAGACTGGATACAATTGTATCACCTCAGTCACTGACAGCAAGCAGTCACCGAGCGGAAAATGGGAAAATAGACTTTGAAGCCCCAAATGACATGGTAGCGGTGTGCATGTCTTCCCTGTTTTGACAATACATAAATATTTAACACTGCGTAGCGATCATTAGAGCTCAGTTCAGGGGACTCCAGAGCGAGACCTTTCCTTTTTTCCTTTCAGATTTGTTGGTTTAATCAGGGTAAACTGCTTTGTAATGCAACAAATGATGATACCTGCAAAATCTGCTACTCATTAACATTCTGTTGTGTCTCAGCGCACGGAGACTGAAATATTTATTGATATTCCAAGGTGAAAAACAATTGTCTCCAACCAAACACGTTTGAGGAACTGTATACAGATACAGCAGAGCTGAGCATGTTATTTGCCACAAACTATTGTCATATTAGGATGTGTAATAGGTTATATTGTATCTTAAAGGGGGTGTGTCACCAGACCCCAACATATCACCCCAGCCCTGCAGATAAATAGGTTATTGTCACCAGACCCCAGCATATCACCCCAGCCCTGCAGATAGATAGATTAGTGTCACCAGAACCAGCATATCACCCCATCCCTCCAGATAGATAGGTTAGAGTCAGCAGACCCAGCATATCACCCCAGCCCTGCAGATAGATAGGTTAGTGTCACCAGACCCCAGCATATCACCCCAGCCCCGCAGATAGATAGGTTAGTGTCACCAGAACCAGCATATCACCCCAGCCCTGCAGATAGGTTAGTATCACCAGAACCAGCAGATCATCCCAGCCCTGCAGATAGATAGGTTAGTGTCACCAGACCCAGCATATCACCCCAGTCCTGCAGATAGATAGGTTAGTGTCACCAGTACCAGCATATCACCCCAGCCCTACAGATAGATAGGTTAGTATCACCAGTACCAGCATATCACCCCAGCCCTGCAGATAGATAGGTTAGTGTCACCAGACCCAGCATATCACCCCAGACCTGCAGATAGATAGGTTAGTGTCACCAGACCCCAGCATATCACCCCAGCCCCGCAGATAGATAGGTTAGTGTCACCAGAACCAGCATATCACCCCAGCCTTGCAGATAGGTTAGTATCACCAGAACCAGCAGATCATCCCAGCCCTGCAGATAGATAGGTTAGTGTCACCAGACCCAGCATATCACCCCAGACCTGCAGATAGATAGGTTAGTGTCACCAGAACCAGCATATCACCCCAGCCCTGCAGATAGATAGGTTAGTGTCACCAGAACCAGAATATCACCCCAGCCCTGCAGATAGATAGGTTAGTGTCACCAGAACCAGCATATCACCTCAGCCCTGCAGATAGATAGGTTAGTGTCACCAGAACCAGCATATCACCCCAGCCCTGCAGATAGATAGGTTAGTGTCACCAGAACCAGCATATCACCCCAGCCCTGCAGATAGATAGGTTAGGGTCACCTGAATCATACAGTGTTTTCGCTGTTTTTGTCAGTATGCAAATGAGCATAATCAGCTAACAGAAAAAAGAAACGCTCTGCTCACTTTTGAGATGGATTCTGCCTGAACTTTGAAGTGATCATTGAAGTGAATGGGAATAAGAAATCTTTCTCCTGATGCCATGAGGATTTCCACAGTCGATTTTGCACACTGGGTCCCACCACAAAATCTGTTGTGTTAACTTTGCCTAGAACCCAGGGAGTCCCCCTAAAGCTAAAAAGTTTTTTTTTTTTTTTGTTTTTTTTTATAAACAATTCACTTAAATGGCACTAAACTGCAGTACCAGACATAGCCAAAAATGGTGCTGTTGTGCAGAAAATTAACTAAAGAACCTTCTTTTTAATCATGTACACTGTTATGGTTTTTCCCCATGGATTTATTACATTGTTTGATAAGACTTTCTTCAAAATGGGTTCATATTCAGAGATGCTTATCATGGAAGAGGTGTTAAAGATGATCAGCTGTAGCACAGTATATAATATAGCACCACCTGTGTACAGCAATGTGTATGTCCACCTAATGAGCTCAGTGCTGGTGGACACACATGCTCAGTCACTCTCCCCACACCCAAGTCTTGCCATAGCGATTCTCTGTTCCCAACAGGGCAACCTATAGAAATTGCCTTCTGCCCTGCTTGTCATGATAGGAGCAGAGCCTCAGCAGTACAAGCAGTATAACCAAGGTGACTTCTTATGTAGAGGAGGTAAATGTCTTTATTGTCAGAGGGGGGCGTAGGAAACTGATTTTGTCCAGTGTCTGTCCCATATGCTCTATATGATCAGCTGTCAGAGGAGGAAGGAGACTGATTCCATCCAGAGTCCATCTTATATGCTATATATGGTCAGCTGTCAGAGGAGTAAGGAGACCAATCCTGTCCAGAGTCCATATTATATGCTCTATATAGTCAGGGGCCAGAGGAAGTAGAAGGCTGAGTCTCTCCAGAGTCTGTCCTATATGCTCCATATGGTCAGCTGTCAGAGAAGGAGGAAGGAGATTGATTCTGTCCATTGCTCGGAGCACTTCAGCATAGGTGCCCTACCACATTGCAGGAATGATCCTGATGAGATCAAAATCCATTTTATATGTATCATTTTATTAAAACCTGAGTATACAGTACTAATAAGCTCCTGCGCTCCCCCTAGTGGTGGCCGCGGGCAGACATAATTCTATCATCCATATCTTCCTCTGTGCATGAGATTTGGAACTCTGTACAAGAAAAAAAAACATCTCCGACCTCTATAAAGATATATAAAGAAATGAATCAGCGAGGAATGATCCTAGAAATGACATTGGGATTATAAACGTCATTTTTCAGAATAAGCTGACGTTTTCCGGTCTCTTATCACTGCTATAGCAAAGACTAAATCCTGGTGTCCACAAAACTTTCATGACAAGCTGACACATAATGTATTTCTACCCTGCAATCCGCTATACAAGAGATCAACCGAGGTCATTACTAGGAAGAGATGAAATACCAATGATACGTGCCTTGTATTGTCTCTCGCGCGGCTCTAATACATTTCTGTTCTATTCAAATCCAATTGATCATGATAACATATCTGAAGGGGGAACTCCAGGAATAAGACGGCGTCTATTAAAGTGGGTTTATATCACAATACATCAGGCCGGTGTGATGAATAGAACATATGCAGACAGACACCGCACGCCCTGAGTAATGCCGCACGCCTCACGGAAATAATCTTTGATTTGGTCTGTGAGACAAGAAGAATAGACAAGAGCCTGCTGGGTTTAACAAAGGAGGCTGCAATAATGTCTCCAAATAGAAAAGTGATAGATAGATAGATAGATAGATAGATAGATAGATAGATAGATAGATGCAGGTGGTGGTAACCTCTACCAGACCCCCCAGCAATCCTCAAGGGCTGGGCAGTGAATAGAGGGCCTGAACTGTGGTGCTTATAGTATTCCTAGACCAGGTTCCTGTAGCAATCCTCTCTAAGTCTGATGGTGGTTGGAATGCCCTTGATGGTGAGTGCAGGATGGAAGACTCAGAAGACAGTGTTGAAGGTAACAATAACTCATGGCTTACTCTCAGTTCACACCTGCATTCGGGTTTCCATTCGGGGGTCCGCTTGGGGACGACCCCCCCCAAATGGAAACCTAATCCGCTTAAAAAAGGGGTTACCCACGGCCCCCTAGACTATAATGGGATCTGCTGGGTTTCCGCCCCAAAGGGGCGAAAAATGCGGTGAGAAAAGCCTTACTTGTAGAACACAGGTAGCAAGATAACTTCTCCCATATGATGATATGGCACGATACTCAGAAACTCCACTTGGCTAGAGTTGAGGCTGAGCAATAGTACTCCCAATGGTCAGACCACGTCTCCCTTTCAGGGGCAGTTCTCTTCCAAAAAGCGTGCTAAAGGCTCTCAAGTCTACAAAATGCCTGCAGTGTCCAGACTGTGGGGCAGAGGTCATCAAAGGTTGTCCAACCCGTCGTGAAGCTCATAGACTGGATCATGTCATGAACTAAACATACTTTTTGCTAATTTTTTTGGTTATCTTACTGTAGTCTGAAACCACAACCAATATGATGTGCCCAAAGGAAAGGCATGGGACACCGGGATGAGGTAGGATAGATAGAGGCACGTGAACATATCGCGTCCAGATTTTCTGGAACCATATTTTGGCTGCAAGTCTCATCCCAGCAGTAGATCAGATGACCTAAACTTACAACATCATAGGGGTAGGATAGGATACTGTAAATTCAGGTCATAAGACCCAAGGCTGGAACTGGAATTTGATCCAGATATTTGGTTGATATTATGGTCCGGAAAATCTGGATGCACTACAGATATTTCTGGAGGCTTTAGTGATGGAAGCCTTAGTGATGGGACTGCCTACCAATAGGTATAATATTGTTATCAGGGGCGGGTTAAGTTTACTATGGGCCCTGGGCTGTTCAGAAAGCATATTCCTCCCATTCACACCAACCATCCCAGACAGATAAATGTTCCATAGCGGCCTTATGTTGTATATAGTGGCCCCTCCATGCCATATAATGTCCCATAGTGGCACCTACCCAGTATAATATCCCATAGTGGCTCCTGAATGCAGCATAATGCCCCATAGTGGCCCCTCCACAAAGTATAATATCCCATAGTGGCCCCTCCACACAGTATAATTTCCCATAGTGGCCCCTCCATACAGTATAAATTCCTATAGTGGTCCCTATGCAGTATATTGTCACATAGTTGCCTCTCCACACATTATAATGTCCCATAGTGGCTCCTATGCAGTATATTGTCACATAGTGGTCCCTCTACAGAGTATAATGTCCCATAGCGGCCCCTCCACACAGTATAATATCCCATAGTGGCCCCTCCACACAGTATAATGTCCCATAGTGGCCCCTATGAAGTACATTGTCACATAGTAGCCCCTCCACACAGTATAATGTCCCATAGTGACTCCTATACAATATATAGTCACATAGTGGCCCCTCTATACAGTATAATGTCCTATAGCGCCCCCTCCAGACAGTATAATGTCCCATAGAGACCCCTCCGCACAGTATAATGTCCCATAGAGACCCCTCCACACAGTATAATGTCCCATAGAGACTCCTCCACACAGTATAATGTCCCATTGAGGCCCCTCCACACAGTATAATGTCCCATAGTGGCCCCTATGCAGTATATTGTCACATAGTAGCCCAGTCACACATTATTATGTCCCATAGCTGCCCCTCCACACAGTATAATGTCCCATAGTAGCCCCTGCACACAGTATAATGTCCCATAGTGTTTGTAGCTCTGCGCCTTGTGACAGAGTTGCAACAGTAAGATGTACCAGACAAACTGCTAACCTAGACGAGCTCATGGAAGAGATCACATATAAGTTTGTGTGAGGGATAATATGTCACCGCTGTTGTCTTATCGCCCCTGCTTTCCTGAGGCTAGGTTCACACTTGCGCCTCGTATCCGTCCACTGCCAATCTGTATAAAAAAACAATAACAACAGATTGGTCAAAAAATGGATTTGAATGTTTACACAGCACATACCATAGTCTGTCTTTATTGACAGATCAGTTAAGGGGTGTCTGTCAAAAAAAAAACTGTCCGTTGGTGTCGGATTTTGACAAATCTGTTTTTTTTTTCCCTTCTTCATTCTGAGCATGGGCAGAGAAGAATGAAGAAGCAAAAACAGATTGCAAAACAGACAGAGATTACTATCTGATGGTAACCCGTGTCCGCCCTCCATAGACCTCAATGTTAAAAAACAAACAAACAAAAAAAAAAAAACTTATTCTTTGCTGTTCGTCATGTATCCTTATTTTTTGGACAAAGCAAAATTACTACAAGTCCGACTCAATCTCTGTTTCTCAGTTCTCCCTGAGCTGGTGGGTGATGACTAGTTACTATGAAGTCTCCCATAAATAGCACATGGAGAAAACAGTAAAATCTGCTCCATAACTCTATATCTACTCACTCAGAAACAGCAGTGTCACCACACAGGACATTATAGAGAACTACTGACAGCACTGAACTGAAGAAAGCACTAGAGAGAGGAGCACCATAGAAAGTTACTATTAGCTCCTCTATAATACACCACACAGGAGAGAGGACAGATCCTCTATACACTACACCGCACAGGAGAGAGGACAGATCCTCTATATTCTACACAGCACAGGAGAGAGGACAGATCCTCTATATACTACACCACACAGGAGAGAGGACAGATCCTCTATATACTACACCACACAGGACAGATCCTCTATATACTACACCACACAGGACAGATCCTCTATATACTACACCACACAGGACAGATCCTCTATATACTACACCACACAGGACAGATCCTCTATATACTACACCACACAGGACAGATCCTCTATATACTACACCGCACAGGAGAGAGGACAGATCCTCTATATACTACACCACACAGGAGAGAGGACAGATCCTCTATATACTACACCACACAGGAGAGCTAACAGATCCTCTATATACTACACCGCACAGGAGAGAGGACAGATCCTCTATATACTACACCACACAGGAGAGAGGACAGATCCTCTATATACTACACCACACAGGAGAGGACAGATCCTCTATATACTACACCGCACAGGACAGATCCTCTATATACTACACCACACAGGAGAGAGGACAGATCCTCTATATACTACATCACACAGGACAGATCCTCTATATACTACACCACACAGGAGAGAGGACAGATCCTCTATATACTACACCGCACAGGAGAGAGAGAGGACAGATCCTCTATATACTACACCACACAGGACAGATCCTCTATATACTACACCACACAGGAGAGAGGACAGATCCTCTATATACTACACCACACAGGAGAGAGGACAGATCCTCTATATACTACACCGCACAGGACAGATCCTCTATATACTACACCACACAGGAGAGAGGACAGATCCTCTATATACTACACCACACAGGAGGACAGATCCTCTATATACTACAGCACACAGGAGAGAGGACAGATCCTCTATATACTACAGCACACAGGAGAGAGGACAGATCCTCTATATACTACACCACACAGGAGAGAGGACAGATCCTCTATATACTACACCGCACAGGAGAGGACAGATCCTTTATATACTACACCACACAGGAGAGAGGACAGATCCTCTATATACTACACCGCACAGGAGAGAGGACAGATCCTCTATATACTACACCACACAGGAGAGAGGACAGATCCCCTATATACTACACCACACAGGAGAGAGGACAGATCCTCTATATACTACACCACACAGGAGAGAGGACAGATCCTCTATATATACTACACCGCACAGGAGAGAGGACAGATCCTCTATATACTACACCACAAAGGAGAGAGGACAGATCCTCTATATACTACACCAAACAGGAGAGAGGACAGATCCTCTATATACTACACCACACAGGAGAGACGACAGATCCTCTATATACTACACCACACAGGAGAGAGGACAGATCCTCTATATACTACACCACACAGGAGAGAGGACAGGTCCTCTATATACTACACCACACAGGAGAGAGGACAGATCCTCTATATACTACACCGCACAGGAGAGAGGACAGATCCTCTATATACTACACCGCACAGGAGAGAGGACAGATCCTCTATATACTACACCACACAGGAGAGAGGACAGATCCTCTATATACTACACCACACAGGAGAGAGGACAGATCCTCTATATACTACACCACACAGGAGAGAGGACAGATCCTTTATATACTACACCACACAGGAGAGAGGACAGATCCTCTATATACTACACCACACAGGAGAGAGGACAGATCCTCTATATACTACACCACACAGGAGAGAGGACAGATCCTCTATATACTACACCGCACAGGAGAGAGGACAGATCCTCTATATACTACACCACACAGGAGAGAGGACAGATCCTCTATATACTACACCACACGGGAGAGAGAACAGATCCTCTATATACTACACCACACAGGAGAGAGGACAGATCCTCTATATACTACACCACACAAGAGAGAGGACAGATCCTCTATATACTACACCACACAGGAGAGAGGACAGATCCTCTATATACTACACCACACAGGACAGATCCTCTATATACTACACCACACAGGACAGATCCTCTATATACTACACCACACAGGAGAGAGGACAGATCCTCTATATACTACACCACACAGGAGAGAGGACAGATCCTCTATATACTACACCACACGGGAGAGAGAACAGATCCTCTATATACTACACCACACAGGAGAGAGGACAGATCCTCTATATACTACACCACACAGGAGAGAGAGGACAGATCCCCTATATACTACACCACACAGGAGAGAGAGGACAGATCCTCTATATACTACACCACACAGGACAGATCCTCTATATACTACACCACACAAGAGAGAGGACAGATCCTCTATATACTACACCACACAGGAGAGAGGACAGATCCTCTATATACTACACCACACAGGAGAGATCCTCTATATACTACACCACACAGGAGAGGGGACAGATCCCCTATATACTACACCACACAGGACAGATCCTCTATATACTACACCACACAGGAGAGGGGACAGATCCCCTATATACTATAGTTAAAATCAATTAGCAACATTAATACATTTCTTATGGTAGTCCTAAACTTATTCTATTCTTTACAGCTGAAGTTAGTTTTAATATTGTCTTTTCTTGTAGTTTGTTGATTTGGGCAGGATGTCCATCCATATACTTTCATATATTAAATGGAGACCTATCACCCTCAGAGACATCATCTTAGTATTAATATTGCTACACAATCCATGAGATGAATCAATAATTTTGTAGAAAAAGTAAAGCATGTTATTTGTGCTTCTGTATTTATAATACATTAATTTTGGATTAGTTTTCAATAAATTATCCTTTATTTCAATATCTACTGTGATTTAGCACTTATGTGAGGAGACATAAGATCTGTATATAAAAGTGTCAGACCTGCAATCCACGTAAAATTGCTGTAACTGAAGATCAGTACAAGAAAATGTAATGTTGTGATTCCACCAGCAGAATAGTGAGTGCAGCTCCGGAGTATAATACAGGATGTAACTCAGGATCAGTTCAGGATAAGTAATGTAATGTATGTACACAGTGACTGCACCAGCAGAATAGTGAGCGCAGCTCTGGAGTATAATACAGAATGTAACTCAGGATCAATTCCGGATAAGTAATGTAATGTATGTACACAGTGACTGCACCAGCAGAATAGTGAGCGCAGCTCCGGAGTATAATACAGGATTTAATACAGGGTGACATCATATCAGAGTCAGTAGAAGGTAGATAATGTAATTATGTAGAATTGTCACATTTTACCTCTGTGTAATTTATTGGAATATATGCTTGCCAAATCTGACAAAAAGATTTGGTAGAATGGCAGAGGAGGGTCCATGCCCCTTTGAACATGTCACAACCCTTTCTATGACGTGGACAATGCTCTGGCCACTCCCCCTTTTTTGACATGTAAATTGATCATCATGTAGAATGATCATTCTTCTGGACCTGGGAGATTTGCTCCCTCTTACAGGACTCCAAGAGGTCACCCCTTTTTTTCTGGGGCCCAATGCAACATTTGTAATGGGGTCCCCAGTTACTATATGCTATCTATAATACTGAGGAGGAATTTTTTTCTCTTTAATAAAAATGAAGAACAGATATTTAATATTCATCTCTAACCCAGTACAGATATGGAGCTATTTAATAGCCATGCAGACCGCTGAACGCAGCTCCTTTTTACATTGTGGAGAGGCGATAATGGCTTCTTATTCACCATTTGATAGATTCCTGACCTCACTGTCTCCGGCACAATTGGCAGAAGATTGCCTGACCTGGTATAACATAGCAGAATGTGGAACATGTGTCCGCACTGATCACAGCGCCGCTCAAATGAAATAAGAAACTTGCCAAGACTTCAGGGCCTGACACCGCGGCCGAGCAGTTCAGCTGAAATCTTATTCTTCTCTCCTGAGCGAATCAAATACGTTCCCCAATGCTGCAGGCTGTAATAAAGACTAGGAGCATCTCTACAGTGTAAATGAGTCCAAACTCATTTGCTGGCTGAATATTTGCATGTGCTGAGACATGAACCTGCATCTAAATGGAATTCTTCAATCTCATTTCTGCATTTTACTCCTTGAGACTTGTCACTTTTTATTATCTGTGCTGCATGAGCGCCATCTAGGGGGCAGTTGTTAGAATGCAACAGGAGCTCTGACCACATATCACACTGTAACTAGGACAGGAACCCTTTAAGTTACAATTCCTATTAAGTATACAAATGTAAATATTTCAGTGGGTGCTATAGGTAAATTGTCCAGAACTAATGTATGCAAAGCTGCCATTGATTCAGTCATGTGGTATATCTTAGCCAATCAGGTCCAAATGCTCCATATCTACATACATCACCATACAATGCCTAATAGACACTCTAACTTAAAGGGTTCTTTAAGCAGTTGTAGAGTGACTCTAATGAGAGAAAATGCAGAAAAGTTCTACAAACTTGAAAGGCTGCAAAACAGAAAAACTCAGCTGCTGCAGAACCTCATAATACACACCTCAGCCGCTGCAGAACATCATAATACACATCTCAGCTGCTGCAGAACATCATAATACACACCTCAGCTGCTGCAGAACCTCATAATACACATCTCAGCTGCTGCAGAACATCATAATACACACCTCAGCTGCTGCAGAACATCATAATACACACCTCAGCTGCTGCAGAACATCATAATACACACCTCAGCTGCTGCAGAACATCAGAATACACACCTCAGCTGCTGCAATATCTGATAATACACACCTCATCTGCTGCAGAACATCATAATATACACCTCAGCTGCTGCAGCACTTCATAATACACACCTCAGCTGCTGCAGAACATCATAATACACACCTCAGCTGCTGCAGCCCTTCATAATACACACCTCAGCTGCCGCAGAACATCAGAATACACACCTCAGCTGCTGCAGAACATCAGAATACACACCTCAGCTGCTGCAGAACATCAGAATACACACCTCAGCTGCTGCAGAACATCAGAATACACACCTCAGCTGCTGCAGAACATCAGAATACACACTAGAGCTGCTGCAGATCTTCTTTTTGAAAATGGTATCATATTAATCAATAGTGGACAAGAAACTTCCCATCATTCTTCATAAAGTGGTTCTGTAGCAGCCGATGGGTGTATTATAATAGTAATATTCCTCTAGTATATGGTCATGTAATTTGTATTTAAATTAGAATATCTTTGAAACATTTATTTCTTTCAGTAATTACATTTAAAAAAGTGACCTCCTATATTTTCTAGATTCTTTACACACAGATTGTTCTATTTCAAGTGTTTTATTTCTGTAAATGTTGATTATGGATTACAGGTAATGAAAACCCAAATCTAAGAAAATTAGAATATTGTAAAAAAGTTCAGTATTGTAAATTCAGTGTCACCTGCCGAGGTTTCCTAAGCCTGTAAATGGTCCCTCAGTCTGGTTCAATAGGACACACAATCATGGAAGACGCTGATTATGGATTGTATTACTGAATTACTGAAATGAATGAACGTTTCACAGATATTCTAATTTATTGAGATGCAGCTGTATATACTGTATATACACACACAGCGTTAGACTGAGCTTCTGGAATTGATTAAACTGCAGTGATATCTTATCACAGAAGACAACAAAAACCAATGAAAAGTTATTGCAAATCCAGTTACTTTTCATTGGTTTTTGTTGTCTTCTGTGATATATCACTGCCGTTCCAGAATTCCAGAAGTTTGGGCACACTCTGCTACATCCGTGTGTAGACATAGTATGAATACACACATAGATATATATATATATTCATACTATCACCATTACCTTATTATGTATATTTAGCCTTTAACTCCATAACACCTTTCCCCACTGGGGAGGAGACCAGAGTTTAATAGTTAAAGACTCCCCCTTTAAGCCCCATATACTAGGTATCCTTCACCATTAGATGGCAGCAGTGTAGTCAAACTGAAGTGAGAGGAATAGCTCAGTATCACTACACATCACCTGTGTCACAGCGAGTATATATGTATACATGTGTATGTGTCACAGTGGGTATATATGTATACATGTGTATGTGTCACAGTGGGTATATATGTATACATGTGTATGTGTCATAGTGGGTATATACACATGTGGACAAAATTGTTGGTACCCCTCGTTTAGTGAAAGAAAAACCCACAATGGTCACAGAAATAACTTGAATCTGACAAAACTGGAATTTGTCAAACTACATGTTGACAAGCCACAAAGCTTCTGGGAGAATGTCCTATGGACAGATGAGACAAAAATCAAAATTTTTGGCAAGGCACATCAGCTCTATGTTCACAGACGGAAAAATGAAGCATATCTTGAAAAGAACACTGTCCCTACTGTGAAACATGGAGGAGGCTCTGTTATGTTCTGGGGCTGCTTTGCTGCATCTGGCACAGGGTATCTTGAATCTGTGCAGGGTACAATGAATTCTCGAGACTATCGAGGGATTCTAGAGAGAAATGTGCTGCCCAGTGTCAGAAAGCTTGGTCTCAGTCGCAGGTCATGGGTCTTGCAACAGGATAATGACCCAAAACACACAGCTAAAAACACCCAAGAATGGCTAAGAGGAATACATTGGACTATTCTGAAGTGGCCTTCTATGAGCCCTGACCTAAATCCTATTGAGCATCTTTGGAAGGAGCTGAAACATGCCGTCTGGAAAAGGCACCCTTCAAACCCGAGACAACTGGAGCAGTTTGCTCATGAGGAGTGGCCAAAATACCTGCTGAGAGGTGCAGAAGTCTCATTGACAGTTACAAGAATCGTTTGATTGCAGGGATTGCCTCAAAAGGTTGTGCAACAAAATATTACGTTATAGGGAAGCCTTTGAAGCCTGGTTGGAAAGCAATGTCTGACTTTTATTTGTTCATTTTCATAGAATTTTTATATATTATTACTTTTGTCAGATTCAAGTTATTTCTGTGACCATTGTGGGTTTTTCTTCCATTAAACTAGGGGTACCATCAATTTTGTCCACGTGTATGTGTTACAGTGGGTATATATATTTATACATGTGTGTATATGTCACAGTGGGTATATATATGTATACATGTGTGTGTATGTGTCATATTGAGTATATATGTATACATGTGTATGTATGTGTCACAGTGGGTATATCTATGTATACATGTGTATGTATGTGTCACAGTGGGTATATATATGTATACATGTGTATGTGTCACAGTGGGTATATATATATATATATATATGTATACATGTGTGTGTATGTGTCACCATCAGTATATATGTATACACCTGTGCATGTGTCACTGTCGGTATATATTTTATACACGTGTGTATGTGTCACAGTGGGTATATATATGTATACATGTGTGTGTATCACAGCGAGTATATATGTATACACTTGTGTATGTGTTACAGTGGGTATATATGTATACATGTGTATGTGTCACTGAGTATATATGTATACACGTGTGTATGTGTCACAGTGAGTATATATGTATACATGTGTGTATGTGTCACCATCAGTATATATGTATACAGCTGTGCATGTGTCACCATCGGTATATATGTATACATGTGTGTATGTGTCACCGTCAGTATATATATATATATATATATGTATACATGTGTGTGTATGTGTCATAGTGGGTATATATGTATACATGTGTATGTGTCACAGTGGTTATATATGTATACATGTGTATGTGTCACAGTGGGTATATATGTATACATGTGTATGTGTCACAGTGAGTATATATGTATACACGTGTGTATGTGCCACCCCTGGGCCAGTAACCCCTTGTCCCCTGGTCTCACCACTACTATAACATCTCCGCTATCCTCTGAGCTAGACCAAGGACCCCTTATAAAGAGACACGAATGTTGGTCCAGAGTAATAAATAGTGTGATCGATATCGCCCTCCTCACCCCACGCCTCTGTATTGTCAGCCTCTTTATAATATATGGGGGGCTCCTGCCATAAATTAAAGCGGTAAAAGCAGCGGCGGCGTTTTCTTATTTGCTGTAATGAAGGGTCATATGTCATAATGATGTAAGAGGCTTCTTACCTCCGACATGGTGGATGTAATAGGGGAGCGGATCAACTATTCTTCCCTGGTCTCAAAAACTGCTCTTATCTAAGGAAAATAATATCAAGTGATTTACATAAAGAAAGGATGTAAAGGGTCCTGAAGAATTATAGGGATGTACAAGGTTAGAAAAACATGGCTGCTTCCTTCTAAAAACAGCGCCACACCTGTTAACAGGTGTTATTATAGCTGTGTCCCATTTACATTCCCTTCACACAATCCATGTAGATTGAACTCCATGTGTGGCAACTCCTGGGCTCCCCCTAGAGGTGGCTGCAGGTAGCCAGAATTGTAGCACTTAGAGGTAGTTCACACGGAGGAATTTGCAGCTGAATTTCACAAAATTTACGACAGTGGCTGAATGATAAATCTGCTGTATCTTTACATTACTTATGAGCAACTATAGCTGGTAGGTGAACCAAAGCTGGGTGTATACAAGTGGTGTGCAAAAGTTTTAGGCAGGTGTGGGGGAAAATGCTGCACTAAGAATGCTTTCAGCAATAGAAGGGTTAATAGGTTATTTTTGCCAATTACCAAAATGAAGTGAATGAAAAAAGAGAAATGTAAATCCCATCAATATTTGGTGTGACCTTTGCCCTTTGGAGGAGGAGTCCTGGAAGTGATGATACGGCCTCCACAGATATAGCCCTGATCTCAGCATCATCCAGTCTGTCTGGGATGACATGAAGAGACAGAAGAATTGGAGCAAGCCTACATCCACAGAAGATCTGTGCTTAGTTCTCCAAAATGGTGGCAGAAACTCCCTGCCGAGTTCTGCCAAAAACTGTCTGCAAGTACCGAGAAGAACTGATGGAAGGCAAAGGGCAAAGGTCACACCAAATATTGGTGGGATTAACATTTCTCTTTGCTTCATTCACTACATTTTGACTATTAAATTAGATCAGCACCATACAACCCATACAGCGTACTGCGCATGCACGGGATTTCAGCGCAGCACTCACTGACCTCAGCACTGTATGATACTGATCTTCCACTGGCCAGGGTGCTGAACAAGCAGCAAGGATGGGAGTGGTTACTGATTGTTACTGATAGTGGTTGTTCCCGGGATTGAAGACAATGCCCCCTGTGGACCTTATTTGCATATTGTCTAAAACCACTTTTTACATACATCCCGGGGAGGGGGGGGGGGGGTCTAGCTACATTTCAAAGGCATGGGCTTGACTTGTATTAAGATCCTGTACAGAACTATAGCAGTGGTTTACAGTGGCGGGGGAGGTGATAGACTCCCTTTAACCCTTCTATTTCTGAAAGCATTCTTACTTTGCAGCACTTTTTTTTTCTATGCCTGCCTACATTTTTTGCACAGTACTGTAGGTCTTAGCAGTCTTTGCTGCTGCTCTTTAGGCATTTACTTGTGTAAACGTTTTCAGACTCTGCCCTCTACTGTGTGCATCAGAATCTCATTGTTGTTACTTTATGGGAGAGGGGCAAACTGAGACTTTGCCCAGGTTTAAAGACAGCCTAGCTTCATCCCTGGTTACAATTACAATTAGGCCAACATGGGCCCCCTAATCAGAGGGGTCTGGGCAACTTACCCATAAATAATGTATGAGCTCCATGTCATCCTCCCCTGCAAAAAATTGGAAAGGAATACTATATGGCTAGGATTCTTGTACTGGGATCTGTTAGTACCTAATTACTGTGCCAGTGAGTGTAACTGAGGAATTACTGACCTGAGATATATAAAATCAGATATGCAACAACATTACTTCCACTCACTAAAGTGTATACTCACTATTTATGTCACCAAGTATATGCTGCCCGGACATATAGAAGCGGCAGACACCCTGAATATAATCTGACCCTACATTATGTTATCTCCTGGTAACTAGTCCCTACTGTATTACACAAATGTATCAGCATTACATAAATTAATTTTTTTTATTAACATAATTTGCCATAAATTGCAATTTTATTTTTGAGGTTTAAAAGGCTAAAATATTGCAGTTCTCAAACGCGCCACCAGAGCAGATACAATGACCGGACACTTCCTGGGTCAGACAAGGAAAGGACAGCTCTATAGTACAGGTGGAGGCCTAGATAAGGCAGGATAGTAACACTATCCACACAAATAAAGCTCTGAATGCTTTGCTTTATAGGACTTGGGCAGAATGAGCAGGGCCATTTTATAATCATTAGAGGACAGACAAGGTAATGACCGCTCTATTGTACAGGTGGAAGCCTAGTTAAGGCATGATAGTAACACTATACACAGATAAACCTCTGAAAGCAGCTCAGTTGTCTGCTTTGCTTTATAGACTTGGGCAGATTGAGCAGGGCCATTTCCTAATCATTAGAGGACAGACAAGGTAATGTCCACTCTATTGTGCAGCTGGAGGCCTAGATAAGGTAGGATAGTAGCACTATACACACAGATAAAGCTCTGTATGCAGCTCACTGTCTGCTTTGCATTATGGACTGGGACATGTGCACAGAGTCCTCTCACCATTAAAGGGCACAGAAGGTAATAACAGCTCTATTGTACAGCTGAAAGCCCAGATAAGGCAGAATAGTGGCCAGTAACCTTACACTGTTGAAGGGCATAAAAATGCCCATATCATATGGGCACCTCCATCATTTCTAGAGATTGACCCCCACTCTTCAGGGAAAACACCCCTTTTTGCGAAAGCCTCTAAGACATTCTAGGAGAGCACGGCTTATTAACATGATATACATGAGTTCCTGGTATGGGGAGGGGCTGTACCTCATCACTTCCTAGACATTTGTGTCAATTGACTCCCATTTAGTGCAGCTGCCATAAAGTGCACACACCCTGCTGCAAAGTCTATCGAGACGATAGCAGATCTGTATAAAAGCCACAACTTGTGTTCTCCTTATATACAGTAAAGGGGCGTACAACATTATATTCACGTATTACAGGGCTGCAGAGTGAATAAAACGGATTGTTAGGTTCCGCCAGAAGATATAGATTTGCTTACAGCAGCATTACCGTGACAATGTAAAGGTTTTTCGAGCTCACATATTGTAAATAGGAGGCGAGAGCGAATAGAATTATTAATGGTGGGTTTTAATGGAGGGAGAAGAAAGATTCTGTGCGGCTGAGGTGCAGGGTCAGGCTGTTATAGGATAGCGGAGAATTACACTGGGAAGCCGGCCAGCCATCATAACCCGCCATGAAAGTGCTTCTTTAAAGAGAAATCATTTAGCACCACGGCCCTCTATACAGATTTTGCCACTTAGAGCTGCCAGGGAGTATCCGGGGGGAGCAGGAGACCCTGCAGATTCACATTATGTGGATAGGATTCTAGAAATCTGCACATTTGTATTATATGACTTTTATATCACATCTGCACAAACTGTAAAAGAAGCTGTGGCGGCCATTACTCTCCATACAGGAGCGCCCGCTGAATGTACAAGAGAGGCCACAACTTACAAAATCCTCTACATTATGGCCAAAAAAAATATTTTACTTTTAACAGGAACACAGTTTAACCCTTAAAGGGGGTTTTCCAATATATTACAATATTCATGGTGTAGCTTTCAGATGAAGCCAATAGGAGGGGGCCATATACATGGCAACCCCACCTATCGGCAGACCTGGAAGCATTGCTAGACCACCAATTGACACCCTACAATTGCACCACAAGGGAATCCATGGGACGATGGAGAGACCCCCCACCCCTTAGATGCTCCAGTTGCTATTGCCCCTGCTTCTTAAAGGGAACCTGTTGGGGTGTTTGGGACCACCGTCCACATTCTGTCTGGCTGTAGAAAAGACCCCGTTTCTCAGGATCAATGGGGCTCTCAGCATTCAGAACCTCATCAATACTTTTTGTGCCACAACCCCTTAAACCATTTACAAATATCTTATTAGAAAATTTGGAGGTTACAGAGGGGTCTGGTTTAGGACCCTTAACTATTAGACGAAGTATAAAAGAGCTATTTGGGGGAAAACCTGGTGCACCACATTGAAATGCAATTGTGCAATGCTTTATTTGCCCTGTGGTGGTGCTGTAGAGAACCTGAACACTTACCACCATGTTGTGCTGCCGTGCCGGGTGGCCGGGAACACTTCCGTGCGGGGTGGTCGGGGGCACTGCCGTAGCTTCTTCATTCTCAAGATCGAGAGATGTAAAACTAGAAAAATTTTCGCATGTTACGAATAAAAAACACGCCATCAGCCGCTCATAATAAACCAAAGTTTATTGAGAATTAGTAATTTGTTAGAACACAAGTCACTTTCTACTTTACAAGTCAACAAATGGAGACACTACAACTGCTGCCATATAGAAAATGAGAACCACATAATGCAATGGGGTATGTTGTGGCGCTACTATCTAGATAAAAAGCGTACATGTCCCTCGGAGGAATACGTCCTATCATCGGGACCATCTCATATATACAAGGCCGCCGCTTAATGTCTGGACCTAGAAAGGTACTGGGGGGAGGTGTACGTAGTCTCCAGCATGAATGACGCCTCCATGTGTACAACTACTGAACTACAGGTTTAAAAAAAAAAAAATACAAAGTATATACAATGGGACAGCGCAGTCGCTAAAATCTCAAAATTGCTTTTACAAAATTAATTAAAAAAAAAAAAAGTTTTAAGGGTCATAAAATCGGGAAATTTACAATTATGGCAATGTCCTGTAGAACAAAAAAAAAAAAAAAAAAATTTAAAATGGCCACCACATTGCTGTAAAAAAGGCTGATGTCCCCTCCCCGAAATAATAGGGGGCCTTCTAGTCAATTAATGAAATGTATAATGAAGATTAGTAATCCGTTTCAGCCCCAATCACTAAATAACAGCGCCACCTCTGTCTCCAGGTTGTGTGTGGTAATGCAGTCCTGTCTCAGTCACTTCAGTGAAGGTGTGGGCAGGGGTGGCGCTGCTGGTCAAAAAAAAGCAGCCATGTAATCCTGTACAATCGCTTTAAATTAGTGGAAAAGCTGGGTGACTACTAGGATCACCTCTACAGCTCCTACAGGGGTGGTCATCCTGCTTTCATATACTCCTGGAGAGCTGCCTAGCTATACAGTAATGGGGGAAAAGGGTCTACGAACCAAGGAAGACTGGCCATTCAGGAGTCCAGGAAAGCTGGGTGACAGTCTATTTAGGTGCCTAAGGCCCGTTGCAGACGACCGTGCTGTGTATTTCACAGATAGCACACTGACCCATTCTTTTCTATGATTTTCACATTCCCGTGTGCGGGCCGCATCAGATAGGACAAGTCCTATTCCCGTCCTATTTTGTGGCCCGTGCTTCCGTGGCTCCTATTCATTTAATGAAAGGAACCGCGGAAGCACGGCCCGTGCACGGGCGGCACACAGGGGACATCCCCGTGTCCCTCCCGTGCTTTTAAATCACGGCAGGCTGGTTGCAGCACGGTCATCTGCAACCGGTCTTAATGGTATAATATACATATTATTAGCATAAATGATATCAGCCCTATGTAGACCAATCCCCATGAGGCCACACCACTATGCACCTACATGGCATAAGTCGGGGTTAACCAATTAATGACACTGCAACACGAACAGAAAGAGTTTAAAAAAAAAAAAAAAAAAAAATCTGGTCACCTCTATAAGGGAGAAGCAGCTGAAGGGTTGAGACAGGAAATGCCTCGAACCTCCGAGATGACAATATCATCCCGATTCTGCAATATGGCTTCCTCCACTGTGTCCTGCTACTGGTTACATGGATATGGGGTCTCCGCTACAGGTCAAAGAAAATAAATTAGCAAGAAAATCATGATCACAACCCATAGTGAACGTCAGGACACTAGTATTTTTGGTGCGGGGTTGAAGGATATCGGTTTAGTGTATAAATCTAGTGTATTTGGTTATGTGCAAAAAGTCACATTTAGTCGTGATGGGGTCAAAATAAAAGATGTCTTGTTAGGGTAAGGGGGGGGGGCGCTTTTACTTGTCAGATCTGTATTTCAGACATAAGACATCAGAAATCTAATGTCTGTTCTATCAGATTAGTCGTGTAGTTGATAATGGGGCAATCGATCAAATCCACCTGCACAGCAAATAAAGAGAAGCTAGACTTAAAGGGGTTTCCCTTGGTTGCTCCACCTTCTTTATTATCCACAGCGCTGTACACAGTATAGTGGCTGTGCTTGGTATTGCAGCTCAGCCCCATTCGTCTGGGACAGAACTGCAGCAGGCCATGTAACTGATGAATGTGTCAATGGCCTAAGAAGAGGAAGTAAAGCTCAAGATCATAGTCCAGAAAAACCCCTTTTTGTCCCTTTAAATCCCTACTTTATTAACTGTAGATGATAGGGGAGGGCTTAAAACCAAATATAAAAAAATAAATAAAAAGGAAATAAAACTTTTACTCAGAAGAATCCCACATTTTTTCCGGGTAGCAGAGAGATAACATTCAGTAATACGGGGTCAGGCATGTACAGCTCCCCCTATGGACTAGGAAGCGGTGGTGCAATGCTTTTTCACAAGTTTTCTGATTGCTGCTTCACAAATATGCATCACCGCAGCACTAAAGGGGTTAAAAAGTAGTTTCTCAGTCCTGGTCTGAAGGCTGTTATGAGGCACGTTCAATGCATATATCCTATTTGTGAAGCTGGCGGTACCCAAACTTTATGTAGAATCCACGGCAAAGAAAAAAAAAAATAATGCTATCTTCCAGAAAGAAAAAACGGGACAAAAAAAAAAAAAAAAAAAAAAAAGATGAATTCCGCCCTGGCTTGGGGTAAGGGGGGAGAAGATATGTGCATATATTTATATATATATATATATATATATATATATATATATATATATATCTCTCTATCTATTTATATATATACTCATGATTACAAATAATGATCGCGATTCTCAGTCCACCATCTTGACAATGTAGGTGATACACTTGATGGTTTCCTGCTCATTAGTCCAGGGGCTGAGGATCTGCGATGGGCATAGTGTGCAGGACTTCATCCAGGAGCTGCAGGGCACGATGTAAGTGAATCTCTATCCAGCAGGGGGTTTCCTTAATACTCTGCCTTGGGTAATCGGGACCCCAGCCCTTCACAAAGCTCATGCGCAGGATACAGAGTCTTCGGAGATCATCTACTCCGATCCCCGCAGCAGCAGAGAGGCCTGAGAAAGAACACAAAAAGTTGTCAGATTCAGCGTACCCGGTCTTATTCCCTATCTAGGAGACTGAGCGCCACTTACTGATCGCTGGTGCAATCCCACCAACAGATCCAGGTCCAGGTATATTCCCAGCTACGGCAGCGGCTTGAGCTGCCGCCGCTGCCTGTGCTGTGGCGGCCTGCTGCTGCATCTGTCTGTGACACTGGCGTAAATCAAATACCTTAAATGGGAAGAAACGGGTGTTAATTGTTAAAAATTCAATTCAGCCCACGACCCACAAGGTTGTTGTAAACTGGTGGAACAGTCGCTGAAATTTGGTGACTATCCCAAAAATCAGAACTGCATTTGCCGAAATCTATGGCCTACTTGGTATGGCCTAATACCTACAGTAAACCATTGCATCGCCCGAGACTGCCATGGTAACCCACTGGCACTCAGTCTCGCATGTGTTGTTGAAGGCCGCACCAGTCTTCATTACAACACTAAACCATAAGCACTTATTACCTTAATGTAAGCACTGGGATAGATCTTGTGCACGGCGTCCCCTGGTGCTCGCCCCGCCTCTCTGTCCAGGTAGTAGCTCTGCACAAACACTGCATGGTCGCTGAGACATCGCACCCAGACATCACCTTCTCCTTTACACTCCAGCTGGACACCTTTCCCTATATGTAACCTGAGTAAAGACACAACACAAGGCGTTAAAGAAATTCTTCTATGAGCTGCATGTACTAAAGCATCGGTAACTTTTTGTAAATTGATACAAGTGAATAGAAGAAACTTTGTAATATACCTCATCAGAGAAAAATGCTTCTTTCTATACTTTATCAGGCTCTTTTCCTCTAGCTGTACCCTGATAAACTGACATTCACTCTGAAATCTCTGCTGAATCTGTCTTGATAAAGCAAGACAGACTGAAGCTCACTGAGATGTCAGCTTACACAGAATATGGAGAGGAGGAAGGAGGAGTGAGCAGGTAATGAGTGCGAGAGGAGAGATATAGACTGCTGGAGCTAAATAGGAAGTTTCTATCTCACTCCAAGTGCTCTATTTACATCAATGCTGGTAAGTACTACTACGATGTTGTTTATGTCCCTGTTGATGCTTCTGAGTATGACAGAGTGTTATGGAGACACATCATAGTGATTGGTCTCCTCCTACCTGCTCAGGGACAACTAAGAAACAAAGTCTTCAGAGGGGAAAATGGCTAACATGTCGAATACAAGTCATATAATGTGCAGAAATAGTGTTACTCCTACTGCTGATAGCCATCTTGCCTGAGCTTATCCCCTGCTCACAACATTTAGTGATATGCTTTACAGCAGTTTCATGGCCATAGATAGCAATAGTCTCAAGCCAACTCAATGAGGCCTATGGGAGAGTTTTCTAGACATGCTTTGTGCAGGGAGGGGGAGGAGATAAGCTGTGACATCATCTTATCAGTAGTAATGTAATGATGGATCAGTGGTGTTATCTGTAGAGGTGTAATCCAGTCTGTGATGTAAATGAGGTGACAACTTCAAAGAAAACCCCTACAGAACTAGCAAGTGTCAATTATTATTAAGCTTAGTGGCCAGAGTGAAAACTGTAGGATTTAGTACTTTTATAAAAACAGATTGTAGAACAGAAAATTTTTTTTTTTTTAAACCATCAGCAAAAATTCTTACAAAATACTTGGTTTAAAAATAGGTCGTTTCCTGGTGAGACATCCCCCCCCCTTTTTTGCATTTCCATCATCCAGGTGATTTCTCATACCAAGCCACCATGTATATGTACCTCAATGTCACCTATAGGATGCAACTACAACAGGACTCTACATTTATTACCTTGCTCTTTCAATGGCTTCTGTCCTATGAACGTTGGACAGTTGTCCCAAGCAGAACCGATCGCCACCGGATGGGTCTACGTAACCGTCGACAGTAACTATGGGGCAGTTTGAAGGGACTTTAAAGGTTTCTCCCACCTGAACATCCATTTCAAAGTATGCAATGGAGCACCAATACTCAGGAGCTGTGGGATAAAAAGTAATGCATGTGTGGCACGAACTATTACAGAGCAATACCTAGGGGGCGCTAGAATTGAGGTGTAGGAAAAAATATGAAGAAATGCTCTCTCTATTCCTTCTGTCTTTGGCAAATAAAACACATAGTAAATGAGGGACGCAATCCAGAGACTCACCTGGGTGATTGGAGATCGGAGGCTGGAAGGCGAGCTCATTATGCACCGGCCCTAAAAATAATAGATCATTGTTACCTAAGGAGCAAGTTTCTTATTCCATGGGACCCAAGCCAAACAAAATTGAGAGTAAGAGAACCCACCAGGCAAATAAGTGGTACATGAATCTTAAAATGTATGTATAATATACAGTGCTGTGCACAATTATTAGGCAAATGAGGAAAAAAATGCAGCCAAGTAATCCTTTCAGAAATAAAAGGGTTAATAGTTTATTTTTATCAAAATTAAAGTGAAAGAAGAAAAGGGAAATGTAAATCCCATCAATATTTGGTGTCCTGAAACTGATGATACGGCCCCCAACGATATAGCCCTGATGTCAACACCATCCAGTCTGTCTGGGATGACATGAAGAGACAGACGGATTGGAGCAAGCCTACATCCACAGGAGATCTGTGCTTAGTTCTCCAAGATGGCGGTGGGAACAACCTCCCTGCTGAGTTCTGCCAAACACTGTCTGCAAGTACCGAGAAGAACTGATGAAAGGCAAAGAGCAAAGGTCACACCAAATATTGATGGGATTTACATTTCTCTTTTCTTCATTCACTTGATAATTGCTAAAAATAAACTATTAACCCTTCTATTTCTGAAAGCATTATCCTGCAGCATTTTTTCCACTCTTGCCTAAAACGTTTGCACGGTACTGTAAAGTAGAGGTTGACATAGGTGCATTTTTTTGTAACTGTATTACAGCGGAGTAGTAGCCCAACCACAGTCATAGCGCCCTATGAGGCTTTGAGTCTGGGTCAGCAGACCCACAGGAATACCCAGCTGTAATTCTATTGCAAAAATGCACCAGTAATAGACCTGTAAAGAGTAGAGACACATGTAGCGGCCAAGGGTCCTTGTCAAAAAGGTGGTTTTGATTCCCTTCATGGACTTTGTAAGACTTTAAAATGCTTCGGCTGCAAAATCGCGTTGTCAAACTATACCCTGCAGGACTGCATTCGTTTGGGGCAAAACCCCGAGTGCTGTCTACAGTCTGCCATGTGTGGCCTCACCTTAGGCTACGTTAACATCTATGTCGGAGTCTCTATTAAAGAGACTCTCTCACAGTGTCCGCCTAAAACAGCAGGATGAAAAAAAATTCTACAAGCCCGACTTTTTCATCCTGTGCGTTAAAAACAACGGACATCTAACAGATCTCATTATAGTCAATGGGGTCCATATGCATCCCCTATTTTAGCTGTCTGTCTGTCTGTCCAAGGGACCAGAGCAACAGACACCATGATGCAGGTGTGAACCTAGCATTGAGTGTCTAAAAACCTCACTTCTCTGTCATGGCTGATTCAAAGATGGGGACTGGCTTAGTCAATGAACCGTGACAGCCACTGACACAAGAGGGAAGAGCTCCCCCCATTGGTATCAGGACGTCAGGGCTTATAGGAGATCACTATCGAGACCATGTATTAGCAAGTTTCATTAAGAGGGTTGGCAAGGATTTTGTTTATGTCCTAAATACCTGATTGGTGGGGGGCCAACAGGCTGCTTACGACACCCATTCTATACACAAGCACAGACCCGGAAGCAGTTGGCGCTGGTCCCTGTATAGTGGCCAGGCCCTGGTACTGCAGCTCAGCTACTCTTGACATCAAGGAAAACTGAGCTGCAGTGACAGCACCTGACCACTATACAAGGCAACAGCTCCGTACAGAAGATCCATGCAGGGGTCACCTGTCAGCCCCCCACTGACTGCATATTTATGGCCATTCCCCTTTAAGTTACATTTGCAGAGCACTGAAGAAAAGTTTGTTGTTGGACAAGCCCTTTAAAGAAGAATTTCACCTAAACCTAAATCTAGACATCATGAGCTTTAGCTATGTAAAGCATTCTTATTGTCTATGTATGGTCCCATTCACACACTGCAACGGTTTTGGAAAATTCTGCAAGCCATGTGTGAATATATAGAACATAATATGTGTATTAATATATAATGTGCGAATACATCCCAAAACTGAGGACTATCACCTGTACAGTGGTAGAAAATCAACTAAGAGAGAGTCTGGAAATGACAAATTAAGTGGAAAAACCCATAAAGAAAAGGAAAAAAAAAAGAAGAAGAAAAAGAAGAAGAAGTGTATGGTTCTGATCAATGGGGGAAAAAAAAAATTAATATAGGAAGGTAAAACTTACAGTAATGTCCAGGATGGGGCATGGGTGGATGATGCTGAAGATGTCCGTTCTGGTGGTGAGACATATTGGGGGTGTAAGGTGCGGTTCTACTTCCAGTCCAGGTTGTGGTACTGTCTACTAAAACATCACACAGAATATGGTTACAATACCGGCCCTTAGAATATGTCTCAGGCAGGAATAACATGGAAGGGGGCGCAATTGCAATGTGTCAAGAATGAGGAGCAACAAAAAGTAAAAGGAGCCATGCTGAATAGGTCAATGGCAAGGGATGCAACACAATGGAGGAAGGCTTCCTGCACTGTGTGGAGTGTGATGATGGTCTATACATGGTGCAGGGTGGCACGTCTCCTCATATAACCCGCACCGAGGTACAGTGTGTGCTATACAAACTTTTCAGATAGTTTGCAGCCACTTACTGTGATGATATGTGGCTGGCTGAGCGTTGAAGCCGTTCTGTTGGGTCCCCTGAGGAGGCACGGCGGCGATCTGCAGCAGTCCCTCACCGTGCGATGCTGCCAATAAACTGGTGGGCTGACCTGGGGGGGAGAGAACATCTTCAGTCTACAGGATCGATACTGCCAATAACTTTCACTCTCAGCTCGGATACATCGCTCAGCAAAACTCACATTCACAATAACAATCGTCTCCAGTCACACATCAATGTCTCGCCTCCACAGCGGTAATGAGCCCGAGCGGAGGCGCATCGAACCGCCAACAGGAAAGGCAACAGCAATGGTTCTACTGGGATAGAAGTTGTCAAAAGTAACAGACGGCATCAGATTCTCATCCGCCAGCGCACACGGATACCGAGAGGGTGGAAAACAACTGATAAATGGTGGGATGCTGAGAAGAGCGTTATTGTATACCAGTTGCATTTACTACACAAGAGCGCCCCTAATATTACCCATATAGGCACACCATCATCTAATAAGTTCAATGGACCAGGATCATAACCTTCTTCTATACTATGACCTAGGGAGTGTGACTGTCAAACAGATGTCTTAAAGGGGTTTTTCAAGTGCTTGCAGGTGAACGCAAATGCACCAACATGTTAATGAATACAAAACAACCACCAAGCTTTACTTCATCCCCAGTGAACTGTAGGAATTTATCTCCTAGATTTTGGGGACCAATTTATTGATGAACTATCCATCAATATGTGATTGGTGGGGTCCAACACCCAAGTCCCTGGCTGTTCAGCTGGTTAAAGAGGCTGCAGCGTTCGGATGAGAGGCACGGCCTCTTCACTGACTACCAAGCATAGCGCCATACATTGTATAGTGGCTGTGCTTGGTATTGCAGCTCAGCCCCATTCATTTGAAGGTGGTCTCTTCAAACAGACGAGACCTAAGGATGGGTCATCAGTAAATGACTCCCAGAAAATGTCTTTAATGAGAACCAGATGGTTAAGCACATTCTTTTTTTCTCTAATCTGTTTTAATATCCAACTGTATGTTTTTATTTTATTTTCTATACATATTAATACATAATTATGTTGGCGGCCAGATTGTCTTTCTACAGCAGCTCAGAGAATTGCTTTACAGCAGACACATAAAAAAAAGGGAGAAGACTTGTTGACTCCCATGGGATAGTGTTGTTGGGCATGCTCGGTGACTTGTGCAGAGGAAATACATAAGGACAGTCACTTACTTGTTGAGGGGACAGGGATGCTGGAGAAGCTGGAGGCATTGGGCGTGCTGGGCTCACTAGATGCCAGCAGTGACGGGTTGCTGTAGCTTTCGCTGGAGGACCTGTTACTTGGTGGGTGCTGGATGGTCTGTATTGAATGTCCATCAGAGGAGGAGATGCTCTGCTGTCCTTCCACATAGTCATGTCCATACTCGTCCTTCACCAGTAAGCTAGATGGAGCTGCGAGAATTACAGGGAGAAGATTACTGACAATGCAAGAGATAAAAGAACAATATAAATGACCATCTCATTCTCAAACTGTTGCTGTAACCAAAGACATGCTAGGGTTGGGGCGCAACAGGACGCAGTGCACTGCTCTATAGAAACACAAAGCAACGGATAGACGACAGCTAAGAAACCCTGTAGAGAGAAAACAAATAATACGGAGGATGGCAAAAGCCAGCACAATGGCGAGCTCATCTCATAGGAAATGTCTTACCTGTACTCTGAATAGTCAGCCCGGACAAGTCTGAAAAAGAAAAGGTGTAGTGTTAGAAATAGTAAAGCAGAACAGAAACCCCAAACACCTTCATTGTAATTTACCATCTATTTTAGAATGATAGAGTGTCCTCTTGTGGAAATCTAAAGTAAAATAGATTTCAACTTAAGGGGCAGCACGGTGGCTCAGTGGTTAGCACTGCAGCCTTGCAGCGCTGGAGTCCTCTGTTCAAATCCTGCTAAGGACAACATCTGCAAGGAGTTTGTATGTTCTCCCCGTGTTTGCGTGGGTTTCCTCCAGGTACTTCGGTTTCCTCCCACACTCCAAAGACATACTGATAGGGAATGTAGATTGCGAGCCCTATATGGGACAGTGACTGTCAATGTCTGTAAAGCGCTGCGGAATATGATGGCGCTATATAAGTAAGCATAATAAATAAATTAAAAAGAGGACATTTCACATCCTCTGACACAGGTGGTATTATACACCACTAGAAAGCTGACAGGGTGCTGAATTCAGCACAGGTATGTGCCCTGGGGCCAGAGATATTGGTGAAAATGGATGATATTTGTGCACTCGGTCTCTCACCTATTCCTGGGGACACCACACGCTCGTAGTGATACGGATTGACACAGACGCTGTCGCATTTCAGGTCAAATGCATACTGACAGTATTTAACATGTTTCAGCTCATTCTTGTGAAGATCTGGCCACCTCCAGAGACGGGCGTAGATCACATGAGGGAAACCTTTCCTGCCGGCCACCTGTAGAGAACATGGAAAACTGTAATAATGCGGCTTCAAGGATCACACCGCCCCAAAACATGGCCGCTTATTAACCCATAAAGTCACATCTATCCACGGCTGTGTCTGATATTAGACTTCATTCACATGACTACTGCAACATCAGACATAACCCACAGACAAGTGCAGGGCTTTTTCTGGGAGAAAGAAGTTCCTCAAACTACTTCTACAGAAACTGCTTAGAACCCAAGACACCAACAGGAACATCATATGTCAGCAGATGGCACCAAAGGTCACTTGTGAAAAGAGCAGACATGACAGGAGAGGAAAAGGGATCACGAGACAGAAGACTTTAGTCAATGGAATTGGCTTAAGGAAAACTAATGTGAACACTGGCCACAATTGCATCCAAAGCTGCGGCACGCTGTGTGTTACATCCGTCCGATGGACTCTAATATTACACCCCACACCACACAGACATAAGGAGAGGGAAACTTAGGCTGTGTCCACGTCTGCGTGAAAGACTCCATCAGGCAGTGCTTCCACTTTCATCCATTGGGTGATATTAAATGTCCATCATGTGACAGATCCGGCACAGCCTTTAACCCCTTCCTGCCACATTCATATTTGCGTTTTTCATTTTCACTTTTCACTCCCTGCCTTCTAAAAGCCATAATTTTTTATTTTTCAATCCAAAGCTCCGAGGGCTTATTTGGTGAGGGACAAGTTGTACTTCGTAATGGTACCGCTTAATATTCTATACTATGTACCACTACAGTGTTCGCCATACGAGATTAAAAAAATTATATTTTTTTTTTTTTTAAGATATTTTTATAGTTTGGCCATTTTCAGGTAAGCCTCAATAGTTATATTCCTATGAAAGGGAGGGGAGCATTGACAGGGGCATAGAGGGGTGATGGGGATGGGCACAGCAGCAATAAACGCCCATGATCAGAGAGAACCCTAATCGCAGGCATTACTGCCAGGTCTCTGCTGTGTAAAACAGTGAAGACCTACGGTTATGGATCCTCCTCTACTTTTAAGCGGGTGCCACACAGAGTGCCGACATCCGCTGTAATAGTATGGCGGCTGCTGGCAAAGGGCTAAAAGGGTTTTCTGGACTTGTCAGTGTATGACCTACTCACTACATTCACTGCCCTGTTTTGGTCCCCGTGTACCATTTTTTCTATCCTAAATGGGCAAAAAGTATAGGAAAGTCTGTTTTCTAAGGATCGATCACATGCCAAGTGCATCATTTTGGTAAAGCATAGGGCCTTACAATATACATGCTCTGATAGGGCCTCACCTCCTTCTCAAAGTTTGCTAAGATGGGGCAATGTTTTGGTGGCTAAAAAGTGGCTGCAGCTTAGCCCATATATAGCATAGGTGGTGGAGAGTCACCCAGTAAGGCCTAGGACACACCAGGTACATACACTTCCCACCAAACAGAAAAACGACAGCAAGTACTTACCTGAAGGCGCCCATCTAATGTTCTCTGGATGGTGACACATTTACTGGGGTGAGCACCGTTTGTAGTGATGGCGGTGATCAGGGAATCTAATTCATCCTTCTTCTCTTTCAACTTCTTTACTAAACTCTCGATGGCTCTCTTAGCAAAAGTCTCACTCTCCCCTCCCTGGCGGTGACACATCAGGCTGTGGACGATGCTCAAGCAGGCATCATTGCTGGTGGGGGTGTTGGTGATGGACATATTGTCACCAGGGACCAGATTCTCTCCTCAGGTCAATATTTCAGCTGGTGAGCCTAAAAAACACAAAATCAGAGAATTCAGTGACGTCCATAGATGGCAGCGTCACAGCACACGGAAGGTGCTAAACACGTTACATACATACAGCAGAAGACACACATCACTTACTGCAGCCTCTTAGAGTGGGACGATTGAAGGAAATGGATGAGAGTACTCAAGGCATTTGCAGGGGTTATTTTATTTTTTTTAAAAACATGGACAACCCCTTTTAGCTGGCCATAACCCTTCAATGTATATCGCCTGTTCATCTGTCATGCATAGTGGTGTCCCCTCTCTCACCTCATGGCAGATGTAAGGGAAGAGAAGGATTGGGCTTCTGGATATCAACATGCCCAATCCTCAATTTCTTGGAGACATAGGCCACTACCAGAGGTGTGACAGCGGCTCAGGCGCAGTGATGTGGGGTATACACTTAACCGTGTGCAGTACTTGCATCGGGAGCTGCCGTAGAAGATTCCTGACTCTTCACCATTAGACTAAAACTTATTAAAGTGGGCAACAGAAAAGGCAGATGGGACTGGGCACCAGCAGCATAAATACATGTGGCCTGTTTAAGGGCCCCAATCCTGGTGACATCCTGTGCAGACTTAAAGGGGTTTTCTGTAAATAAGACTCAATCTCTGTATAAATTAAAACGTCTAGAACTTTCTCATAGACTTTGTTTCTATTCTTCACCATGTACAAGACCTCTGCTTGCTGTCAGTGACTGAGAAGATTATGTGTCCATTCAGAGGCAGTAACCCTGTACATAGCTAGTCCTGCTCTCATCTGATACATTGTATCCCAGTCTAGACAATGCTCTGTGAGCTCAACAGCCTGGACTCCAGACTGATACATTGTAGCAAACTAGCAGAGAGATTAGTGCAGCTGCTGATGATGTGTTGAGCTCACAAAGCATTGTCTAGACTGGATAAAACTGTATCAGATGAGAACAGGACCAGCTATGTACAGGGTTAATGCCACTGAAAGGAAACCAGAATATTCACAGTCACTGACAGCAAGTAGAGATCCTGTACACAGTGAAAAATAGAAAAAGTCTATTAGCAAATTGTAGAAATTTTCATCTTAGGCTGGGAAATAACTTTAGGGTGGGGTAACGCTGGCGGCTAACCAGCTGCACTAATGGCATAGAAAATCTCACCGGCATGCTACAACTAAAACCTGCAACCTAGCACCAGGAACATGACCATAAAATTAGACATCAGCTCCAAATTTCTAGGTGCATTAGCCCCATGGATCCAGGAATTTGCTCTGCCCCAATGCCCAACCTGAAAGCAGAGCCCAGTACTGCCCCCAGTGGTGGGTGACAAGACTTCCTAGTTTAGTTTTTGTTGCTGGCTTCTTAGTGGGCCAGTGAGACTTCATTGTTCACTTTAACCCTTGCTGTTTTTGAGCTTTGACCATATAAACCCCACAGATCACAGTCACCAAGTACATCTATAGGCAGCATTGCACATCCCTATCCATAAAAGCGACAATGCCGGTCACGTGCCCCCCCCCGCCTCATTCCCTCCCATCACTTAACAATTCAGCCATAAACAAACACAACACACATGGAAAATTCTGCTTTGTCCAGCCAAAAATAACAGCGCAGGAAACGGCTCTTACTGTAGCGACTGTCAAATCAAAGCTCGCTGTGGACATTAACCCTTCCCGCTGTCCTGAGCCGCTGCAGGCCCTAATGCCTAATGTGATAGATGGATACAGAGGGTAACAGACGGCACATTAGTGGTGGAAGGAGGCCAGGCTCGCGGCATACAACATGATACCTTAATGGGCCTGATGATGTGCTGCATCCTATGGGACTGCAGAAGCTGCCATAGAGCCTTGTGTCACTGCTCAGGGGCAGAGCTGTTACAATGTACAAAGATCAAGATCCAGGTCAGGTTTGAGCAGCTACTCCAATCACAGACAATTACGTTATATGCAGCAGATACACCATAAGGGCCTGATATGTGACAGTCCAACTAATTGGACCCCGACTATCAGGAGAGGTTGTTCAGTCATTGCCTCCAGCTCCATAGACATTAAAGTGGTTGTCTGGGGAGTATTAATTTACTTACCTGGTCCTGGGGATTCCAGCGACATCACAATCCACGGGTCATGTGATTTGAGGCAGCGTTCAGCCCCCCCCGAGTTCGGTCCCCCCCTCCGAGGAGGGACCCGTGAACTTAGATTACATGACCCAGAGGCATGAAGTCGCCGGAACCCCTGGATGCATCATCAATGATCCCCGGGACCAGATAAGTAAATTACTACTCCCCGGACAACCCCTTTAATGTAGAACGCTGTGAATGTGTGTGATAACCGGTACAAATATCCAATGTAGACCCGCACAGAGCGTAGGAATCAGGATACACCGCCACCATGGCGAGAACCCCTTTAACCCACAATTAATGAAATGTTCTTCCCATTCACACTGTATAACCTGCTGGTCGATCCTAATAGAAACCAAGGAGATGTGCACTACTGCCATTAGCAGTAGATATGGTCACAAATGGATTTTATGGCACTTATTTATCAATGTCTAGCCTTAGGATAGGTCATCAATATAAGATTTCAGGGTCTGATATCAGAGAACCCCACCGATCAGCTGGTTGAAGTGGTTACAGCATTCAAATGAGCACTGCGGCCTTTTCATCAAATACCAAGTACAGTACCATACTTATCATTGGGGCTGTGCTTGGTATTGCAGCTCAGCCCCGTTCACTTGAATGGTGTACCATATGACTGATGAACATGATTTCATTGGCAGATGGAAGAGGCTAAAGCACTTATGAGCATCACAATTTCTTCCAATAGTTCAAAGGAATGGGACAGCTCCAGCACAGGGCACAGCCACTACTAGAAGTATGGTGCTATGCCATATCCATCATTATCAACTAATGCCTATCCTTATTGGCAGAGGCCCAACAGCCAGGCCCCCACTAACCAGCTGTTTGAAGGGGCTGCAGCATTTGGGAGAGAGCTGAAGCCTCTTCAGACAAAACCAATCGCTGCGCCGGACATTTTACAACAGCTGTACTTTGTATCACCGCTCAGCCCAATCACTTGAATGGGCCTGAGATGTGATCAGGTCATGTGACCGATGAATGTGAAGTCACTTGGCCTGGGAAGAGGAAGTGGTGCTCACTGAGCGTTGTTGCTGCTTGAAAGAAGGTCTTGGGTATCTATTGATAAGCCCAGAACACCCCTTTCACAGTGAAGGTGAAGCCAAATTTGTGAGTGCTGCAGCCGCTTTAATCAGCTGATCAGTGCAGTCAGATCCCCACCCATCTAATAAGAATATGATAGGTTTATAATTGTGTAGCACTGGAGACCCCCTTTAAGCCTCTTACTAAGAAAGGGACACTAGATAACAGCATTACCTTACTGTCACCACGAAGAAGGCCCCAGACACCTGCATTTGGCAACACTACTGGAAGAGCTCTATGAACTGGTACCAGAAGGGGGTGTTATGGCTGAAAACAGCCCAAAACCACTGCTACCCTGACTCCAACACACCGAGCACTCGTCTGATGTGATCCAGATACTAGTAGTATCATATACCGCTGCTCTGCACATTATAACCTGCCCTGTGTGCCAGGTCAGCCAGGGAGACGCGAACTCAGGACTCCAACCAAAGCTAAAAGTGGAACCTGTTACTACCTGGAAGGGACAGAGAAAGTGATCACACAGGACTGGGCAACTAGAAATCCAAAGTACTGTCACATCCCCGCTGACAGAATACATTTTATTTCTACCAATTTAAAAAAAATAAAAAAATAGATGATTGTGTGAACAGAGCCCAGATAACATGACTGTACTGTGCGTCTATGCAGGGTGGTATAACCGCTGCCAATCTACTACATATACTCTGTGGCAACTAATACTGCAGTCTGGCCACTAGTGCATTCACTAGAGAGACACAGTCACAGTTTCCGGGGGACCAGTGTGAGCCCAGAATACAAGAGGCAGCTACAGATTCTTGTACGTCCGCCACCCCCACCAAACAGCTGATATCATTAAGCCTAGGTTCACATCTGCGTTGGAGTCTCTGTAGGAGACTCCACCTAAAACCAGCAGAGAGAAAAGTCCTGCAAGGACGGCTTTTCTCTCCTCTGGTTTAGTACTGACTATAGTCTATGGGGTCCACGAGTAACTGCTTTTTTAGTAGACAGGCTCTCTGTCTTTCGGGTCCTCATGTGGAACCAAACGATGGAAAGCTGAACACTAATGTGAACCTAGCATAAGCACGTGACACACACACCACAATACAACACAACCGGAAGCACAGCTCCACTCTTTCTGTAGTAGTCGGGCCAGGTTACTGCAAGTGACTGGGAGCTAAAGAGTTATGGCCATGATACACAAAATGGAGCTGTGCTTCCGACTCTGCTCTGTGTTAATTCTGGCACTGGCTGATCGGTGGGGGTGTCAGACCCCCAACATTCTGAAAATGATGACTTTTCCTTAATTTAGGTGATCAATATCTTAACCCAGGAGACCAAGCCTGGCAGACTAAAACATTTGGGGGGAGTCCTGATTTTATGACAGCAGCTGTTATGTGAGATAAAGATGGGGCTGTTGGAAGCTTTTTATTTTATTTATTTTTTTATTTATTATTATGCTAAACATGCCCGATCCTTTGATCTCCTTCAATACTGAGAACACACAAGCTGAGTTGAACCCAGTGTGCACGTGTATAGGAGGGTCAGGAGGAATAGCCATGAGCCAAATTAGTTTTGTGAGACAGCTAAAGTGTATGGTCAATATTATTTTTCAGTCTGAACAAGTCCCTGCAGATATCACTATATGGTTGCCCTTCCCCAATACTGATATAACAGATTAGATACGCGGATCGCAGTCATTATAATTTTACAACAGATGGTGTCACGAAGAATAACATACAAGTGATGCAAAGAATATAAGGAAAGCCCAATATGTCCATGTGAACTCTTACAGCCCCACCATTAGAGATGGTCACTAGAGGGCGTAGGTCATCGGCAGGTCACACAACTGGCGGTGTGCAAGGATCAGATAGGGGGTGTGGGCACTGACGAAATAAGGTCTCGATCACAGCCATGTTATACTAGGGCATCACTTTCTGGAACCCAACAGCAGGCGCTCACTCCCCCCACAGCACCCCCACTGGGGAAACCAAGAAAAAGATGGTGCCCAATATGATCCAAGTATAGACGTGTCTGATCCAACCATCACTGTAATTCCCATGTGTGAAATCTCCCACAGACTCCTCCACTTATTCCCTTGAAAACTTAAACAGCCCTAATAGTACTCGCGGCTGAGGGTTTGCTACAATACATCCTGTCTAAGTACACCTGTAAACAAAGGTGAAGTTCAAGGGTATCAGATTTATGGTGGTACGGCTGCTACAAGGATAGCTGACAAGATAGGACCTCTAGAATCGGGGTCCCATGTAACCCTAAAAAGCCTGGACTTCTGGTTATGGTTACGGCTAAGTAGTGACTTTAGCCGCAACTCCTATTGCCCAACCAAAGATCGTGGCGTTACTGCAACGCTTTCCACTAATGTAGCGTACTGCAACTTAGAGTCAAACAAAACTTGACTTTTCTGCGATTCGAGGTCCTGATATACTAACATCAGTGAAAGTGTCGCAGGCCGCGGCCAAATTTGGCTTGTAGACCTAACAATATATTTCATCCATGTTATCAGGACAGGTTCACACAATTCCCCTTATTCTGCAGAAGTGTAAAAAAAAAACAACTCTCTATCACATTCACAGTGTGAACACTCGCCGATGCAATTCCCTGGCCGCAAGCAGGGATCTCGAAAACAGCGACAAATAAAATAAAAAAATATTAGGAAGTTACAGAACTTCTCGCTACACGATGATTAACACCTTCATATCCACGATCCTGTACTACAGGCCAGGGCTGGCTTTGTGGACACCCAGCATGTTATAGGTACACGGCCGATCATTGAAGCCCTATTACTGTAGTCAGGACTCTAGGAAAGCTGAGTACCAACCCCTGTGAGAGGCGACAGGGTGCTTTACAGCTCAGCTTTCCAAGGTGCAGATAACCAGGGAAGGAAATTATTACATATGTTATTAGCAATCTCACAGTTAAAAATGCAGTCCTGTATTTATGGAGGGCCCCTGGCTGCACATGAGGGGCCACTTAGGCTTGCAGTAAATCTGACCCCCGATCGCATCACAACGTGGTCGTTATACAATCAGCTGTTAATCAAGTCTGCACACAATCTGATCGCAGGCCCTCCATGCAGCCATCCGGGCCCAGAGCAAAACCCCTCCCCCTTCCCCCCGAGTTACCTTCACCCAGCAGGACACTGGATCGACTTGCTCAGGACACTCCGCTGGCCCAGACCTTCGGAACCCTCCAGTCCGGCCCCAACAACACAACCGACGTGCAAGTGAAGGCCTCCTGAGATTCTCCGAGCGGCAAAGGCCGCAGACAAACAAACCCTCCCGGGTCGAGCGTGCGCAAGAGCACCAGCGGTGGCTACATCCGGGACACTGAGCAGGAGGGTGGGCTGAGCCAGGAGCTAGCGAGAAGTGTGGACTATGCGAAAGGGGGGGGGGGAGGAGCGATCGCCATGGTAACGAGAGCAGTGATTGACGGGAGTGTCCAGCTGAGAGATGGGCGGGAAATAAATCTGTGCAGGGTTTACCTCAGAGAGCTGACTCTGTCCTCATCTGTGACAATCAGAGCCTTACTCTTAGGGATTCGGTGACATAAAGTCGCTCCATTTCCTTAATAGTTTACATAAAGGGTCAAGATAACATACTGAACTGCTATAGAGAAGTGATAGAAGGGAGAATTCAGGACGCAGCGCGTAAAGCCAAAAATTTATATAGTTGGAGCAGCTTTGTCTGGAATATGTAGTTCAGTTTTGGGCACCAGTTCATAGAAAGGATGTCCTAGAATTTGAAAAGGCTTAACGTATGGCCACAAAACTGATAAGGACCACAGTTATGAGGAGAGACAAAGGCCGGGGCCGCATGTAGCGTAAACGCCGCATTGCTGCATTTTAAAGTCCCTGCAAAGTAGATGGAATTCTGGCTAATCCCACCCACACATTGCAGAAAAATATGTGCAGTGGCGTAACTAAAGTCTTCTGGGCCCGGGAGCAAACTTTTGTCTGGGGCCTCCTCCCTAGAGCGAATTCTTGATAGTGGTGGCTACAGGTGCTGCAGCGATAACTCTGATACGTGAAAGGGATACATCTGTAGTACTCACAACTGCAGTTATCAAGAATACGGTGAGTGAGCAGCGCAGCACCGGCATGTAAACAATACTGGGACAGTATAATATGCTCCACAGTGGCCCCCACACAGCATTATGTGCTCCACAGTGACCCCACACAGCATTATGCACTCCAGTGACCCCACACAGCATTATGTGCTCCACAGTGACCCCACACAGCATTATGTGCTCCACAGTGACCCCACACAGCATTATGCACTCCACAGTGGCCCCCACACAGCATTATGCGCTCCCAAGATACCCCCCCTTTAGAGCCGGTGCTATTATTATACTTTAGGGTCTCCTAAGACCCCAGAGTATAATAAGTAGAGGCCCAGGAGAAGTGACTTATACTTACCTTACCTTTCCTGTGTATTTTCGCTCCTCTTTTGTCTAGCGACTCAGGTCCTGTGCTCCAGATGTCACTGCTGGGGCCTGTGATTGGACCTCAGCTTTCACGTGGGGCGCGATGACATCATCACGCCGGGGCGCTTCCATGTGACCGCTGGGGCCAATCACAGGCCCTAGCAGTGACGTCTGGAGCGCAGGAAAACCTCAGCTCAGAAGAGCCCCTGACAGGTGAGTATAAATCTTTTTTTTTTTTTTTTTTTTTTTTTAGACACCTACCCTGGGCCGGCATTAACTGGAAAGGGGCCCGATTAACATGTATAGCAATCAAGGAAAGCCTGGTTCCCCGACCACTATTGTGGAGGATGACTCAGCTTATGTATCCTCCATTTTGGATCCCAGGGCCATGCCTGTAGCCATTTTACATTCCTCTTTTGTTTAGAGAGCTCATCCCCCACCAGATGGCTTAAGGGGATGCAGCCCCTCTTTTGTCTCTTATCCAATAGCCATGTGCCAGAACTATTTTACAACTTTGCCACCAATCATATTATGCTAATTACAGTAACCCGACCTGTTCTTTGTCAACACTGTACTTAAAAACTACATTTTTCCCTCCATTAAAGCAGAACCCACTATATACACAATAGCTGTGTGTTGTGTGATTCTCTATGCTATAGCTTATACACCAACTTTATGAATTTGGACTTCAATACAGTGATACTTAGAGCGGATTGCGCTCACACTATCATGGTGGTCTGGGGCCCGACCATTTCCAGTTGGCCGCGGGCCCTGTCGCGGTCGCATCCCCTGTGACCACGATCATTAGGCCACTGCGCAGCAGACATGCTGCGCTTTCAAAAAATGTTGCTTCCCTTACGTCCTATCAGCAGCACAATATGGGGTATTTCTGTCCCTGTGTGAGGGTAGGAGAGGCAGAATTTTTAATTAGCATAATTAATTGCAGGACAACACCCCTATAAGAGGGCAAAAGAAACCTCACTCCCTTGTGTTTTTTTCTGTCCTGTGGGGTGGGACAAGTGGAGGGTAGCACTGGATTGCACTACCGGCCTAATTTTAAGGTCATTCTCTTTACCGCTGTAGCGGTATTAAAGACCCCATTGTTAAGGGTCTCTAAAAGAGTTTGTGTATATAAGTTTTATGGGGAAGTATGGTCTCTCCTCCCTACCTATTTAAACTTTCCTCCCTGAGACAATGGTTGTCTCTTATAGGGGAGGCCCCTGTACGCTTCCTTTTGTTTGCTACTGTCTGCATTTTTTTCTGATCTGCTACTGTCAAACATACTGTTCTGACTTTTTCTCTTTTATAGATGTCCTTCTCTGCTGCCGGTGGCAGCAGTGACTCCAGGAGGGAAAGGTCTTCGAAGCTGAAACATTTCGCTTATACAGAATGCAACATCCCTTTGCCTGATGGGTATGACTACACTCGCTGTCGCCAATGCCATGAGACTCCATCTGATGATCCGTCCATACGTGACGTAATTGTGTGGGTCAGTGAGCATGAAGGAGATCCGGGACTCGATTTCTCAGATCTCTAAGAAGCCTCGTACGGAGAGACATGCTCAGTCAGTTCCATTATAGGAGGAATTTCACCTGCTCAATGAGATGCGCTCATCTGATGAAGACACTTCGGAAAATCCTAGCAGGTCTGTTTTTTCCTTGGAAGGATGCATAAGCTTCTGAAGTCCATCTAGTCAGAGACCGTGATGTTGAACTTGGGGAAGCCTCTAATTTCACCAATAGGGGGCCCAGGGCCTTCCAAGTGGACGTGACACTGGATAGAGCTATGACAGGGGAGTGGAGACATCCCAGAAAGGCAACCTATTTTATGCAGGAGATTTAGGACCCTATTTCCCATCGTTGAGTCTCAGCAGGATCGTTGGGGTCCCCCGCCTAAGGTGGATATGGCGGTAGCTAAATTGTCCCACCGTGCGGTGGAAGATGGACCCAATCTCCAAGTTTCTATACATAAATGCAAAGAGTGCACCCTTAGGAGGGCTTATTCCTCGACCTCTGCTCAGGCTCGTGTGGGCATCGCCTCCAACAAGGTAGCGAATAAGCTGCGCTCCGACCTGGCCCAACTGGAAAGGGACATTGACTCCAGAGTCTCCAGATGATCTATTATTTGTTTATGGGTGTGTTTTCCTTGGCGGCAAACTATCTAGCAGAAGCTTCTGTACACCAAGTCAACATGGCCACCAAATCTATGGCCCTCTCTACAGCTACTAGAAGGCCATTATGGTTGAAGCCTTGGAGAGCGGACAATGCATCCAAGTATAACTTATGCTCCTTACCCTTTAAGCTGGGTAAACATTTTAGCAGAAGCCTGGACGACATCATGGAAGGTCTTGCGATAAAAAGGATAAGTGCCTTCCGCAGTCTTTTAGAGGGAAAGCAGGACCTTCTGGCCAGGGCAGAAGTTATCAGTGGCCGCCTCAATCTACGCTCCAATATCAGAGGCGTGCTAGATATCAGTCTAGAAGGGCTGGATGTAAGCTCCCCAAGGAAGGGGACAGAAAGAAGCCTGGCTTTTGATGCTAGCTTCTCGCCTTGACCTTGAACCTTACAGGTAATACAGAGGGGTTATGCGGCCGTTTTTCTTCGCCTGCCACAAGACAGAATAATAACAACCCACTTTGTTCCTGCACTGAAGCAGGTTATACTGGAAAATTCCATTCTGGAATACTTGGGCAAGGGGGCCTTGAAAAAAGTTCCCCCTTCAGAAGAAGGTTTGGGTGTCTACTCTCCAGACTTCCTGCTACCAATATAATCTATAATTATAGTCCTAATATACCTAAGTCTCTTCATAAGGAAAGAGCGTTTCCGAATTGAGACCGTGAAGTCGGTCACATCCTTTCAGCAAAGTGATGTTCTTGTCACTCTCGACCTAAATGATGTATACTTACATGTTCCAGTTATCCTCCTCACAGAAGGTATCTGAGAATTGTTACATCAATTGCCGGCCACAGGAGGCATTTCCAGTTTGTGGCTCTGCCCTTCTGCATTTCCTCAGCTCCCCACACCTTTACCAAGGTGGTGGCTCCAGTAACAGCCGCTCTCAGACTTCAAAGTCTTTTTATAGTACCATATTTGGACGACTGGCTAATAAAAGCTTAGTAAGAGACCATCCTGCTCCAGTACCTGCAGACTACTTGTCTTTTCTCCAGCATCCAGGCTGGCTAATAAACCAGAAGTCAGAGGTGTTTCCTTCCACACAGAAAAAGTTTCTGAGGTTCATCCTAACTCTGCCTAGAAATTTCTTTACCTCTGACAAGGAGAGAAAAGATAATCAGAGTGGTTCAGTATCTTCTCAAGACACGTCTGGTCTTCATCAGAACAACTGAGAGTCCTAGACCTCATGTCAGCCTCAGCCGATGCAGTCCCTTGGACTTTATGGCATATGCGTCCCCTCCAGTCGGAAGTACTAGGGGTCTGAAATCATGGCCCTCTGAGTCTTGACAAGAGGATCAGACTTTCTCCCAGAACCCGTCTTTCTCTCAACTGGTGGATACACTTGAAAGTCGGATGTCCACGGTCCAACCTCGTTGGACCCTGTTGACCAATGCATCCATTTCAGGAAGACCGTACAAGGAGTCTGGAGCAGGCTAGAAAGGATGACATCATCCATCTGGAGGGAACTCAAGAGTAGTTTACCAGGCACTCTTCCATTTCTCTCCTCTTCTCAGAGGAAGAGCTGTCAAGAACCGATCCAACAACATGGTGACCGTAATAAGTAGGGAAGCACCAGATCGTTATCCCTCCTCAGGGAGGCAGATCTGATTTTCAAAAATCTGACCCATCTCTCTGCAGTTCACATTAAGGGCTCCTTGAACATAATAGCAAATCAGTTGAGTCGGGGTCTTACCATATCAGGAGAATGGTCTCTCAATCAAGAGTTTTCCATCAGATCACCCTGAAGTGAGGTCTTCCAGAAGTAGACCTTATAGCGACCAGACTCAAAGCCAAGGTAGAGACGTTCTGCTCACTGTATCAGGAGGACTATCCCTTGGCAGTGGACGCCCTGTCCATCTTCCCTCCACTTTCCATGATACTAAGGGTATTGATGAAAGTCAGATAGAATGGCCTCTGTGATAGCCATTCTGCTATTCTGATCAAAAAGAGCTTGGTTTCCCCAACTCATGCTAATGAGTCGAGGGATCTATTGGAGTCTTCCCCTAATCCAGAACCTAGTTTCTCAGGGCACTCAGAAGTACCAGGATTTCAACCTGACAGCCTGAAGGTTGATCAGTCCCTATGGAAATCTAGAGGACTGTCAGAAGCCGCTCTGAAGACCCTTACCTGTGCAAGAGCAGAATCCACCAATAAAAGCTACCTAAGGATAGGTAATGTCTTCAAGGAGTGGTGCTCCGGATAGGAAGTGAATAGTTTGAATCCTTTTACGAGATTGATTCTAAATTTTTTTCAGGACAGCTTGGATAAGGGCCTTTCCCCTGCCACACTTAAGGTACAGGTTTCAGCCCTATCCGCCTGCTTAAGCAGATGATTGTTTCAGAACCCCTTAATTCCCAGATTTCTTAAGGGTGCTTTGAGACTTAGGCCAGTGGTTGTGGCTCCCGTTCCACACTGGGATCTATCCACAGTTCTTTCTGGCCTCTGCGGCCCTCCATTTGAACCACTGGAGGAGGTGGATCTTAAGTTTCTGGCTTTCAAAACCACCTTTTTGCTAGCTATCACCTCAGCAAAAAGAGTAGGAGAGTTGCAGGCTTTTCTTCTGAAGAGCCAGATATTTTTTTTGGATAGGTCCAGCCCAGATTTCTCCTGGGTTTAACCCTAAGGTGCCCTCTCGGGCTAATATCAACCAGGTGGTCTCCTTACCAGTTTTCTTTCCCAGCTCCATATTCCAAGGAGGAGGGAAAACTCCATACACTGGATGAAGTAAGGTGTCTCCAAATTTATCTTCAGCGTACATGGCCCTTCGGAAGATTGGAGAACCTCTTAATATATATGTTAGAGACAAAGGTCTCAAGGCTTCCAAACCCTCTTTATCAAGTTGATTAAGGAAGCAATTACAGTGCTGGCCAAAAGTATTGGCACCCCTGCAATTCTGTCAGATAGTACTCAAGTTCTTCCAGAAAATGATTGCAATCACAAATGTTTTGGTAATAATATCTTCATTTATTTTGCTTGCGATGAAAAAACACAAAAGAGAATGAAAAAAAAAGTCAAATCATTGATCATTTTACACAAAACTCCAAAAATGGGCCAGACAAAAGTATTGGCACCCTCAGCCTAATACTTGGTAGCACAACCTTTAGACAAAATAACTGCGAACAACCGCTTCCGGTAACCAGCAATGAGTTTCTTACAATGCTCTGCTGGAATTTTAGACCATTCTTCTTTGGCAAATTTCTCCAGGTCCCTGAGATTTGAAGGGTGCCTTCTCCAAACTGCCATTTTGAGATCTCTCCACAGGTGTTCTATGGGATTCAGGTCTGGACTCATTGCTGGCCACTTTAGAAGTCTCCAGTGCTTTCTCTCAAACCATTTTCTAGTGCTTTTTGAAGTGTGTTTTGGTTCATTGTCCTGCTGGAAGACCCATGACCTCTGAGGGAGACCCAGCTTTCTCACACTGGGCCCTACATTATGCTGCAAAATTTGTTGGTAAGCTTCAGACTTCATAATGGCATGCATACGGTCAAGCAGTCCAGTGCCAGAGGCAGCAAAGCAACCCCAAAACATCAGGGAACCTCCGCCATGTTTGACTGTAGGGACCGTGTTCTTTTCTTTGAAGGCCTCTTTTTTTTTTTCCTGTAAACTCTATGTTGATGCCTTTTCCCAAAAAGCTCTACTTTTGTCTCATCTGACCAGAGAACATTCTTCCAAAAAGTTTTTGGCTTTCTCAGGTAAGTTTTGGCAAACTCCAGCCTGGCTTTTTTATGTCTCTGGGTCAGAAGTGGGGTCTTCCTGGGTATCCTACCATAGAGTCCCTTTTCATTCAGACGCCGACGGATAGTACGGGTTGACACTGTTGTACCCTCGGACTGCAGGGCAGCTAGAACTTGTTTGGATGTTAGTCGAGGTTCTTTAGCCACCATCTGCACAATCTTTCGTCGAAATCTCTCGTCAATTTTTCTTTTCCGTCCACATCTAGGGAGGTTAGCCACAGTGCCATGGGCTTTAAACTTCTTGATGACACTGCGCACGGTATACACAGGAACATTCAGGTCTTTGGAGATGGACTTGTAGCCTTGAGATTGCTCATGCTTCCTCACAATTTTGCTTCTCAAGTCCTCAGACAGTTCTTTGGTCTTCTTTCTTTTCTCCATTCTCAATGTGGTACACACAAGGACACAGGACAGAGGTTGAGTCAACTTTAATCCATTTCAACTGGCTGCAAGTGTGATTTAGTTATTGCCACCACCTGTTATGTGCCACAGGTAAGTAACAGGTGCTGTTAATTACACAAATTAGAGAAGCATCACATGATTTTTTAAAGGATGCCAATACTTTTGTCCACCCCCTTTTTTATGTTTGGTGTGGAATTATATCCAATTTGGCTTTTTGACAATTCTTTTTGTGGTTTTCCATTGAAGACAAATTAAATGAAGATATTATTACCAAAGCATTTGTGATTGCAATCATTTTCTGGAAGAAACTGAGTATTATCTGACAGAATTGCAGGGGTGCCAATACTTTTGGCCAGCACTGTAAAACTTCTTTTTGCTTGCGGGTTAACACCACCCGAGTTCATCAGAGCCCATTCAACCAGGGCTGTGTTGGCCTCCTGGGCTTACAGTCCGTCTTGCCTTTTAAGCAGATTTGTGCAGCCTCTTTTGGTCATCCCAACTAACCTTTATTAAACACTATTGGTTAGATGTCCGTAGTTCAGAGGCTACTACTGCCTTTGGACATTCATGCTGTCTTAAGCACTGTAGTGTGAGAGAACCCTCCCTAGGTGGATCTGCTTGCTACATACCCATATTGTGCTGGTGGTACAACGTAAGGGAGTCGTTGATTATGATGTTAATCTGTTTTCCCTTAGTTCTAACAGCAGCACAAGCTTCACCCCCCCTCAGGTAATATTGTTTTTTCTTTATAATTGACACAAAGGAGGGAGGTCTCTTTTGCCCTCTTATAGGGGTGTTGTCCTGCAATTAATTAGGCTAATTAAAAATTCCGCCTGTCCTACCAGCACACGGGGCAGAAATACCATATATTGCGCTGCTGTTAGGACTAAGGGAAAACAGATTAACATCATAATCGAGTTTTTGTAAATCACCCCATGTCAGTTATATCTACGGAAACGCCGGCAGTTTCCCTATAGGTGTAATTGAAGCAGAAAGTCTGCAGAGGAAAACTCTGCAGACTTTCTGTGAAAAGTGCTGCGGGAAAAAAACGCAATGCGTTTCTGCCACGGTTTTTCCCGCAGCACTTTTTGGCTATGTGGGGCCTTAGCCGAAGTAGTTAAATCTGTTTAGTCTGGAGAAGAGGCGTTTAAGGGGAAATATGATAAACCTGTATAAATATATAAATGGGGGAGTTCCCTTCGTCAGGAGAAAAGATTTACTCAAGAGCTGACAAGGCTTCTTCACTGTATGGCTGGGTTCACACCAGCGCTTAGTTTCCGTTCAGGGATTCAGTCCCCGAATCCGCTTGAAAAATTTGCAGAGAAAAGTCCTGCAAGTTTTTGCTCTGCATTTTTTTGGGTGGAAACCTAGCAGAACCAATTATAATCTATAGGATCCGTGGGTAACCGCTTTTTAAGTGGATCGGGTTTCCATTTTTCAGGTCCCCAGGCGGGTGTGAACCTAGAGTATGGACTGTGAATCTTTGGAATAGCCTTCCCCAGGAGGTGGTTTTATACTGTAAGGACTGTGAATCTTTGGAATAACTTACCCCAAGAGATGGTTCTCCACTCTCTACGCTAATCTTCCATTGTTTCTATTAAGACTATAGCTGTTACATAGTAGACCACCTTGTACACACCCAGATTCCTGGAAATGACCTCACTCAAACATATAATCGCATAAATATAGAGACATACAATTCTGATTTATCATCCACTTTAATATAAAATATACAAAACCTGTAAAATATATAAAATAACCCCACCCGGCCTATAATGATTTTTTCATTGGAATATTAATTGTTAAAAAGTCCTCGGCTAAAATCACACTTTGAGCTATCAGGACGCTTTCTGCTTGTGTTTTAAGAATGGTCACGTCGTCATCCCCCTCACTGACCAGTCCTGGGGGCTTGTACCTCTGACTGAAGTGAGTTAGGACCAACTTCTTGGCTCTACACAAATTAGAAAATTCAGCTGCCATCTTTGGTGTGCTGTGGCCGTGATCCTTGGCTTTCTCCATCTGGCTGTCATCTAATGTCGCTTCATGAACGAGAAGGTCAGCGTCCTGACAGAGCCTCACAGCCCCTGTGGCAGTAACTCCTGAGCAGTCTCCCAGGATGCAGACCTTTCTTCCAGGCACAGGGTCTCCCACCACATCACATGGAGAGATGGTCTGTCCATTCTCAAGGGTCACAGCAGAACCAAGCTTCAGCTTCCCATATAATGGACCAGGTGGAATACCTATGGAAAAGATGAGAAAAACACCATCAGGTGTAATGTCGATATCTAAACAACTTTGACACAATAATCCACTGATTTTCTAATTGTGCCCAGTGTAGACAAGCACAATTTGTTACATTGTATTAGTCTGGAATTTTTAAGTTATAGACAACTGTCTTGATGGAATACAGTTGTCTGTGAGAATTATTAGGGTATTTATTTTGCTTACTTGTATAGCACCAACATATTCCACAGCGCTTTTACAGACAGGGTATGTTCACATGTCAACTGAAAATCCAATGTGGATTTCTGCAGCAGAAATCACAGATTGTTGTCCTGTCATGTAGAGGCCACGGATTGGACTCAGTGGACATGTGAGCCTCTCCGATTCCAACCTGAAACGGAAGGGAAAGGGACTGTACAACCGAGTGCCGAGGATGATTTTTGTTCTTGTTTTACAGCCACCCGAGTTTCCTAGAATTCCTGGATGGGTAATGCGTCAAAATTGATTTCCTCTTGGGTTCTTTATGCATTGAATCACAATTTTCTGGACTGGTTCTGACTCTTGGTTACATGATCAACTAGCAGCCAAGTAAACCCCCCCCCTCCCCAAGTTGTCCCACCTCCTCCCTGTGTTCAGTGGTTTCTGTATTATATGGATTGGCTTTACTATTACAATGATCTCTTCTGCCAGTCCACAGGTAATACCAATGAACAGGAAGGCAGAGCAACTCAGTGGGAACAGATGACCCAGTGTAGGAAACCTGCCTGAAAACTTGACGTTCAGCACTTATAGAACCCCCCAGAAGTAAGCTTTAACACATTCTCTGGATAATCCCTTTAAGGCTGTGTTCCAATGTAGCAGAAACCGCTCTTGCTTGCAGCCACCAATGATCACATGATTATGCAGGGAAATACTTGTTTACCTGTACAATTGTGTGATCATTGGTGGCCACATGCAGGCAGGGTTCTGGCTGCACACGGCAGCAGGAACACTGTAGTGCGGCCTAAATGAGCCCCTATTGACCTGCTAAATTGCTAATTGGTTCTTCATATGGGCATTTAATTGCCTATATTTGGATGTATTCACATGGTGCAGCTACGTGAAATACGATTCAATATTTTTCCGATGCACTGTGTGAATGCACCTTATAAGGACCCTTAGTCACCATTCCACCAACAAACTGAAAAGTGGGCATCACCAAAGTAGACAACTTACCAAGTTCTCGTAGTTTATTGACATTGAGCTTTCCCGGTCGATCCTTCTCCGTGATCACAAACCCAAACGATGGGATTCGATGATAGAGTTTAAATGCCTGGACCATGAACTGTTCATTTTCCAGGAGACAGTAGGTCCCATCAGTGGGATCAGCAGATATAACCTGCTCTTGTGTGGATGGGGGGCTGCAGACTCCAGGATACTTGGAGAAGTCTTTGAACTCTTCTGGTGGGCACTGGTCTTCTGATGGCAACAATTCATGGACGGTATACGTGAATGCAAGTTGTGAATGCGACACCTCCAGACTCATCTGGACGAAGCTCCTCAGACCCACAGGACCATAGATGTCCACGTGCTGCTTACTAGGCACAGAGCCACACTGGAGACTGACGGTACAGAGGAACCCGGAGAGGCCAAACATGTGATCCCCATGGAGGTGAGTAATGAAGATCTTGGTAATTCTGCCTGCAGACAGCGAGACCACACATGATACACTATTGTACTGGCTGAGTGTCAACAACATGAATGCTAATACATAGTGGTCAAAAGTTACAATGTGGTGGTATATTAGGGTCCGCAACATGGCTGCAAAACACATCCCGATGGTTTAAATAACCCAAATTTACATTTTTTTCTTAAAGAGGCCTACAGATGGCACAAGTACATTGATAAATCCACCATATGCACCATCTTCATCTCATTATTGGCAATTTTTGGTGAATCTAGTGTAATAAAGGACTATTATTATTATTATTATTATTATTAAATGGCACTTGGGATCTTGTATGAAACTATAAGGGATAAATAAGACATTCAGGAAGGAACCGAAGACCAAGAATATCTCTGAGTGTTCCTGGAGGAGCCCTGCAATCCTTATTTTATCCTGCAAGGTGCTGGCACTGAATCCTGCAGCTGCCAAGCTCAGCAGAGCTGGTGACAGCTGGGATATCCGCACATCGTAAAACATAACAGGCAGGCGGCAGCACATGGGGCAGCATGCAGATATTATCTCTGCACGGCTCATGTTTCACTACCAGGGATTAGAGGGGAGACCTAAATAGATGCCCAGTAAATAATTATATCCCAATGGGAATCTGCCCGACTAATACAATTATAAGACCAGAGATATCAAGTGTGGCCACTACAAGGCGCCACTAGATATATAGCAATACAGGTTATCTTCTGGGAAAGATGGGTCGCACAGGATAGGACATCAGTATCTGATTGATGGTGATCCGACACCCGGAACCCGCACTCCTCTGGCAGAAGCTACAGCGGTGGACGGGGCCGGAAGTAGCCCTGCTCCTACTCAGGTAACAAGTGCAGAGAACCACCGGACAGTGGATGGGACTGCAGCCTGATCAGCTGGTCAGAGCAGGGTCTGGGTGTTGGGCCTGTACTGATCACATACTGATCCATCCTGTCAATAGGTCATCAGTACAAAAAACACCTTGTGGCTGCTTAAGCCATGCGCAACCACCACTCTATCCAAATGGACTTGGGGTGATTGTAGCTATCCCAACAATGAGACCCCCCAGTGGTCAGACACTCATCACCAATCCTGTAGATAAGGATAGGCTATTGGTATTTGACTGGTGGGGGATCAAGTCCCGAGAGCTATGAAGGGGTCATAGCTGCAGTGCCAGACACAGACACCTGTAATGTGTTTGTATACAAACAAGGGGGCGCCACAGTCACGACTGTGCCACAGCCCCTTCACTTAGCTGGAGGTCACAGAAGACAGAACCCCCCTCCCATGTATCAAATATTGATGACCTACCTTACACCATCAATATTTAATGGGCTTCTGCCATGAAGCCGCAGGATAGAGAACAAGTGTCTGTTCGCTGGGGGCCCCACTGTTAGGACCCCCAGTGATACATAAGCATGAGGTTCCTCTGTGTATGCAGGACAACCACTCTGTTCATTTCTATGCTCAGCCCTCTCCACCAGTCCTATAGAAGTGGCGGTCATGCCTGCACACTATAACTTCGTCACTCCCATTTCAGTGATGGCTGGGGGTGTCCTTCCACCTACCTGTGCTACGTGCCCAGTTATGCCGCCATTAAAGTTTCCCTGAGTCATATGAGAGCTGTCATGACTCGTCTCCCAGCTTTTCCAGAAAAAGATAAAAGTCTGGACTGTCAGGTGGTTTGTGCTGGACTAAAGGAATTTTACGCTTCCTGGGCGGTTCTCACGCCAGCTCCTTACCTGCTCGGAGGGCGCTCTTCATGAGCTGCGTCTGGGTGCCCTCCCCGCAGTCAAACAGCCAGCACTCCCCTTCTGTACGGAAGACTATGGCCGAGGCCCCTCTGCAGGGGGACGGATACGCGGACCCAGTCCCCAGGAAGGTGACATCCATGGTCATAGTGGCCAACAGTATACTTCACCCCAGCCAATCAGCAAGCAGGACCCTGAACAGAGAGTATATATTATATACACACAGCAGGACATGAGGAGAATATATCAGTAAGATCCTTAAAGAACAAGTCTACCAAAAAACACCTTCTATTTAGTGTCTATAGCTCTAATGCTGCAGAACGGCGCGTCTCCATGGTTACAGACTACAAACAAACCCTGTGTAGTCTGATCCTACATAATCCCATGTATATGACATCAGCAGATGGAGGGCAGCTGGGCGGGCATATGACTGCAGGACCAGACCACACGGGGGTTTACTGTAGCCATGGTGACACACAAGTCTACACTGGAGCTGCGTACACAATACTATAGGAGATTTTTAATCAAGACTAACAATGGTGTTTTATTTTATACAGCAGATCCATCAAATTGTTTGTTAAAGGTGCACATCGCCTTTAATAGGAATATAGCAACATTTCTTATTACATTAAAACCAGATAGTGAAATCTATCACTTTTTTAATCTGTTTTTATTTTCTGATTGTAGATTTTTTATTCTATTTTCTGTCCATGATTATGGGGGCGGCCATCTTGTCAGAGCTTCTCTTCTACTCTGTTAACAGCATTTAGTGATCGGCTTTACAGGAGGAAAGGAGGGTAAACTGTGACATCATCTACTGTCAGTAGTGATGTAATAATTGGAAAGCGTCAAGTCTATTATTAGGCTTAGTGGCCTGAGTGAAAATTGCAGAATACAGAACTTTACTTAAAATATAGAAAGCAACATGAAAAATGTAAAAGAAAATAAAAAAAAACATTCTTAAAATATGTTTAACATAAAAACTTGGTTCAAAAGGTCATTTTTGATAAACCTTTTCCTTTAAATATTTTTTTTCACCAGTTTCTAACCCCTGGGAAAGCTGGGTGATACGGCTTCTCCGAACTAGGAAAGTGCAAATCTGTCTGGATAAGCAGTAATATGGAGTCTGGACTATAAAGTAGATTGCATCTGCCACAGGGGTTCTCACCCAACTTTCCCAGGGACGGGAATGGTAACCTGGTTTAGTAATACAGGTATCTCTGCAGCACTAGGGGCCATGTAACACATCACATGACCTGTCTAGCTCAGCAGCGCCCCTTCAGGTAAAGGTCAACTGCAGGACCACGGCGATCACATACTGGGCCAAACAGAAGTGCCAGAAAACATCATACTGCAAAGCTGGGTAAGGTTTCATCTAGTACAGTCATGAAGTGGTTAACTATACGCCATATTACCCCCAGACCAGCCCGTCACTGCCCTGCCCCCACTACTGTACCTCCAGCTGTGCCCCGGCTCAACCACGTGGAGCATCCGGAACATATTACTACTCCCAACGTCAGGGCGGAAGTCAGGAGACCGGAAATAGGAGCTCAAAGATGGCGGCGGCCGCTACATAGCTCTGGCAGTATGAGAGTTGTCGTGCGCCCTCTGCTGCTGGTCTTATGTCGCTGCGCCCTCTGCTGCTGGTGTTAGGTAACGACGCCCCTAATGCTAGTCTTATGTCACTGCGCCCTCTGCTGCTAATATTAGGTAACGACGCCCCTAATGACAGTCTTATGTCACTGCGCCCTCTGCTGCTGGTCTTATGTCGCTGCGCCCTCTGCTGCTGGTGTTAGGTAATGGCACCCCTAATGTTAATCTTATGTCACTGCGCCTCCTGATTCTGGTGTTAGGTAATAATGCCCCTAATACCAGTTTTATGTCACTGCACCCTCTGCTGTTGATGTTAGGTAATGGTGCCCCTAATGCTAGTCTTATGTCATTGTGCCCTCTGCTGCTGATGTTAGGTACTAGTAGTATAATGTTGTACCGTGTTAGCCATTGAAAGTAGTGGAAGAGTGAAGAAATCAGGCGATACCTTTTAGAGGCTAACTGAGTATATTTATAAGTAAGCTTTCAGGAGTACTCGCTCCCTTCATCAGACATGGTGTGATACAAGAACTGAAAATTAACAGATTTTTATACACATGATTTTCAAAGCATTTTAGAGTCCTTAAAAAAAATTGCAATCTAAGTAGAGAAGTTATTTACAACAGGTCAAAAAAACAGTCTGGAAACTTGTGGTGCGTGACGGAGGGATCAGTAATTCTTGCTGTTATCTGTTTGCTATCAGGAGGTGATTTGTGACCCTCATGGCATCCCTAATACCAGTCTTATGTTGCTGCACCTCCTGCTGCTGATGTTGGGTATCGGCACCGCTAATACCAGTCTTCTGTCACTACACCCTCTGCTGCTGGTGTTAGGTAAGGGCGCCCCTAATGCCAGTCTTATGTCACTACACCCTCTGCTGCTGGTGTTAGGTAAGGGCGCCCCTAATGCCAGTCTTATGTCACTGCGCCCTCTTCACTCTCTTATCAGTAAAGCATGGGGGCAGAGCAGCAGTGTACAGCATGGGGGCAGAGCAGCAGTGTACAGCATGGGGGCAGAGCAGCAGTGAAAAGCATGGGGGCAGAGCAGCAGTGTAAAGCATGGGGGCAGAGCAGCAGTCTGAGACTCTAACCAGACAGGGATTGGATCTCAGGCTTGTCCCGACACACAGACAATGTGGCTAAGAGTAGCCGTATCCTAATGGAGCAGAACTGAAAAGGCTCTAATAGGAAAGAGCAGCGCTGCAGTGTAAAGCATCATGAGACAATGGTGAGGCAGGTGGTGGATTTCATACAGTGATCAAAGCTGAGCCCTAATAGTTCACTGTGGTCATGCATGGCTCCTGGGGTATCAGAGTCCGGGTGCTATTTCACCCCTGTACCCGTGAGTATTGTAGAGGGTGCGGAGGTAGCCATCACTACTGGGGCCGAGGGGGCCCAAAGGCCTCTCTACAACATATGAAAACAGCCCTTTATATATTGTGTTAGGGCCCAGGAGCTTCAGGTTCCCCCTCTGTCTGCACCCCCTATAGCTATACAGGGGGTGCCAGGGGGTGTTTGTACAGCGTCTGCTGCCTCCATACACGAGATACAGGCCCGTGACATTGGTCACCCAGTACAAAGATGGCGGATTACTGACAGAATCGCCATCTTGTTAGCAGAAAATTCTTCGCCGTTACCTTTATACAGAAACATTAACAGTTTTTTTTTTTAGGATTAGAACAGATTTTCTGGAGCTCCCCTTTAATAATACTTCCAATGACACAATGCTGTAAATCACCAGCAGATGGCGCTGTTACATCACCAGAAACACGATCACAACCACAATTGACACCAGGCCGGAGCCGACGCTGCAATAATGTGAGTTTTATTTTTTGTAAAACTACTAAAAACAAGATACAATATCAGATTTACATAGCTGAGGAAAATGTACAGTCTATGTGAGTTATTGCACCGGTGTCATGTACAAGCCATATCCGACAAGAGACAGAATTATATCCACAAAATGTACAATATGTTACAAGATTATCTGCAATAGAATATGTGAGGACGCTGAAGATGGCGGCCGAGACCCCGGACTAAACCTCTGGTACTCCGCATCATGAAATCAAGGAGATGAGACTCTTAAAGAGACACTCCAGCAAAAAGGATACATAGTGTTATACCTAGTGCAGGGCCCAAAGACGGAATCTGTGCCATGCTCCGCCCCTTTAGACCCTGCACTAGGCCTGAGGATCTGCCTGGAGTTTCCCTTTAAGTTAATACTGTCTGTATAGAGAGATGAGAGGGGTGGCAGGTAAGTGCAGGGGGGCTACGTACATCCAAATAGTGCAAGGCGTTGGGTGATGAATCCAGAAGTCTCACTCCCATCATCTCTAGTCACACGCAGTACTATCCCGTCATCATGTAGCCTTACATAAGTGATCACTGGAACAGACCATTGAAGCAGTTCATGGCCCTATATACATGTATAGATTGGATTTAAAGGGGGATTCCATTTGGGGAGGGGGTTGGTTAGTCCTCCACAATCCCGGGCGCCGGGGTGGTCTTAGTCTTGGTTGGCGGTCACTCTCCGTTGATATAAATAATATCCGTGTTTGGCTGCTTGGATAGTCATGTGACTCCGGTATTATCAGAATGGCCCCTGTTTATAATTAGGATAGGTCACCAATTGGAGATCAGCGGGGTCCGACACCCAGGTCCCCAACCGATCAGCTGTTTGAGGAACGCTGCAGCCTCTTCACTACTTACTTCATTCTAGTGGCAGTGCTTGGTATTGCAGCTCAGCCCCATTCCCTTGAATGGGACTGAGCTGCAAACAGGCCATGTGACCAATGAACGTAACCTTACTGGCCTGTGAAGCAGAAACAGCAGTCAGGGAGTGTAGCTGATCCGCAGGGTCCCCCCTGCCCCGATATTCAATTGATAACTTATCCTAAGGACACATAAACAATTAATATGTCCCAGAAAACCCCTTTAAAGGAAATCTTCACATTTTACCAGATTTTAGGTCCGACCTTCCTACATCCTCTAGACAAAGTACAACATCCTAACCCTCCCACCGACCACTAGGGGGAGCTGACTGCATACTGTGATATTACTGGTAAGCTTCTGAGCTCCCCCTAGTGGCGGCTGCACACAGACTCAATTGGATCATGTTGCTATATTTGTGCAGGGGATTTGGAGCTCTGTATCAGGAAAACAAAGCTTCAGTATCTACAATTAATGGGCACAGAATTGATTGAGATGAATATGATTTCCAGTGGTGGTCGGTCACTTTAGGCAGAACCCCCGCCCCCCATGTACCTTCAAGCTGGGTCCAGCCAGTGACCCCCCACATTCCCTATGCAGGAAGAGCGCCCCCTGCTGCCTGCTTTTGCAGTACACTGTAGTAGCAGCAGTGCAGCCATTACATGGGGCACATACCCTGGGATCGGGGGTATAATCCCTAATGCCCAGCGCTGTCACAGGTAAAGGGCACAGTCACCTATAGATCACCTATAGATCAGATAGTGCACCCTGAGGCCAGAAGATCTGGCATTACTAACCCTTAAGTCAAAAAATATTTCATCTTTCTATGAGTGATCTACAACCTGCCATGTAATCACAATTCCCAGCATGCCTAAGGCTTGGAGAACATGCTGGGAGTTGTAGTTCTGCACACAGTTGGCGAGCCCCAGGCTGTAGATCACTGCTCTGTGTGTAAAAAAAAAAAAAAAAAGATAGCTGAATATATTCTGGTAAACTAAAGAATTTATTTGGGAAGGGGGGGGGGGGGTCATGGTAAGAAAATATGACTCCATTATGTATACAGTATATATCTATATACTCTGCATTACGTATAAATATAGATCTGGGTTGAGATGTGATTGTGTGTTAGTAACCTGACTGGCCACAAGATGGCGATAGTTCTTCATTGATACACTGTCAGGCCTTTCAGGCTAATACTACACATTACAGACGTAGCAGAGCTGAGTGTGTCGGTTCGCACATTGCTGATTTCATAATGGGTCACTGTAATCTTACATAGGACTGCCGGTAAACGTCTACCATTCCCTTCACTCAGCCCAAGATGCATAAATAAGGGTCACATTGCAAGTTCAGCTCTGCTGCATCACAAATTCACCTCTGCTTCATCTGTCTCCTGCATCACATCCCCAGAAGGACGCGCCGCCTTCACAATGAAGTTTTCTGCCCCATTTCTAAACAACTCTAATGGAATTCCAAGACGTTACAATCAGAGTTATTAAAGGGCCAGCGTCCTGGTGTGGACCTCCGCAAACAGAGACATATTCCCAAATACTGCATCAAGACAGAAATATACATCATGTGAGTAATGTTATGCAACCAAAAAGGGTTCTGCGATGTTCAGTTGTAGCAGAGCCAAGTCTGTTATGTGGCACAACTCATTGGCAAATTCAGCTCTGCTACATCTACAGGCTCACTATGCAACCTAATGGTTTTGATGCTTCAAACCAATAGATGATTACTGTAGATGATGTTAAAATAGGAGATATAAATAAAGTTATTCAAGTTTAATCAACGCATGGGAAGTACAGACGCATGGACCGTCGCTGCGTGGCTCCACCGTAGGTAGTAGCGCAGTTGATGCTGCGCCTGCGCCCTCAGGTCATGCAGTTTTTAGGTTTCCTGGCAGTCCGTCTGTAATATCCACAGTCACTGCCTGATGTCCCAGGTCTTTACAGTGAAGTCATTCCCATGGACACCTCTAGGGGGCGCTCTGTATAGACAGGGGGTGCGGGGGTCTCCTCACACTGCAGTCCTGTGTTTTCGGATCAGTAGCTGTACCGGCCCCTCGGGCACAGCTTTGATGATATTCCAGGCGTCGTAGTGCATGAGGCCGATCAGCGCCTTCCCACCAATAGAAATGATCTCATCCCCGGCTTCTAGCCTTCCAGCCTGCTCAGCGGCGCCACCTGCAAGCAAAAAAATACAACTATTAAAGTGAAGATGTTTTCATGGAAATTAATCTTCCTTGTACTGAAATCCGGTTTACACACAATAGTTTATTTGCATGAGCAGAGATGAAGTGTAAAGTATGGAGGAGGACGGCCTCCGTCTGAGCCTCTGAACAGACAGAAGCTTCATGTATTGACACTTTATCACGCCATAGGGTGGCAGTAGGGGTTTTATCAACATGGGCCAATAAATCCTCTGCAGGGTACCAGGGCATGTGATGACATCATAGTACTGGTGATGACATCATACAGAGCAATAGCAGTGGTGTAGCCAGGTGTGTTATCTCTAAAGACTTAGAATACCTTATGACATCACATGTGGGGATGGGGGGTGAGCTGACATCACCTAAGTGCCAGGTCTAATACCTACTGGGCTGCCTCACCCAAGACACGGGGTGGCCTTTGCCAGAGACATGGTATGTCCTGGACTACAATTACTGATTGAGGGGCCCCATTCACTACTTACCAAGCACAGCGCCGTACATTCTATAGTGTCTGACTTTGGTATTGCAGCCCAGCCCCATTCATTTGAGTGGGACAGAGCTGGACCATAGCCATGTGACTGATGGATGTGATGTCACTGCCTGAGAAGAGGAAGTGGAGCTCATTATAACAGTCCAGGGCTTTCCATGATTAGAAAAGCATGGCTGCTATTTTTTTTTCAAAAACAGTGCCACATCTGTCCACAGGCTGTATGTGGTATTGCAACTAAACTCCATTCAATTCCATAGAGATAAGCTGCAATACCAGACATAATACGTGGAAAGGAGTGGCGCTAATTCCAAAAGTTATCAGCCTTGTTTTTTCTAGTCCTGGACAACCCCTTTAAGGCTCTATGGCTGGTGATAATGTAGGGCCCAATGTCGCTGCCACCCTACATCATCATCAGTGTGTGTGTGGGGGATGGACATAGGCTGATAGGTGTGTGTATGCCAAAATGTTTAAGATGGCATACACACATGGCTGCTGACATCACTGCCTTGGTGTCATGACTGCTGATGATGTCATCAGGGGCCCTGTATAGGCATTACAGGGTACTGTGAGATACATCTGCCCGCCACATGAAGATATTAGTTGGGCGCTGCTAATAACTGGAGACAGGGATGACGTCCTCCAGGAGGGAACAGATTTCTCTAATAATCCCCCAAACCAACAAGGATTTAACAAGAATCTTAAAGTCTTAACATGAGAACAATGTGAGCGCTCATAAATCAGTGCGGACCCCCAAGGAGACAGGGGCGGCCATTGTGTAACATAGTGGGTGGGGGGGGAATGTGCAGTCAGACCTGAGATAATGGATCCCATGGCTGTATGAGTAACATAACACACACCTGGTCAGTATATAGTGACTGAACTGTGTGTACATGGCCCATGTCCAATGGGAGGCGCCAGGAGACTTGTAATCCCAAATACAGAGGTCTTAAAGGGGAGGTCATATTGTGCAATCTATCTTGGCCTAGCTATTCAGGAATATCATATAACACGGCGGCCATAGAACTACATGGGTCTTCTCAGAATGAGTGCTGCTCTGCACTTTGTCTTGTAGAGGAGGACCCCACATCTATGTCCTTAAAGGGTTGTCTCAGTGCAGAAACCCCTTTAAGAGTACAGCCAGAAATCTTTCCTAATTTAATGGTAGCCTGTCGGGTCATCATAGGTGCCTTTAAAAACAGGAATAAAAACATGCCAGTGAAGCAAAGCAGATATAATCATGTTTTTATGGATATGTAATGCAGTCTGCAAGTGCACTGGGGGCGGGATTTGATTTGCCATATTTGACTACAGAGAGACAATGGCCGAAAATATGAATCATAGTTAAAGGGGCAATATTGGGCACCGATTCTATTGGAGAACGGCATTTGCTGATGTGTGTAGGCAACTCTGGTAAATCAAGCCCCGCCCCCAGTGCACTTGCAGGCCAATTTGCATATCCATAAAAAGATGATTATCCCTGTATTGCTTCATCGGTTTGTGGTCATACAGGTATGTTTCTATTCCTATTAAAGGCCCCTACATGGCACTATTATTGGTTTGGGAAAAATTTTGGACCTGACCAAATCCCTTTAAGGAGTCCTCACGCTTTAAAATTGTATAATAAAAGTTCTGCAACTTTCTTTTACGACTTCAAGATCTCTACTTGCTGTCAGTGAATGGGAGCATTCTGCTTTACAACCAGAGGCTGCCCTTGTCCTGTTCACAGATGAGGGTTTGCTACAACGTATCAGTGCAGGCAGATGTGACAGGGCTGTTTTGGTCCATACATTGATGTCTATGATGCCAATCTTCTGTCACATGACCACACCTAACAATTACCCTCCAGCATGTCTAAGCCCAGACAATAATAGCTCCGGAGCTGTATATAGCGCTCAGGTAGGTCGGCATCCACCCAGGCGGCTCCTCTTTAACCCTCACCCTGTAATTTGTACATGTCAGAGTGTCCCATTAAGCTGTCAGGTAGGTGGCGGACACACAACACCTACCTTTAAAGATCCTTTTGATGAACAGAGGCCTGTCGCCATATATAGAAGCTTTTCCCCCATCCAGGCTGAAGCCCAGCCCGGCCGACGTCTTGTGAAGCTCCACACACACCGCGTCCTGCAGATCGACATCACCTGCAACAAAGCACAAGGTGTCATCAGGGACTATTGTTGTGGAGGACAGGTCTGTGCTGCGCCCCTGTAAATCTGCTTTATAGAGGGTGAGCCCAGGTTATGGTCCCTGTAATTACATGGCTGACATTTTTACTACAGCACCACATGAGCCCAGTGTGAAAATAATACAGGAAACGTGACCGAAACATCCCCTCAGTCCTGCCTGCTCTGGTCCTGACTCCAGCTCCAGTATAAGAGCCTTCTACCTGCTGACTCCAGCCTAATGCTGGTCACTAGCAGTACACAATATACGCTCTAGCAAAGGGCACCTCCTCCTATCAATGTACTGATGATATATATATAGATATATATATAGATATATATATATATCTATATATATATGATAATTTGGGGGGGATTTAGCCTCAAAGGCGGCAGCCTCCTGGAATCTACAGCGGTGTTGGTGGTACTGGGTGCCAAGGAAGCAGCATATCAGGCGGGATTAATCCAAAGTAAATGGCTTTATTCAGCTTACAAATGGAACAGGAACAAAATAAACAGCCTAGCCCACATTTAGGGCACTACCTCACTGCTTGCTCCCTTACTAGCCTCTGGGGGCAAGAAGCAGGCTGGCTCACCCTTAGCTCAAGCAAAAGTCCTCTTTGGAAACCCAGTCCTCCTGGGACAGACCACCTGTCTGCCTCCGACTGGTTCCACCGCACACCTGCTCCTTGCAGGTCTCCTCAGCAGCTCTCCTGCTGCAGACACTCCCTATGGAGTTGGGCTCCACCTATGGGTGCGGCTGAGGAGCTTTTCAATCCTGGTTTTGGCTCGCTCATTAGCGCCCTCTAGGTTCACACCCTCACAATATATATAAACTCACTATTCTGCTGGTGCAGTCACTGTGTACATACATTATATTACTTATCCTGTACTGATCCTGAGTTACATCCTGTATTATACTCCAGAGCTGCACTCACTATTCTGCTGGTGCAGTCACTGTGTACATACATTACATTACTTATCCTGTACTGATCCTGAGTTACATCCTGTATTATACCCCAGAGCTGCACTCACTATTCTGCTGGTGCAGTCACTGTGTACATACATTACATAACTTATCCTGTACTGATCCTGAGTTACATCCTGTATTATACTCCAGAGCTGCACTCACTATTCTGCTGGTGCAGTCACTGTGTACATACATTACATTACTTATCCTGTACTGATCCTGAGTTACATCCTGTATTATACTCCAGAGCTGCGCTCACTATTCTGCTGGTGCAGTCACTGTGTACATACATTACATTACTTATCCTGTACTGATCCTGAGTTACATCCTGTATTATACTCCAGAGCTGCGCTCACTATTCTGCTGGTGCAGTCACTGTGTACATACATTACATTACTTATCCTGTACTGATCCTGAGTTACATCCTGTATTATACTCCAGAGCTGCACTCACTATTCTGCTGGTACAGTCACTGTGTACATACATTACATTACTTATCCTGTACTGATCCTGAGTTACATTCTCTATTATACTCCAGAGCTGCGTTCACTATTCTGCTGGTGCAGTCACTGTGTATATACAGTACAGACCAAAAGTTTGGACACACCTTCTCATTCCAAGAGTTTTCTGTATTTTCATGACTATAAAAGTTGTAGATTCACACTGAAGGCATCAAAACTATGAATTAACACATGTGGAATTATATACTTAACAAAAAAGTGTGAAACAACTGAAAATATGTCTTATATTCTAGGTTCTTCAAAGTAACCACCTTTTGCTTTCATTACTGCTTTGCACACTCTTGGCATTCTCTTGATGAGCTTCAAGAGGTAGTCACCTGAAATGGTCTTCCAACAGTCTTGAAGGAGTTCCCAGAGATGCTTAGCACTTGTTGGCCCTTTTGCCTTCACTCTGCGGTCCAGCTCACCCCAAACCATCTCGATTAGGTTCAGGTCTGGTGACTGTGGAGGCCAGGTCATCTGGCGTAGCACCCCATCACTCTCCTTCTTGGTCAAATAGCCCTTACACAGTCTGGAGGTGTGTTTAGGGTCATTGTCCTGTTGAAAAATAAATGATGGTCCAACTAAACGCAAACCGGATGGAATAGCATGCCGCTGCAAGATGCTGTGGTAACCATGCTGGTTCAGTATTCCTTCAATTTTGAATAAATCCCCAACAGTGTCACCAGCAAAGCACCCCCACACCATCACACCTCCTCCTCTATGCTTCATGGTGGGAGCCAGGCATGTAGAGTCCATTCGTTCACCTTTTCTGCGTCGCACAAAGACACGGTGGTTGGAACCAAAGATCTCAAATTTGGACTCATCAGACAAAGCACAGATTTCCACAGGTCTAATGTCCATTCCTTGTGTTCTTTAGCCCAAACAAGTCTCTTGTGCTTGTTGCCTGTCCTTAGCAGTGGTTTCCTAGCAGCTATTTTACCATGAAGGCCTGCTGCACACAGTCTCCTCTTAACAGTTGTTGTAGAGATGTGTCTGCTGCTAGAACTCTGTGTGGCATTGACCTGGTCTCTAATCTGAGCTGCTGTTAACCTGCGATTTCTGAGGCTGGTGACTCGGATGAACTTATCCTCCGCAGCAGAGGTGACTCTTGGTCTTCCTTTCCTGGGGCGGTCCTCATGTGAGCCAGTTTCTTTGTAGCGCTTGATGGTTTTGGCCACTGCACTTGGGGACACTTTCAAAGTTTTCCTAATTTTTTGGACTGACTGACCTTCATTTCTTAAATTAATGATGGCCACTCGTTTTTCTTTACTTAGCTGCTTTTTTTCTTGCCATAATACAAATTCTAACACTCCATTCAGTAGGACTATCAGCTCATCAAGAGAATGTCAAGAGTGTGCAAAGCAGTAATCAAAGCAAAAGGTGGCTAAGAACCTAGAATATAAGACATATTTTCAGTTGTTTCACACTTTTTTGTTAAGTATATAATTCCACATGTGTTAATTCATAGTTTTGATGCCTTCAGTGTGAATCTACAATTTTTATAGTCATGAAAATACAGAAAACTCTTGGAATGAGAAGGTGTGTCCAAACGTTTGGTCTGTACTGTACATTACATTACTTATCCTGTACTGATCCTGAGTTACATCCTGTATTATACTCCAGAGCTGCACTCACTATTCTGCTGGTGCAGTCACTGTGTACATACATTACATTACTTATCCTGTACTGATCCTGAGTTACATCCTGTATTATACTCCAGAGCTGCGCTCACTATTCTGCTGGTACAGTCACTGTGTACATACATTACATTACTTATCCTGTACTGATCCTGAGTTACATCCTGTATTATACTCCGGAGCTGCGCTCACTATTCTGCTGGTACAGTCACTGTGTACATACATTACATTACTTATCCTGTACTGATCCTGAGTTACATCCTGTATTATACTCCAGAGCTGCACTCACTATTCTGCTGGTGCAGTCACTGTGTACATACATTACATTACTTATCCTGTACTGATCCTGAGTTACAACCTGTATTATACTCCAGAGCTGCGCTCACTATTCTGCTGGTGCAGTCACTGTGTACATACATTACATTACTTATCCTGTACTGATCCTGAGTTACATCCTGTATTATACTCCAGAGCTGCACTCACTATTCTGCTGGTACAGTCACTGTGTACATACATTACATTACTTATCCTGTACTGATCCTGAGTTACATCCTGTATTATACCCCAGAGCTGCATTCACTATTCTGCTGGTGCAGTCACTGTGTACATACATTACATTACTTATCCTGTACTGATCCTGAGTTACATCCTGTATTATACTCCAGAGCTGCACTCACTATTCTGCTGGTACAGTTAGTGTGTACATACATTACATTACTTATCCTGTACTGATCCTGAGTTACAGCCTGTATTATACTCCAGAGCTGCACTCACTATTCTGCTGGTACAGTCACTGTGTACATACATTACATTACTTATCCTGTACTGATCCTGAGATACATCCTGTATTATACTCCAGAGCTGCACTCACTATTCTGCTGGTGCAGTCACTGTGTACATACATTACATTACTTATCCTGTACTGATCCTGAGTTACATCCTGTATTATACTCCAGAGCTGCACTCACTATTCTGCTGGTGCAGTCACTGTGTACATACATTACATTACTTATCCTGTACTGATCCTGAGTTACAACCTGTATTATACTCCAGAGCTGCGCTCACTATTCTGCTGGTGCAGTCACTGTGTACATACATTACATTACTTATCCTGTACTGATCCTGAGTTACATCCTGTATTATACTCCAGAGCTGCACTCACTATTCTGCTGGTACAGTTAGTGTGTACATACATTACATTACTTATCCTGTACTGATCCTGAGTTACATCCTGTATTATACTCCAGAGCTGCACTCACTATTCTGCTGGTACAGTCACTGTGTACATACATTACATTACTTATCCTGTACTGATCCTGAGTTACATCCTGTATTATACTCCAGAGCTGCACTCACTATTCTGCTGGTGCAGTCACTGTGTACATACATTACATTACTTATCCTGTACTGATCCTGAGTTACAACCTGTATTATACTCCAGAGCTGCGCTCACTATTCTGCTGGTGCAGTCACTGTGTACATACATTACATTACTTATCCTGTACTGATCCTGAGTTACATCCTGTATTATACTCCAGAGCTGCACTCACTATTCTGCTGGTGCAGTCACTGTGTACATACATTACATTACTTATCCTGTACTGATCCTGAGTTACAACCTGTATTATACTCCAGAGCTGCGCTCACTATTCTGCTGGTGCAGTCACTGTGTACATACATTACATTACTTATCCTGTACTGATCCTGAGTTACATCCTGTATTATACTCCAGAGCTGCACTCACTATTCTGCTGGTGCAGTCACTGTGTACATACATTACATTACTTATCCTGTACTGATCCTGAGTTACATCCTGTATTATACTCCAGAGCTGCACTCACTATTCTGCTGGTACAGTCACTGTGTACATACATTACATTACTTATCCTGTACTGATCCTGAGTTACAACCTGTATTATACCCCAGAGCTGCGCTCACTATTCTGCTGGTGCAGTCACTGTGTACATACATTACATTACTTATCCTGTACTGATCCTGAGTTACATCCTGTATTATACTCCAGAGCTGCACTCACTATTCTGCTGGTGCAGTCACTGTGTACATACATTACATTACTTATCCTGTACTGATCCTGAGTTACATCCTGTATTATACTCCAGAGCTGCACTCACTATTCTGCTGGTGCAGTCACTGTGTACATACATTACATTACTTATCCTGTACTGATCCTGAGTTACATCCTGTATTATACTCCAGAGCTGCACTCACTATTCTGCTGGTGCAGTCACTGTGTACATACATTACATTACTTATCCTGTACTGATCCTGAGTTACAACCTGTATTATACTCCAGAGCTGCGCTCACTATTCTGCTGGTGCAGTCACTGTGTACATACATTACATTACTTATCCTGTTTCGCATTGGGGTCTGTTCTACTCGTGGTATGTGAGGTTTCTTTTTTACTTATACATTTAGGGACATTGCCTTGGTCTGTTCATTACTTGTCATAGGTGGTGACTGTATGCCTATTGTTCTATTCATTATTATACAATTTTGGTTCCTTCTGGGAATATCTTTTTGTTTCTGCATTAACTTTTTTACATTGAAACAGTTTTTTGTCTATTTGTTTACAATGGATCTGTGGCTTCCAGTCTCCATTTTATTTCAATATATGTGACCTAATAGAAAGTGGTCATGTCCCTATGTTTTTATATATTTAATATATACCTCTACTACCACGTGTATTACGCTTTATTGTGGATGTATTTTGTAATTATATTTTGTGTAGAATTCTTTTGTTATCTTTGTTTAAGCGATTCTACATTTTTGCATATCTGATTGCTTTGATATGAGCCCTTCCCTTTTTTATGTGTTTTCAAATGACTTATACTGAGTTACGTCCTGTATTATACTGCAGCAGAATAGCGATTGCTGCTGTAAAGTAATAGACTAGAATTCAGGATAAGTAACATTACATTGGTCCAGATGTGTTACATTCTGTTACACTGTGTCGGCTACATAAGCAGTGGAGATGATAGAAGTGCCAGCTCTGCTCTTCCCAGAACCCTTTGGCTTGAGCAATAACCTTGTTAGAAATTCAGATTATATCTTGGATGAAGAATGGATCCTGCACCCAAATCACCCTGATAAACTATGGAGATTATTCATTATTCAGAGGGGCAAAAAAGGTTTATGGAAAATCCGTCATTTGTCTCTTTCGCGGCGGCGGCTCCTGGCTCGGTACGACCTGCACTTCTATAACAGCTCCCATCTGTGCTCTCAATGGAAACTGGAAGACGCACGGAAGATTTACAGAAAATAACCCTATGTATTCTGGATTTGAGAGGGTGCTGAGTGCTCTGCATCACCGCTGGTCTGGCTCAAAAATATTACTATTACTTGTGGAGATTTACTGGAAACTGTGTCCACGTGCAGTGGCAGACACCGACCAGAGGGGGCACCATAACAATCATCAAGTAGCCAACCACTATGGTGCCAGGTCAATGATATTCCATTGGGGAGGAAGGTCACTCAGGACTGGGCCCCCTCTCTCCAAGGGCCACATAGCCTTCCCTTATGTATGTATGGGATCAGAAGTAAATGGGAACAGAGTAGTAAATTCCTACAGCACCTTCTCGTGTTCTTCTTCTGTTCTCACCTTGTTTGTCACATACAATTTATTATAATTATTATTAATAAATTATTAACCCTAACATGTGGATACATGAATCATTTTGCATCTTTATTCCGGAGGGTCGACATCTACAGGTCTCTCATTCAGAACATTAAAAATTACCAAGATCTAAACCTAAACTACAGCAGAGCTTCTGCTCCTTTGTTTCACACCATTTTTAGAATGATGGAAGGAAATAAAGAAGAAATCTACATTATTCTGTCTTCAGGCAGCAATAAGCAACGAAGGAAAAGGAACAGATGGAAGAAAGAAAGGGTAGGATGGGAAGGAAGGGAATAAGAAGAAAGGAAAGAACAGAGGAAGAGAAGAAAGTAAGGGAAGGATAGGAAGTACAGAAAGAGAAGGTAGGAAAGAAAAGGAAGGATGGGAAGGAACGGAATAAGAAGAAAGAAAAGAACAGAGGGAAGGAAGGAAGTACAGAAAGAGAAGGGAAGGATAGGGATGTGGAAGAAAGGAAAGAACAGAGGAAAGGAAGATAAGAAGCACAGAAAGAGAAGGGAAGAAAGAAAATAAGAAGAAAAGCAAGACGAAAGGATAAAAAAAGAAAAGAATGGAGAAGAAGGAAAGAAAGGCAAAGAAAGGTAAGGGGATCGAAAAGAAAGAAAATCAAACAGGAAGGAAAGGAATTGGAAGAAAAGAAAGGGGAAAGGGAGGAATCAAAGAAATGGAAGAAGTGAAGGAAAAAGAAAGGAAGGGAGGAAAGAGAAAATTAAGGAATAAAAGGAAGGGAAGAAATTAAGAAAGGATAGAAGGAAGGAAAGTAAAAAAAATAAAGGAAAAAAACAAAGCAGGAATGGAAAGGAAAAAATTAAGCAGGGAAGGGGAGGAAGAAATTAAAGATAGGAATAAATAGAAAAAAAGAAAAGGAAGGAAAGGAAAATGGAGATAGAGAGTAAAGGTAAAGTAGAGAGATGGTCGGGAGTGGGAACTTTCTCAGACTCCTGGAAACAGGCTGTGTTGTTGGGTCGGCAATGTGTTCATAACTAGACAAGGTACCAAAAACTACTGTAAAGTGTGAACAAAACCTTATTGTGAGATCTGCTAGAAGATCTTATGCGGATGATTCAGTCCTAACTCTATGGCCGGGTCTTTCAGTAATATGTAGGGTAGTAGTACTGGGTTTCCCCAACCAAGGATAAAATCAGAGAAAACAACATGGCAGGGGGCGAGGATGTTGAAATTTCCATCACAGACAGACCACCCATTGATCCTGCAGCTTATAGTAGTCAGTCTTATAATATCATTTTATTCAGGAATAGCTGTTATGACCAGAAGCCACGGGCCCACATACTCATTTGTAAGAGGGCCGTTCCCCCTACCTCCCTTCTCCTCTACAGGACGACTCCAGACTATTATACGGGGAATTGCTGTCCATGCAGTTGTGTACTCCACAAGTCTACAAGCGAGCACATATACTGCACAGGACGGGGGGAAGGATAATTCATTTAATACAATTATTATCTGGGATTCTTGACTCTAGGCACTGACCTCCTCCATAGACTCTGATGAACATTTCTGAAGTCTTACTAAAGACTTCAACCTGTGTAAACATTACAGGACAAGGCCTGGCACTACGGAAAACTCCAGGAGTGTTTGCAGAGCTCCAGACACCGGGGCGTGTTACATGATTACACTTTAATGTACAGTAGGAAAGGAAGTTCTCTGTACTTTATACTATCCCAACCCTACACATTCTCCAAAACTAACAAGAAATGGCATAGAGGGGCCAGGCCCCCCACTATAGCCTGTCAAGGGGGTTTATATGTGGTTTCTTCTGATGAACAAAGAATGGGAGTGGACAGACTGCTACATGCTGACAATACTCAAGGACTAAGACTTCAAGAGTCCAAAAAACTCACTGTGAAATATTGTATTAAGGGTGTCCCCACATTCAGGACTCTCATCTATTATCTGCACATGCTCTAGAGGTAACATGACTGTGTATAACATGTAGAGCCCTGTCTGTACTGGACATGGGTGCACTAGAGAAGAAGCAGGATAAGGGAAGTGCAGCTTCTAAGAGTGTCCCCACATTCAGGACCCTCATCTATTAGCTGCACATGCTCTAGAGGTAACATGGCTGGGCATAACATGGTCAGCCCTGTCTGTACTGGATATGGGTGCACTAGAGAAGAAGCTGAATAAAGGAAGTGCAGCTTCTAAGATTGTCCCACATTCAGGACACTCATCTATTAGCTGCACTTGCTCTAGAGGTAGCATGACTGTGTATAACATGTACAGCCCTGTCTGTACTGGACAAGGGTGCACTAGAGAAGAAGCTGAATGAGAGAAATGCAGCTTCTAAGAGTGTCCCCACATTCAGTATCCTCATCTATTAGCAGCACCTGCTCTAGATACAACATGTCCGGGCATAACATGCTTATCTCTGTCTGTGCTGGACATGGGGTGCACTAGAGAAGCTGGATGAGAGAAGTGCAGCTTCCAAAGATGTCCCCACATTCAGGATCCTCATCTATTAGCCACACTTGTTCTAGAGACAACATGGCTGGGCTTAACATGGTCAGCTCTGTCTGTACTGGACATGGGGTGCACCAGAGAAGAAGCTGGATAAGGTAAATGCAGCTTCTAAGGGTGTCCCCACATTCAGGATCTTCATCTATTACCAGCTCGTGCTCTAGAAGTGACATGACTGGGCATAACATGGTCTGTACTGGACATGGGGTACACAAGAGAAGAAGCTGGATAAGTAAAGTGCAGCTTTGGTAACAGCGCATTGTTAAAGGGGTTGTACAGGATTAGACAAGGGTCCAGAACTACACCACTCTTATCTATGGGCTGTATCTGGTAGTGCAGCTCAGCCCCATTCACCCCAAATCAGTACAGAGAAATGAGGCAGGTAGGATGAACAGCTGCCTGTTCTGTCTGACCCGCCTGAAGTATCCTGCGGCCGTCTCTGTTAAGGGGATCATGCAGCAGTTAAAGAGATGATGCGGCAGGCGGTTGTGTTATTATTTTAACCTTAATATGTAGGTAAGAACAAATGGGCACAAAACAGTAAATTGCTGTAAAATTGCATTGGAATTTTTTGTTTTACATTAGTGATTTATTGCAATTTACCTTAGCTTTGCAACTCTGTGTAGTCTCGGCCTTGCTGACACCCAAAAAAATTGTGAAAATCTTTATGAAAAGGTGCACTGCCCCTGGCATAGGTGCACCCTATAACCTTACTACGTGCAGTACTAGAACTACAAAAACAATCCAATATATAAGAGAACGTCAAAGCCTGATCCTTTCCGAAAACTAACTAAAGTCATGTACAATCCCCTAAAACTGCAGACGGGGAACGATGAGAGTGACGATCTGTGAAGAGGAGCGCTCGGTGTGTAATGTGGATTTCATTAGATGGTAAGAAGTCTCCCAGCCATAATCTGAACCAAATGTGACTTGAAATGTTTTCCATGTGTCCCCGCGTTCACCTCCTACCTGCATCGGTTGCCATGGAGACATCCCTTCCAGATGTGGGGTGTCTTCCTCCCATCAAAGACGTGTCTGGTCTGCATGGCCTCTCCCTGTCACTCTCTTTTCGGATCACAATGACGGCCTCTCTGTTCAGCTTGGCTCTGTGTAAAGCGCTCAGGGCATCCCCGTGAGCGGCACCTTGTAGAGAGCAGCCATTGATGGACAGGATGCGGTCTCCTCGCTCAATGATGGCGGCGGCCTTGGAAAACACTCTGTGCACCTGAAGACAAGAGGATACGGAGGAAATTATTGTAAGTATGTATATATGTATACAGTGGTATTCGGGGGTGCCACGTGGACATGTCCAGGTCACCTTATCACTGAACACCAAATGGACAGACCATAGGAAATAGCTCGACGGGACCAGTAAGCCCTCCTAAAAATGGTGCTACGCCCCCCAGCTAGACCACCAGGCAGTGCCAGTGGAAAATCCATCCATTTATGTAATAAATGGGGCTTAAGTCAATTTCGGGTCATAAACAGTCTGTCTGCCAGATTGAGGCAGATGTTAATTGGCTTAATGAACTAAACCTATTCTTCAACAGATTTGATCACACACCAGCTCCTCCCACCCCAGTATGTCCTTCAGCTTCCCCCACCACAATGACTTCTCCCCATGCGGCCACTTCCCAACAGACCAGTAAATCCAGAAATCCGTCTTTATCTGGCCACAGTCTGACCTTCACACGGGCCCAGGTGAGGAAGGAGATGAAAAAGATCAAGGCGAGGAAAGCCGCAGGGCCAGATGACATCAGTGCAAGGCTAATTAAGACTTGCAGGGACCAGCTGTGTGGTATAATTACATATATGTATAATATGAGCCTGAGGCAGGAAATAGTCCCTGAATTATGGAAATCTTCTTGTGTGGTACCAGTTCCAAAGAAACCCCACCCTATGGACCTCAACGACTACAGACCTGTAGCACTGACATCCCACCTGATGAAGATCTTGGAGAGATTGGTTCTCACACATCTCCGCCCTCTAGTGAGCCCCGCTATGGACCCCCTCCAGTTTGCTTATTGGCGGGGCATTGGGGTAGATGATGCCATCATCCATCTTCTGCACAGGGCTCTGTCTCACCTGGAGAAACCAGGGAACACAGTGAGAATAATGTTCTTTGACTTCTCCAGTGCTTTTAACACCATACAGCCCAGGTTATTGAGGGACAAGCTGGGCCTTGCTGGAGTGGACCACCACCTCTCCAACTGGATCCTAGACTACCTCACAAATCGACCTCAATACGTGAGAGCCCGAGACTGTGTGTCAGGTACCGTGATCTGTAATACGGGGGCACCTCAGGGTACGGTTCTCGCCCCTTTCCTCTTCACACTGTACACTGCAGATTTTAGGTGCAACTCATCCAACTGCTACCTACAGAAGTATTCTGACGACTCTGCAATAGTGGGTCTCATCACAGATGATGATGACAGGGAGTACAGAGAACTGAACCAGGATTTTGTGGACTGGTGCCACCGGAACCACCTGAAGATTAACGCGGGGAAGACCAAGGAGATGGTGGTGGACTTCCGCAAAGGCAGATGCCCTCCAAATCCAGTGGACATCCTGGGGACGGGCATCGAGATTGTGAACACCTATAAGTACCTGGGTTTGCTCCTTAATAATAAGCTGGACTGGGCAGATCATATGGAGGCCCTGTACAGGAAGGGCCACAGCAGGCTCTACCTGCTTAGGAAACTGAGAGCCTTTGGAATCCGGGGGGCACTTCTTAGAACTTTCTTCAACTCGGTAGTGGCATCAGCCATCTTCTTTGGAGTGGCCTGCTGGGGGAGCAGTATATCAACCAGGGACAGAAATAAACTTGACAAGCTGATTAGAAGGGCCAGCTCTGTCCTGGGGAGCCCACTGGACCCAGTGCAGGTGGTGGGTGACAGAAGGATACTGTCTGTGGTGAGCTCCATGCAGAAGAAGAAGTCCCATCCCATGCATGAGACTGTGATCGCGCTGAGCAGTACTGTCAGTGACCGACTGCTCCACCCTAGGTGTGAGAAGGAGCGCTATCGGAAGTCTTTCCTCCCCACCGCGGTTAGGCTGTACAACCAACACCGACCTAAGCGGAGATCATTACACACAGAGAACTGAAATATCTCTCTGCCTGTTAAATCCCCCCCCCCCCCTCTGCTACGCCCTATCTGTCTGTCTGCTATCAATGTAATGCCTCTCACCTTGGAACATTCCTGTACATGTTGTATTTGTATTTGTATCTGCTTATCTTTGCTGCTGTAACACACTGAATTTCCCCATTGTGGGACTATTAAAGGACTATTATTATTATTATTATTATTATTATTATTAATGATGCACCCCCCCTGTGTTCTATAATGTGTGGTTACATAATGTGTCCTCCTATAACCTCGCCATATTATTTCTGCATATGTTGGATATTTTCACAATTTCCAGTAATGTTAAAACCACTTGTTGGAGCTTTGTGCATAAACCTTTTTCCAAACGGTCATATTTTTCTGCGCTTTCATCACGTTTGACTCGGTGCCCGGTGATCTTCAGCTGAGCGGGTGTCATCTCTGACTTCAAGGAGAGCTGACTCCATAGAGACGTGCAGAATAAAGCTGCAGTAGGTGATGGCCTGTTCTTCAGTACAGCCATTTTGGGAAGTTGTAAAAGAGCACCCAGGTGGGTCATAGAGAACCAGGGGTGGGCCACAAGGCAATGATGGGTCATAAACCACTGGGGGTGAGTCATAAAGCAGCAGGGACGGTGATAGAAAACCAAGGGTGGGACAAATAGCACTGAGGGTGGGTCAAAGGGAACCGATGGGTCATAAAGCAGCAGGGGTGGGTCATAAAGCAGCAGGGGTGTGTCACAAAGCAGCGGGGGTGGGTCGTAAAGCAGCGGGGGGTGGGTCGTAAAGCAGTGGGAGTGAGTCATAAAGCAGCAGGGGTGGGTCATAAAGCAATTGGGGTGGGTCATAAAGCAGCACGGGTGGATCATAAAGCACTTGGGGTGGGTCATAAAGCACTTGGGGTGGGTCATACAGGACTTGGGGCTGGTCATACAGCACTTGGGGCGGGTCATACAGCACTTGGGGCGGGTCATACAGCACTTGGGGCGGGTCATACAGCACTTGCGGCGGGTCATACAGCACTTGGGGCGGGTCATACAGCACTTGGGGCGGGTCATACTGCACTTGGGGCGGGGCCTACAGCACTTGGGGCGGGTCATAAAGCACTTGGGGCGGGTCATAAAGCACTTGGGGTGGGTCATAAAGCACCAGGGTTATGTTTGCTGACAAATCTTATTAAGAAGGGTAGGATCTGCTGATCAACAACAAGTCAACAACAAGATCCATTTGATCCACTTACAGAGACTGCCTTCTGCTCCAGGTCAATTCCTCCTGCGATACTGAAGCCCAGACCGGCCCCTTCCTCCTTACTCAGGACCACAAAGTAGACATCTTCTTTCTTCTGCAGGGAAAACCACAGTATGAGTATGTTAACATGTCCTAAAACGTCCTGACCGCACATAATACACAATACAGATGTAGTAAGAGTTGAATTTGTTATTTAAAGGAGTGCCAACCCTACACTGTCAGCAAACAAAACTGCTTTTGAGGAGGGAAAGGATATTTTTTAGGACACCATGTAAGTAATCCCATTGAACATTAAAGTCAGACATTCCCAGACATGAAATAACTGATAACTGATATTGAGGCAAGTCGCCACATTTAGGACTTCTGAGACAAAGAGCAATCCCCGCCTTCAACAGGAAGCAGTATGCAAACTAGCGCATCTCCAGAAGGAAGAAATCTGTTTCTTTAGGGCCACCTATAGGTAGCTAATCTTTAAAGGGGACTTTTCACCACCTCCACCAACTCCATTTCTTTGCAAATTCCAATAGTTATCACTCCACTGCTCCACTGAATTTTTTCTCTAGCCCCCACCATTCCTGAACAATCGGTGCTGTTAGTTTCAGCACCCAAATTTTAATTAGTCTCTTCTGCCTGGTGGGCGGCCCTTGGTTGGAGCAGATAGTCTGAGACCCGCCCACCTAACAGTAGAGAGAATAATTAGCATACCTAGTGCTGAAAATGACAGCACCAATTGCTCAGGAACGGTAGGGACTAGAGAAAAAATTCCAACTGTGCCAGAATCAGTGGAGCGGGGCCTATACAAGGATGCACAAAGATGACCCCACCACTCATGACCCCTTTAAACTTGAGAATTTCATCTCAAACCACAGCCTTCAATCCCTTCCTTCCAACGGACATCGACAAACCTTGAGCTAGGCCTCTAAGTATACATATACACAGCATCTCAATATGGCTCACATTTGCCCTTTCGCCTCGGAGGTGCTGGTGCACCAAACCATCCACAAAAACCACATAGACGTAAATGGCCCATAATCTCTAGATCGCTACAGCCGCCTTCTTATAATATGTCAACAGGCCAAATCAAACAAGGTCCATATAAATCCTGCAAATGGATGTCCAAATGATGACTTTGTAAAATTGAGATATCACATTTCGGTGAATTTTACCACAACGCTGGATATCCTCATACAGCATGACCACTAAAGTTACTATAAATGTAGAAATAATATACACCGTAAAATTAAAAGTCAAAAATACCTGAAAAAATCTTTTAATAAAAATATAAAAAAAAATAGATTGAGAAAGCAAAGACTAAAGCTTTAGAACTTACTTTACATTTCAGTCACATACGCCACGAACAAGTGAACTGGCCTATGGAACGCAAAGCCATAATTATTTTGGGCCGCCCGTAAGGTTAATGATGGCTTTGTTCTAAGAGTCTCCTTTCAGCCGCTAACCCACAGCAAAAATACGAGCCCAGCCAACAGGAGATTGTATTTATTACCATCCGTAACCTGACTCCAACCAGCTAAAACGGGGCCGCGAACCACAAAGGAGTGAAATTATCATGTAGTGATACAGGGAGATTTACTGGGCCGGCAAAGTATAATCTACCGGGTGTGGACTTGTCAGCATGAGACATAAAAGAAACCAAAATGAGAAGGTATCAAAAGTAAACAAGAAGTGATCCCTAGTCATGGGTCAGGCGTAGGGTACGTTCCCATGGCGGTCCCACTCCACCTAGTTTTATACAAACATATCTCAAGATGCTTTTCATGAATCATGGCAAATACCACACAGTCAATATGATAACACCTTAAGAAAACAAGGATAGAAAAGGAGATTTCATCATCTCCGTCCCAGCTCAGACTCTTACACCAAATACAGTAGTCACCGACCAAGTCTCTAAAGGGAACCTGTCAGGTCATTTTAGGACCCCTAACCACCACCAACAGCAGCTATTGCATCCAGGGTCCCAAAATTGATGCCAAAATCCAAAGTCATCTGCATTTATGCAAATTAGTCATGGTCCTGGGCGGATATTCTGCGCTCAATCACGCCTACAAGTTGTGATTGATAAGCTTCCTCCGGCAGCTGGGCCCTCTCCTAACTCCTGAAGTGCAACTGAAATATCGTATAGATGTACTTCGGCCACCGAGTCCTCCGAGCATTTTGTATCTTTGTGCGCATGCGACGCCTTCACCAAGCACAGTGCTCATCCCGTTGACTCACTGCCCAGTGCATGTTACCGGGGACACAGAGTAATGTGCTGGGGAGCAAGTGCTGTGCATTGTAAGAGCGGCATATGTGCACAAGGATAAAAAAAAAAAGCCCAGAGGGTTTGGACAGGGGTGGCTGGGAGTGCACCTGTGTGGGATTTCAGGTGCACTTCGGGAGATAGGAGGGGGCTCGGCTACCAGAGAAAGCTTGATTAAGCACAGAAGAACCACCTAGAGGTGCCGCCCACCGTGACTACCTGCGGCTAATTTGCATAAACCAAGACGACTTTTTTCTAATCTGTTTTTATTTGATTATGGGGGCGGCCATCTTGCCTGAGCTTCACCTCTGCTCTAACAGCATTTAGTGATATGCTTTACAGCAGTAATAACTCAGGAGATAAACTGTGACATCAGGGGAGTAACATGAAGGGATGCAGAGGGGCCAGGAGCCTTAGGGGGCCCATAAGGTGTCTCTTCCCGATATGAGGAGAACAGTACTTTAACAATACATTATAGCTGGAGGGGTCTGATACAGATTTTGCACTGGGGCTCAGAAGCTTCATGTTATGCCTTCGTGTGACATCATCTACTGTCAGTAGTGGAAGCAATGATGGGTCAGTGGTGTTATCTTCTATTGTAATCTTGTGATGTAAATGAGGTGACCGCTGCAAAGAAAACTCCTACAGAATTGGTTTTAAGTGTCAGTCTATTAGGCTTAGTGACCAGAGTGAAAATTGAACAGTATAGGACTTTAAAATTCTTAAAAACAAAAATTCACAAAAAAATTGTTTAACATGAAAACTTGGCTTTAAAAAAAAAATAGGTAAGTTTCTGGCGATTCAATCCTTTAAATGAAACTTTATAAAAGCATAAAACGTACAGACAACCCCATGGCATGGATCCAGCATAATATTAACACCTTGTTAAATCCATTAACTGTTTACATAAGTGCCCTGACATACAGTCATATGAAAAAGTTTGGGCACCCCTATTAATCTTAATCATTTTTAGTTCTAAATATTTGGGTGTTTGCAACAGCCATTTCAATTTGATATATCTAATAACTGATGGACACAGTAATATTTCAGGATTGAAATGAGGTTTATTGTACTAACAGAAAATGTGCAATATGCATTAAACCAAAATTTGACCGGTGCAAAAGTATGGGCACCTCAACAGAAAAGTGACATTAATATTTAGTAGATCCTCCTTTTGCAAAAATAACAGCCTCTAGTCGCTTCCTGTAGCTTTTAATCAGTTCCTGGATCCTGGATGAAGGTATTTTTGACCATTCCTCTTTACAAAACAATTCCAGTTCAGTTAAGTTTGATGGTCGCAGAGCATGGACAGCCCGCTTCAAATTATCCCACAGATGTTCAATGATATTCAGGTCTGGGGACTGGGATGGCCATTCCAGAACATTGTAATTGTTCCTCTGCATGAATGCCTGAGTAGATTTGGAGCTGTGTTTTGGATCATTGTCTTGCTGAAATATCCATCCCCGGCGTAACTTCAAATTCGTCACTGATTCTTGTACATTATTCTCAAGAATCTGCTGATACTGAGTTGAATCCATGCGACCCTCAACTTTAACAAGATTCCCGGTGCCGGCATTGGCCACACAGCCCCAAAGCATGATGGAACCTCCACCAAATTTTACAGTGGGTAGCAAGTGTTTTTCTTGGAATGCTGTGTTTTTTGGACGCCATGCATAACGCCTTTTTGTATGACCAAACAACTCAATCTTTGTTTCATCAGTCCACAGGACCTTCTTCCAAAATGAAGCTGGCTTGTCCAAATGTGCTTTTGCATACCTCAGGCGACTCTGTTTGTGGCGTGCTTTCAGAAACGGCTTCTTTCGCATCACTCTCCCATACAGCTTCTCCTTGTGCAAAGTGTGCTGTATTGTTGACCGATGCACAGTGACACCATCTGCAGCAAGATGATGCTGCAGCTCTTTGGAGGTGGTCTGTGGATTGTCCTTGACTGTTCTCACCATTCTTCTTCTCTGCCTTTCTGATATTTTTCTTGGCCTGCCACTTCTGGGCTTAACAAGAACTGTCCCTGTGGTCTTCCATTTCCTTACTATGTTCCTCACAGTGGAAACTGACAGGTTAAATCTCTGAGACAACTTTTTGTATCCTTCCCCTGAACAACTATGTTGAACAATCTTTGTTTTCAGATCATTTGAGAGTTGTTTTGAGGAGCCCATGATGCCACTCTTCAGAGGAGATTCAAATAGGAGAACAACTTGCAATTGGCCACCTTAAATACCTTTTCTCATGATTGGATACACCTGGCTATGAAGTTCAAAGCTCAGTGAGGTTACAAAACCAATTTTGTGCTTCAGTAAGTCAGTAAAAAGTAGTTAGGAGTATTCAAATCAATAAAATGATAAGGGTACCCAAATTTTTGCAACGGTCAAATTTTGGTTTAATGCATATTGCACATTTTCTGTTAGTACAATAAACCTCATTTCAATCCTGAAATATTACTGTGTCCATCAGTTATTAGATATATCAAATTGAAATGACTGTTGCAAACACCCAAATATTTAGAACTAAAAATGATTAAGATTAATAAGGGTGCCCAAACTTTTTCATATGACTGTATGTTCCCAATATGTTATTACCAACCATCTATTATTCAGACACTCACATTTTGAGATTTGTGGTCGCCCCCGACTAGGCAACGAGACATTAAACTACAAGTAAAGTAGTTTGGGAGACTAATCCCGGCCAGATCCTCCACAACACTCTCAGCACAGCCAGCTCCGTGAAACTTAAGTTTCAATATGGACCTCAAATATGTCCTTTCAGCCCATGCCAGACAAGCATCCAGCAGGTCCAAGCCATAAAACGTCTCACATCGCTCCACCAAGAATTCCTGTCCATCAGACTCTGGCTGCCCTGCTGGTGACTCTGCTCCAGACGCTCGGTGCCCTCTCCGAGACCAATCGCGCTGCCTACGGGACGGAATGTGCCGTTGGTGAACTTGGGAAGTTATAAGGAATTATATCAGATGTTGGGAAGGAAAGGTAATAACATAAACCTGGAGTAAATTGCACCAGCAGCACAAAGGACATGCAAGCATGACATCTGTGTAATTCCGCTAATGTTTTATGCAATGTAGGCATTTAGTAGCTGAGATTCCCCTGACTTAGGATGGCTCTTGCACAGCTGGGGGTCTGTCACAGTGTAGGGAACAGCTAAAGAAGACATTTCACCACCTCAACCTCTTTACATCCATTAATAGCCACCCCGCCACTGATTCGGGCACGGTTGGAAATTTTTCTGTAGCCCCGCCCACTCCTGTGCAATCAGTGCGGTAAGTTTTTGGTACTGTCAAGTTTGTGGCCTCATGCAGAAGCAGGCAATCACTCCCCCTTTGCCTGCTCCTGCATGACACCACCCACTTGACAGTTGAGAGTGTGAGAAGCACCAAAACTATCAGCACTGATTGCTCAGGAATGGTGGGGGCTAGAGAAAAAATTCCAACTGTGCCGGAATCAGTGTAGCAGTATCTATTAAAGAGTTCAAAGGAATGAAGTTGTAGGTCGTAAAGGTCCCTTGTTACAAAGGTCCTTTGAGCAGAAACAGATTAGAAATGGTCCCTCTGCTATAAACTGTGGGAAACCCGGTAGTGTTTAATTTCTCTGCAGCGCCACCACAGGAAAAACTAAGACAATGCAGTCTTCTCAGACTGCACAGAGTGCCTGTTCCTTTGTAAAGCACTGAACATGTGAAACTAGTGCATGCGCAGTGTGAGGAGGTCAATGGACTTATCCGAGTACATGACACGCCATCAGCCTCCATTACCAGACAGAGGAGGCTGTATTGTCTGAGGAGGGGTCCTCACTTTTGCTAAAAGAAGATTAAGGCATCCTACCACCCTGCCTTATCTAGGCCTGCAGCACTGGAACAGAGCTGCCATTAATGTCCTTGCTCTCTGCTGACTATGTCCCATTCTAAACAGCACAGCTGACAAGTGAACTGCAGGTAACAGGAAGTGACAGCTTATTACTGCCAGTAGCAAAGCTAACATAGATGAAGATTAAGACAAAAAATATGTCATTAGCAGATGAGACATTCCCTTTAGACCACATCTTAAGGCTAATCGGTCTTCCTCACAATCCTCTGGGGTCCACTACAGCTACTTCTCCTCCCTTCTCGGCTATCCAAATAATATCACTCCTATATATAACAATGGCCGAATGTACTTGATGCCTGGTGGAGCAGCGACCCCGCCTAGGGTGTCATGTCTGCTACCCAAAACCAAGGTTAAATAAAAGGGTTTAAGGTATTAGCCCCCTCACATGGCCGCGGTGTGACACTTCTACAATTATTTACACGTTAACAAATTCCAGAACTGTGAAATCTTTTGGCAGCTTCTCCCAAGATCAACAGATTTCTGAAAATAATAGACAGGCCAAATAAATTGTGAAATACCTTACCACCCAGATATCTCCAGAAAATGGTGCCTATACTGTACACATGGTATAAAAAAAAGAAATAAAACACACACACATGCATACATACATATACACACATAAATATACATACACACATACATATATATGCAAACATATCACACACATACATATATACTCATAAAACAAACATGCACAGACATATACATATTCATACATATATATATATACACACACACACATATACACACACACATACATACATATATACACACATACACACCATTATATATATGTACAAACACAAATATACATACACATACATACATATACAAACATATCACACATACAAACACAAATATACAGATACACACACAAATATACACTTATACACACAGACATATACACACACATACATATGCACACACATACATAGATACACATATGCATGCATATACAAATACAGTACATACACATGCATATTCATGCACACTTACATATACATGCACACATACATACACACACATACATACACACACACACATACACACACAAATACACATACATACACACACACATATACACTCATACACACACGCTCTGCTATTTTATCTAATCTGAGAGGAAAAAAAAACAATTAGGATATTTTCTCAACCGCAAAACTAAAGACGGTAAAATCAAGCTAAGTAAACAACATACGCCCCAAACCACAAATATGCATAACAACATTACTAGTAGTGCAGCGGCCTCCATACTGCCTGGTAGACCAGGATTCGGTTTCGGCGTCTGCTCCCTTCATGGTAGATTTCCAAAAACTTATTATTTTGGTTGTCTGGTTTATAAAACCATTTTCTAACACCCTATTAGGAATCTCTGACTTCATAAATCAGGACCCACTTCTAGTAGACAGAATGGAGAGCAGCTACAAAGAGTGTCTCTTGCTTTGGAGGACCCAACGCGTCCATACATCACAAGGACTGAGTAATACTTCACTTCTCCTGTGGCGGCACTGTAGGGAAACTGAACACTTGCTGCTTAGAATACTCCACAAATTATAACAGGATCACTTGGGGTCCACTAAAAAACATGGTGGTTATGACAATGCTCATGTGTTAAAGAGTCCACATTGTGACATGTCAACAGCATTAACCAACAAATACAAGAAAAGCCTTAAAGGGGTGACCTACATTCGGGCAACCAGACTTAAAATGACATGTCATTCTCTGTGTAGCCGATCACAGACTGTCTCAATGGTAGTAAAGGTGTTGTTGGCTGAACAAGCTATTCCTCCTAACACCACCATATCTGTGCACACTCAGTTTGGCAGGGTGTGCATGTGTTTTCAGTGGGAAGATGTGAATAAGCAGCTACCAGAACAAGGGATTGGACAAAATAAGATTTTTCATACCCGATCATCTATTGGGGGAACGTTGCAAGACCATCAATCACATTAAGATACTCGGCTGGTCCGACTGATTTTGTTGCCAATTTTTTTTTTTAAAAATTTAAAACGAAATAGTGAAATTCATCACTTTTTCCTAATGTGTTTTTATTTTCTGATTGTAGATTTTTTTTTCTATTTTCTGTACATGATTATGGGGGCGGCCATCTTGTCTGAGCTTCTCCTCTTAACAGCATTTAGTGATATGCTTTACAGCACAAGGCCATAGGCAGCAATAGTCTGGAGCCGACTCATTGAGGTCTATGGGAGAGTTTTCTAGACATGTTTTGTGCAGGGAGGGGGGAGGAGATAAGCGGTGACATCATCTATTGTCAGTAGCGGATGTAATGATGGCTCAGTGGTGTTATCTTCTATTATGATGTTGTTTGTGATGTAGGTGAGGTGACTACTGCTAAGAAACAGAAATGGCAAGAGTCAGGCTATTATTAGGCTTTGCAGCCAGGGTGAAAATTGCAGTTGCTCCTTCCTCTGGCTATGGAGGGTAAATGGGGAACCATCTTGTATTAAAGAGGATGTCTTGGATTAGAAAACAAAAAGTTTCAATTTTTTTTTTTTTTTTTTTTTTAAGAAAAACAGCCATTTATCATCTCTGACTTGTATTTTAGCTCCACCTGCTTGATGAGTTGTAATACCAAACACGACCTGTTGATCAAAGGGGCACTATTTCTTGAACAAAACAGAAAAAATCCTGGACAACCCTTTTATCTCAGATTTCCCTAACAAGGCCTACGCTTTCCACCCTGGGGAAGTCTGAACGTTCGCAATCTTCAGATACTAAGGACAACATGAAACGAATGCCTCTTTCCCCTACTATAGGCAATAAGAGTAAATCGCTCTCTCTCACCTCGACTTGCGCTTTGGCCTCCTGAAGGAGCGCGATAATATCTGATTTGGACTGTACAGTGGTCAGGACGGCCTGCAGCTTTTGTTGGTCCCTGGTGGAGACGATGAGCTGATCCAAGCTAAACACAAACAGATCATTAGACGAGAGGACAACCTGGCACAGACACCGCACGAGATCTCCAAAATGATTTACCTGGATCCTGTCTGGGCAAGTAATATGGATTTGTGTATTGGCGCGGCAGACAAACAGGAATGTCACGGGGTTATGTTCAATGTGATTGAAAACAGCCGCGCCAAATGTGAAATATTCAGATATGGATGTGATGTGGGTGCCAATCTGATTTTTTTTTCCTAACTTTTATTGTATGTAGAGAAAAAAACATTTTAAGGGCATCAGGTGTATGTTACTCAGAGGATAACAATAAGGGGTTAAAGGGGTTATACATCTAATATTAAGGGCCTACCTTAGGATAGGTCATCAATATTAGATCTGCGGTGATCCAACCTACGGGACCCTGCAGATCTGCTGTTCATGGACAGTGTGGCTCCCAGTATTGTTTACATGCTGGGAGCCATGCGGCTCACACACCGTACAAATTATAGCATGGGTTTAGGTACCTCAGCATTATCCCATAGACTACAATGTAGCAAAACCCGCCACTACAAATCGTACAGAGAGTGAGCAGCGGCTCTCGGCATATAAACAATACTGGAAGCCACGTTGTCCACTGTCAGACCCACGTAAATCAAAAATTGATGACCCATCTCAAGGATAGGCCATCAATATTAGAAAATGGATAACCCCTTTAAACAAGTGAGTTGCTAGAGGGCACACAATTGGTGGTACAGTCCCCCATCCGAACTAGACTACAACTGACAACAGCTACAAGCGAGTCAAGCTCTGTCTTTCTTCAACTTTCAGCCAAGCTAACTTCAACATGGATTCCCTTTTAAGGCCCTCCAGGCCATTTGAAAAACCATGCCAAGAGCAAAGTTGCATGTGTAGACTCTGTATGGGGATACATGGGGTCCACGTACCATAGGCACGTCTAGAGAAGAATATCTCCATTTACTCCATGTAATGTGACTTGCATTGTCTGACATGTATGAGGAAGCCTCAATGTGCCTCTATAGAAAATCTATGGATGTGAAGGGTGTAAAGAGGACCTTTCACCACCTCCACCAGCTCTTTGCATTGTTTAATAGCTGCCATTCCACTGATTCTGCCACTGCTGAAATTTTTTCTCTAGCCCCCACTGTTCTCGAGCAATCAGTCCGCTTAGTTTCGGTGCCTGGACAGTGTCAGAGAACTCATATTCCTACCCCCTCGTCTGCACCTGCCTGACACCACCCACTTGACAGTAGATAGCCTAATTAGCATATCATCCATCAAAACTAACTGGACTGATAACTCAGGAACGGTGGGGACTAGAGAAAAAAAAATCCAACTGTGCCAAAATCAGTGGAGCAGCTCCTATTCATAAGTGCAAAGATCTAGAGTTGGTGGAGGTGGTGAGAGGTCCCCTTTAAAAACCACTTACAGTAGTGAAAAATATCAGAAGGAGTAAGACTGACTTTACCATTCCTCTACCACTCTGGTGCCAACTCTTCTCCTGCTGCTCCAATGATGAGAGATGCCATGAAATGTGACAGCTGCCACCAATACCTAGCTGAAGAAGTGACATGTCCACACTACCGAGGTCACCACTGTGGCCAGTAATGACATGACTAACGGAGCAGGTAGATCAGAGACCAGTGGTGGTCCTGAGAAGCGTTGGTACAGAAGTGTCAGGAAAATAGAGTATTACTAAGCGTTTTTTTTTTTTTTATTTCAATGGCTTCGGACAACCACTTTGGTAGAATTTTATGGGTGCAAACTACAGATCGGAACCTCAAAGATCCTTAATATTTGACTATAATAAATTAGTGCAAACCTGGATTATGGTTCAGGGTTCTATGTGTATAGTGGGGGGCATTGGTGCCCCCAGGTTAACCTACCATGACCATTCTGTAGACACCTATGTTTAAATATACTTTACCTTATTGCAGGGCCATTTTTGAGACATCTCGAGGACCTAACAATCTCTTATTCCTCCTACCTACACTGCTTACCAACAAATACAGGCTTCCTATAATGCCAACGCATCTCACCTGACTGACCAGGATCTTCTGGCAGGCTCCCCATCCTGTACCATTTCACCATCGTACCCAACAATCCCATAGCCATTGTCCTTGGCATTTATCCGAGAAGACAGTGTGTCACTTCCAAGCGCTCTTGTAGGTGTAATCTCAAGTTCTGTTTTATACTGCGGAGTTTTCGGTTCTACAGAGAAATCCTCGCTGCACAGTTTGTCGAGGTCTGGCATGCTCAGTGCTCTCAGCTCCCGCAGCTTAGAACGAGACAAAGATGGCCGTATATGACTGGAGGTCGTCCTGGTTTTCCTAACCTGCACAGCTTGTACGCAGGGCTCGATTTTTTCAGTCCTGGTTGGCTCAGGCACCGGATCTTCGTTTACCGGGTCTACAGGGATTTTTTCAGTACCAGTTAAGGCCACACTTGATGGAGATTTTTTGATTTGCGATGCTAAGGACACTTCACTGTGGTTGTCACAACAAGAACTTAAACTGCGTCTCAGAACCTTTGTGTTGTCACTGGACTGTGAGTGCAGGGTCACCGATCCTGAAGATCGTCGACTTAGAGGAGGCTTGCTAGAAAACGGAGTGTTATTAATTTCGATCACCTTCATGACACTTTTATCAAAATTTACAAGATTTTCAAAAGACTTAATCCTTTGCTTGACAGTCAAAGACGAAGCCGTTTCATGGGGCCAGTTGAGTTCATAATAGTAGTTTCTCTTAATAGTCCTTAACACGTCACTTCTTAGGGAGTATTTCCCTTTGGTGTCTTGTTTCTCTAAAAGTGCTTTCGAAAGGTCTTGAGTAATGCAGTCATCCATACTTTGATCTGATACTGGTGAAACAAGATGATCATCTGTAAGACTTTCCCTTCCATGCATAATGTCCAGGTCCATGACATGGGGGATTTGTATTGGCATTGAGTAAGTTCTTGTCACGGACTTGGACCCACTAGGAGGCTTCTCTGTAAGGTTATGCTCTGGCTTGTGTTTGGGGGATTTAAAGACCAAAGCAAATTCCATGTTGTTGGGAATACTGTTTTTATTAGGAATGTCATTTTTACCAGAAATTTGGTGTCCACCCGACAATGAAGGGGATAATTTTACTTCCATGAATGTGCGCTGAATATCTTGGTTCTCCATCTCTTCTTCGTTATCAGCATGTTGGGTCTCATTTTTGGATGTAGCGAGGTTTCGACAAAGTCCATTTAGGCTTCGCCTTGTTTTGCTGTCACCTACTGTTTCCATTTTTTTGCTGGGACAACTACTCGTTGCTCCAAGAGGAACCTTTTCTCCATTTTCCAGACCTTTTGTCATTTCCATGCTAGCAATATTTACAGAGGAACTGTTTTCTTGGCGTCCTTCTGGAGGACATTTCTTTGCTCCAACCAAATGTGACTTCTCATTCGACTGACTGACTGTCTTGGGGCTTAAAGATGAACAAGAATCAGCTTTAGATAGAGACATGACAGCCTTGTTCTTTTGTTCATTCTCATACGTTTTTGAATTTCTGGAGCCCACATCTCTGGGAGAAGACATGGCATCTGTCATGGTGGACCTCTTATGAAGAAGCTTTGGTGATGGTTGTGGGGATGATTTTCTACAGTCAGGACTTTCACTCCTACCAGCGTTTGTTTTTGCCATATCAGTGTTTGGTCTGCTCCTGCTTTTAATGCAGAGACCTTTCAGTTTGGGTCCAGGTTTAGGCATTTGAGCACTGAGCATATCCAAGTTACTACCTAACAACTTATTTTCATTCCCTCTTGTACCAGCAGTATTATTTACCTTGTGTTCCGCTAAACAAGAGGATTTCACAGCTAAACTTTTACTTGCTTTTGTCTCCACTTTCCCCTTTGGGTCTTTATCGAGTGTTGTAGGAGACTGAAAGCGTTTACTTGTAGAAGGGGATTTGGTGATACCAATAGATTCTCGAGAACAAACACTGAATTTTTTGTCATCATTTCCATCAGAAGTTTTACTGTCGACATGTGTGGAGCCCATATCTACCGTACTCTCAGCTTTTATACGGAATGGAGAGTTAGTGTCCATAGTAACACTACATGAAGGCACCATTATATCCCCTGTACTACTGACTACTTCCTTACCATGATCTTCTGTATCTAAGGCACAATGATCAATAAGTTCCTGAGAATCTTCCTTAAGTAAAGCATCTATAAGAGTCCGATCTAGCATGCTTCCAGCACCCCTCTGGTCTGTGGAAACTGTACTGTGGCTAGAGGTCGGAGGTTCACTATTAATCTGTACTGGTGGATAAAAGTGGGGCGTCCCCTCAATGTCAATATCGTCTTTTTTATAACCACAACATATTTCAATTTGCTCTTCCTCAGAATCAGTCGTGGCCTGGGTTTCCGACACAAAAGACTGATTCTGAAGGGACGAAATCATATCGCTTGTGGAATCTGAAGGAATTTCCAGTAAGGATTCGCTGTCAGAGTCATGCGCAGCTCCATACATGGAGGTTGAAATATCGATAGAGCTGCTTTCAAATTTTTCAGACAGTGAGAAGTCATCGGTCACGAGGCTGCTGAAATGTCTACAGTAATTGCTTAAGCTGCTTTTATTTATCAATACAGTATTCTCTATGGGAATCGAGTCCAAAACGGAATATCCCAAGTGGTTACTCAAACCACCTGTTGAACTGGCAGAGTTTGTGGACACACCAGATTGCTCAAAATGGGTTACATCTTGTTGACAGGAAGTAATGCTTTCCGGAACTCTTCTAGGATCCATGCCATCACCTTGGTTCAACCCAATGTTACACTGAGTAACAGACCCACAATTCCGTAATTCATTAATAAACTCATCGATATTGGTGACGGGACTGCCGCCACAATGGCCTGGTGAGGAGCAATATTTGACCTCCAGTTGTTCCTCCTTTGTTGCCATTTTAGAAAGTGATGATGTAGGGTCAGCCATTGGAAAGTCATTGATGGCATCATATTCTTGTGGTTTTCCAGTTGATGTTAACTCTTTCTGGTCAGGTCTACTTGTGTCTGCTCCAGATGCCATGATAATGTGCGACAACCTGTCAACAGCTGTAAAAAATAAAAACAAGAGTTCATTTATGGTCAATGTTAAGCTTCCCTATTATTACGTCTCTACGCAATATATCGAGCTGACACCACTGTTGGCAACCAATACTCTATTTTCAGGAATGAATTCTAGCAAACAAGACAGGAGGTTGCCCTATAATTATAGTAGCGATTACATTTTGTGGAATCATTTTCTACTTTATTAGAGGGAAAAATCATAGCTCACATCTGATAGCCAAGCTAAAATCACAGGGATGAAAATTGTCAAGGATATATATAGAGTGGACACAACACCTGACAATGCTGGGTCTGAGAAACAGAACACAAAAATTAGTAGGTGGATGCACAAAAACTTTTTTTTTTTTTTTTTTTTTTACTACCAAACCCTAAGGGAGGGTTTGGTAGACACTTTGGAATACACTTTATTAACCTATTTTATTTTATTTTAGTAGAAAAGGCTCTAAAGTTCTCCCTAGCAACCCTCTAATTCTACCACCTAGAAAAATGTGTGTCTAGTGTCATATGAAAGCTGAGAGTCTCAGCTTATACTGCTGCCTATAAAGCTCACAATCCCGACTATGGTTTTAGCTAGAGATTTCTATTTGTTACAGCTAGAACTGCAATACTGGTAGCATATATAAGCTAGGGAGAACTTTAGAGACTGTTTTCTACTAAAAAGAGTTAAAATAGGTTAATAAAATATATTACAAAAATGTTAACCAAACACCTCACTACACTATATAGTTACTCTGCCTAGAAGAGTAAATCACAATGTTAACTCAGCAAGATTGACCACAAGGCACCATAACAAAACACTATCAGAGTCAGGACAAGGTGTTAACAATCTCTACATTAGGGTGCCATTGGCTACAAGGATAGGATAGATGACTAGTGAGCTTTAAAACTGATAAATAGTGAAAAATGAATGAAAAGAATGAAATCCTAATCCAGAAAGATCACGCTGACACTGTATGGAAGACTTCCTTGAAAGATTTGGCAAAGAAAGCATGAGAATATTTTCTTGAGCCTCTAAATTTTCAGCTGGGGAATAACTCAGGACTTGAGCTAACTATATATTTAAAAGGAATGCATTGCCAATTTTGTTTTTTATGTAGTAAAACCAGATAGTGAAATCTATCACTCTTATCAAATCTTTTTTAGTTTCTGATTATAGATTTTTTAAAAAAAATTTTTTATTTCATTATCCGTACATAATTATGGGGCGGCCATCTTGCCTGATCTTCTCCGCTGTACTATTAACAGCATTTAGCGATATGCTTTACAGCAGTTGCATGGCTATAGGAAGCAATAGTCTGGAGCGACTCATAGAGGTCTATGGGAGAGTTTTCTAGGCATGTTCTGTGTAGGGAGGGGGAGCTGTGACATCATCTATTATCAGCAGTGGATGTAATGATGATCGAGATATTTATGCTAAGAAAATGTTGAGAGAATTTTTGAAATTTTCATAATCATTTTCCATGTCACTATCTGCAATTTTCACTAAACTAATAAAAGCATGCCACTTGCGAATTCTGTTCTGTTTTCTTTGCAGCAGTCACCTCATTTACATCACAGGATTACAATAGACGATAATACCACCATAGATAACACCACTGAGCCATCATTACATCACTGCTGACAATAGATGATGTCACAGCTTATCGCCTCCCCCTCCCTGCACAGATTATGCCTAAAAAGCTCTCCCATAGACCTCAATGAGTCAGCTTCAGACTATTGCTGCCTATGGCAATGAGATTGCTGTAAAGCATATCACTAAATGCTGCTAATAGAGCAAAGTAGAAGCTCAGGCAAGATGGATGGATGGATATATACATAGATAGATAGATAGATAGATAGATAGATAGATAGATAGATTTTAATAAATAAATAAATTAAAAATTCGTGACAAATTCCCTCTAAGGATTCTCTCTGTCTCCACCACAGAAGGAAAAAATTGTTGAGAAATCAGCTTTCCAGCCGCACTAACCTATTTTTTTTTAATCAAGAGTTGCGGCCTCAGGCGTAGGCCCGGCGCTGCATACTAAACGCTTTCTCCAAACATTTCATCCCTTCATTTGACAAGCCAAAGGCGATTAAGCTCAGAGCGCTACAGAAAATACCGTAACAGCTCATTTATAGACACCGCAGGTAATGACATTAAGTGAGGATTTAATGAAGCCAGATGAACCTATATTCAGAGCGGATTCCAAAAACAGGACAAGGGGGCGGCAGAAGTTTAGTCTATGAGCAGCTTTTTTTGTGCCCCTATAGAATTCTTCCTCCTCATTTTCCAACAGACTTCAAAGACATTTATGAAATGGGGAATTTCATAGATTATACTGCGGATGGGGTGTAATGAAAGGGTGATAACATTTCTGGACATATGGTAATAAAGGATGATTTATCTACAGTAATGTTCTCCAACCAGCGTCTCAAGAGACACGTGTAAATCTCGGGCCCCAAGTACGTGGCCGCTCTCAAAATACACTACATAGGAAGACCATAGTATCACCAAAAAGTGGCACATGGGTACAACCTATTTAAAGTAAGACATTAACCCCTTCCCGTTTTGCACTGTTACATAAAAGGAACTGTGCCTACGGCATGACTTCCGAATCTTGGCTGCAATGCACAGCCGGCACCTGGGACTAGCCACTGGAGTCAGAAAATACTACGACTCTGGGGTTTAACCCTTCAGATGTCATCATAACAGCGATCAATAGCGATCTGGGTGGTTCGGGGGCAAGATTGCCCCCTCCCCCCACTCCTGGGATACCCTGCAATAAGATCACGGGGTCTGAGGGTTTGCCATGGCAGCCAGGAAACTGAGCAACAGCCTCTTGACTGCCCAGGGATTCTATATACAATGTACTGCAATATAATGCAGCGCAGTATACTGCACTGGAGATCAGGCGATCCCAAGATCAAGTCCCCTTATGGGACAGAAAAGAAGTAAAAAAAGAAAATATAAAAATAAATAATAATAATTTTAAAAAATAACGTTATTTATCCCGTATGACGAACACCATAAAACAATTATACTGGAAAGCTCACCTCGCCACTCCCCCAAAAAAAAAAGTGATCAAAAAGTTATACAAATAAAAACTATATGAACAAAGATTAGTCCCCACTGTCATACTTGGGGCAAATAAATGACACTTATTTCCACAGTAGATTGTTATCCAGAGCTCAATTGGAAATTTGCGCACACATTTTCTTATGAATGTGAACAGGGGTGAGGAAACCCTATATACATTCATGGGATGCAATTTGTTAGAAGATTTCACACAGATGTAGACACAGAATGCACACTGAAATTGGCGTTAAATCCAACATATGTGACCTTACCCCAATGCTGGTCGCAATGTTAGAAAGGAACAAAGTTAGATGATAAATAAGATGAACACACATATAGAGATTAGATAGATATGAGATAAAATAAGATAAGATAGATAGATACAGAATACATAATAGCAGTGATTTACCTGATATTGGCTTTCGTACTTCCAATGTTACAGCTGAAGGTAAGCACTGGACGTAGTCACAGGTCTCCTGATAAGACATATCACTCACACGGATGCTATTAATTGACAGAATTTCATCTCCAGGACCCAACTTTCCCACAGGCTCCTAGTGGGATAAAACATACAATGGCAAATGTGCAAAATATAATTTTTATTTATATGGCGTAAACTGAATTTTAGACATAATTTTACTAACTATATACCAATATTATCTACTCACTTATACTGATCCTACATTACATCCTGTATACTCCAGAGCTGCACTCACTATTCTGCTGGTGCAGTCACTGTGTACATACATTACATTACTTATCCTGTATTGATCCTGAGTTACATCCTGTATTATACTCCAGAGCTGCACTCACTATTCTGCTGGTGCAGTCACTGTGTACATACATTACATTACTTATCCTGTACTGATCCTACATTACATCCTGTATACTCCAGAGCTGCACTCACTATTCTGCTGGTGCAGTCACTGTGTACATACATTACATTACTTATCCTGTACTGATCCTGAGTTATATCCTGTATTATACTCCAGAGCTGCACTCACTATTCTGCTGGTGCAGTCACTGTGTACATACATTACATTACTTATCCTGTACTGATCCTGAGTTACATCCTGTATTATACTCCAGAGCTGCGCTCACTATTCTGCTGGTGCAGTCACTGTGTACATACATTACACTACTTATCCTGTACTGATCCTGAGTTACATCCTGTATTATACTCCAGAGCTGCACTCACTATTCTGCTGGTGCAGTCACTGTGTACATACATTACACTACTTATCCTGTACTGATCCTGAGTTACATCCTGTATTATACTCCAGAGCTGCACTCACTATTCTGCTGGTACAGTCACTGTGTACATACATTACATTACTTATCCTGTACTGATCCTGAGTTACATCCTGTATTATACCCCAGAGCTGCACTCACTATTCTGCTGGTACAGTCACTGTGTACATACATTACATTACTTATCCTGTACTGATCCTGAGTTACATCCTGTATTATACTCCAGAGCTGCGCTCACTATTCTGCTGGTACAGTCACTGTGTACATACATTACATTACTTATCCTGTACTGATCCTGAGTTACATCCTGTATTATACTCCAGAGCTGCACTCACTATTCTGCTGGTACAGTCACTGTGTACATACATTACATTACTTATCCTGTACTGATCCTGAGTTACATCCTGTATTATACTCCAGAGCTGCGCTCACTATTCTGCTGGTACAGTCACTGTGTACATACATTATATTATGTATCATGTTTCTCAGTTACATCTTATATTATAATATATATATGATAATCTGGTGTAGAAGAAATTATCTGCCCTTACCACTCACATTATAGGATTTCAGCTGAGCAGTCCATAGACAGAAGCCTTTCCACCATTACTCACTCACCTTATCGGTTTCTCCGTGTAGCCTCAGTCCAGCTATTATAATTCTTACAGGAGACTCTTTGATTTCCAGATCTAAACCTACAGATTCGTATTCACTACATAGAAGCTCCACAGTTTCTGTGTTACATCTGCTTGCCACCTCTGCAACTTCTGTCTTCTTCACTGGTGGAACCATCTTTGTGGACTTTGGAGATTGTTTGTTGTCTTCATTTTTCTGTTTGGAGGAACTGGGATTTTCAGTGCTCAACATGCTCTTCACGCGGGTGACTGCTTTATGTTCCAGTTTGGGAGACCTCTTATTTTCCGACTGACCTTCTAGTGGGTCCTTTATTCCCAAAGTACTTGGTCGCGCATCAGTCTTACCGGAGTGTTCGAAAGACTTCATGGCTAAAAAAGGCACGTCCGCAGAATGTTCCAGAGCACCATCCTCCGACTCCACAGAACTGCCGCACACAGATGACCCTGCCTCACCGACGATACTTCTCGGCAAGTCATCCGACTGGATCTCTTCATCAACATCCAAGGAAGAGGTGGTCATAACAATCCCAGAATCCTCATCAGCATTCTTTTTCTTAGTCTCACAGAAGCGTTTATCTGCTTTTTTACCAAAGTCATCCTCTTCGCTGCCATCATC